>KZ308124.1:896173-990225 GCA_000376725.2 Ladona fulva | reverse complement strand
CCCCCCCCCCCCACTGGTAGTCTCTCTATATCCATTTCTGCGTACCTGGGAGTAAAAGCCACAAAATGTAAGTCATTCTTCTCTTAGTAATTTAATTTGAAATCTAATCACGGGAACAGATGCGAGTTCTGTTCTGGAAGAACTCCTTTATGAAGGAAGTTCCTCTTAAAAGTAATATTTGAAAATCTGTCACTTGGCACTTGAATCCTCGTATATAACACCTTTTGAAGTGAGGAAAATTCGATAGGTAATTTCAGACTTGATTTGTTATTTCTGAAGCTTTTATTGGCTCTTAGGGAGGATGCCCTTGGGAGTTGGAAGCAAATATGTGCGATGGCAGTTAATAACTCGACCACCTGGCCCTCCTCTCTAACTACGATAGTAAAAATAGGAGAAGTTTAAATCATACATAAAAGGGCAGCAGTTGGAACGCTGCCGTGTCCGAGACCACCCTAATCGGTTTTCCACATAGCCTACGCCTAAAAAATAACCGTCACCGGTAGTAAGTGTCGAAGAAGGATCCAAAGAAGAGCCGAAAGCTATCAGAAAAGCGGAAAGATGTGGTAGTCAAATGTAGGTAGCCGTCCGAAGGGCCGACTACTGTTTCACTCCCTTACGCAGGACCATAAAAAAGGGAAAATAAGGGAGGGAGAAGACGGCGGAGGGAGCGGAAAAACGTGAACGCGACATCCTCCCATAAAACGACAAATATAATCTGGAAAAGGTCTGAGAATTCCAGTCTGTCGCACCTGAGACAACTTGGTTGAAAGAGTGGAAGGGTTGGAAGGGATGTCTCGAAAGAGGAGGCCAAGGAGGATGGCCAGGGGATGGTCAAGAGAGGTGTTAATCGGTCGTCAATTGCTCAAGGCGATCTCACTAATTTAGTTCTTTGTAGAGGATGAATTGCTCGCGGAGGAATCCGGTCCTGTCCTCGTTAGGTGTGCTCGATAATGGGGAAGACGGAGACAAATATTACGTCTAGAACAAATGGAGAGCCAAAGAGTAGTCGTTCGATTGAATTATAAGATGTCTAGACCGGTTGAATGATGCGTTGCATGTTGGGTAATCCGTCGTGCTATTTGTCTCGCTAGTTATCAGTTTCTCTTCCACCGCGTAAAATGTTGTTTAAATTCAGCGATCCTTCACTGATTGTTTTCTTCACTTAAATTGTCATTCCATGATTTCCGAAATCTTCGATAGTTACTAATTTTGTCGAAAACCTTTTCTTCTTTCCCTCACTCAGAAGCCTTTGGTTTGCCTTATGTACTGACCTCATTGGCACTGGTGCTTTCTGGATTAATTTTGGAAGAATTTCCTGTTTATCTCTAATCATTTTCACTGATTATAGTTAATGGTACTATTACAGTAAATGTTAGAAAAAATAACATTCGTACACATATCGATGAATAGTAAAGGTTTTCGCAATACATACATACATACATTTAAAAAATAATGAATAAATGAATGTATTTATAGTTTTACTTATTAAAAAAAGTCAATTGAAAGTTTCTTCGAACTGATATTTACCAAAAAATTTGTTCATAAGAAAAGAGAAATTGATAACACATTGAATCATGGATATTTGTTGTAATCTGCATATATTTATTTTTATAATAGAGCAAGTATCCAAAAGCAAAAGATGATTATGGTAATGAGTATGTCACATTTATTAAGAAGGAACTTATTATGTCGAATTTCAAAAGTTTTTTTTTTAATTTTTATTCATTGGGGTGGATATTGCGTCGAAGATGAAGAGAATTAATTCATGATTTAACTGTCTTACTCCGAAGGCAAAATTTTATTTGCCTTTGATTTCGAATACTTTATCACGAAATATGAATTTATTACTTCCGTACCATGATCAAGGTAATCGTCTATTTAACAGATTGTTAAATGGAGCACTTTAAAATTTTAGCTCCAATGTTTAACAACTTTACCTTGACTACATACCTTTCCTATCTCAATAACATTGATTTACCGGCCGCGGTTGCGGAGTGGTTAGCGTGCTAACTTTCCAACACTAAGGTTCGAATCCCGGCTACTCGGATTTTTCCGATTAGGGAATGGTTGTGTGTACTTGTAAATAATAATAATTATTCCGACAGCGGAAATATTTTTCCTTTGATCAAAAATATCAGTTTTACCCCACAAAACCATTCTTTCTTTTATTTTTATTTCCACCGTGATTGTTAAAAATCTGTATATATTCTAGCTTAAAATCTTACATCATTTTATGTTTCTGTATTTTTGTATCACATTCTGACATGGGTGAAACGTAAGACTCTTTCTAGTTTTCTAGTCCCAGTTTCTCCCAACGAAGACGTTTTTATTGTACTATTAAATTTTCGAATTGCGTTTCCAAGGATGTACATACTACAGTATTGATTCCGTGATGCGTGGCATGTTATCCCTGATTATGAAACATCTTTGCGGGAGTCTTACACTTCGCTTTGATCACATCATTGACGGAGTGACAATTGTCTACGTACAAGGAGTTTAACATCAAATTTTCACTACACCATTGAAGCATTACGGTAGAATTTTTGAAAATATTGCTCGATTTTTGTTTTAGAATAATTTAGCTTCAAATTAGTGGTAGGTCTTCATCATGAAGAATAAACTAAACACACGTCTGCCTTTATTTCAACTTTTTAATTGAGAGAGCTTTTTTATTACTAGAAGGGTGAATGAGTGAAAGGGTGTAAATTAAATGATATTAATGTAAGGACAATAAAATCCTTTTCACTTACTGTTTTAGAATGAGAACTAAATTCGCGACTTAATTCCTTTTGGGAAACGTTCACGAATCCTGCGGATTTAGCTTTTGCTTTTCTGTAAATTCCGGAATTACTCATTCAAAATTTCTATCAAAATAATTAGTTGACTGGTATTTTAGTGCCTTTTATGCATTACCTATATCTACTGGTTGGGTATACAACTTGGGATTTTAATCGCTTTCAGTTCCATATTTATTTATTAACATTACGCATACACTATCATGATTGGAAAGGTTTCAGAAGGATTTGCAGTTAAAAACAATAATCTCATAAAAATGTGCAAATTGGAATAATGCGTTGAAATGGGTGAATAATTTCATTCGTACAGAAATGTTTGATCGAAAGAAAGGTTTGGTTTCAAAAGAAGAAAGTATTTTCTAAAGTTGTCACAGATTGATATCGTTTTATCAATCTCTGTTAATTGTCCGATACTTGTCATTCCAATGTCATTTTTTTTTCAGAAGAAATCTCCAAAAAGAATGCGTACCAGTGGTTGCAAATTCGGGTAGGGGAGCAAAATGTGTGATCGTTCCCTCTTGATGACTTTGTAACACCAGCAATTTGTCAGGAATCTGATGATGATCTTGAATAAAATCAGGTTTTGAATTTTTTTTTTACACGATCACTATGCAGCTACTATATTTATTTCTACAGAATCCCACTTAAACAGTTAGTTGGAGATAATTTCGTAAGAAAATCCTATTAATTTCCCCCCGACTTGGCAAGTGCCCCCCCCCCCCACTGGTAGTCTCTCTATATCCATTTCTGCGTACCTGGGAGTAAAAGCCACAAAATGTAAGTCATTCTTCTCTTAGTAATTTAATTTGAAATCTAATCACGGGAACAGATGCGAGTTCTGTTCTGGAAGAACTCCTTTATGAAGGAAGTTCCTCTTAAAAGTAATATTTGAAAATCTGTCACTTGGCACTTGAATCCTCGTATATAACACCTTTTGAAGTGAGGAAAATTCGATAGGTAATTTCAGACTTGATTTGTTATTTCTGAAGCTTTTATTGGCTCTTAGGGAGGATGCCCTTGGGAGTTGGAAGCAAATATGTGCGATGGCAGTTAATAACTCGACCACCTGGCCCTCCTCTCTAACTACGATAGTAAAAATAGGAGAAGTTTAAATCATACATAAAAGGGCAGCAGTTGGAACGCTGCCGTGTCCGAGACCACCCTAATCGGTTTTCCACATAGCCTACGCCTAAAAAATAACCGTCACCGGTAGTAAGTGTCGAAGAAGGATCCAAAGAAGAGCCGAAAGCTATCAGAAAAGCGGAAAGATGTGGTAGTCAAATGTAGGTAGCCGTCCGAAGGGCCGACTACTGTTTCACTCCCTTACGCAGGACCATAAAAAAGGGAAAATAAGGGAGGGAGAAGACGGCGGAGGGAGCGGAAAAACGTGAACGCGACATCCTCCCATAAAACGACAAATATAATCTGGAAAAGGTCTGAGAATTTCAGTCTGTCGCACCTGAGACAACTTGGTTGAAAGAGTGGAAGGGTTGGAAGGGATGTCTCGAAAGAGGAGGCCAAGGAGGATGGCCAGGGGATGGTCAAGAGAGGTGTTAATCGGTCGTCAATTGCTCAAGGCGATCTCACTAATTTAGTTCTTTGTAGAGGATGAATTGCTCGCGGAGGAATCCGGTCCTGTCCTCGTTAGGTGTGCTCGATAATGGGGAAGACGGAGACAAATATTACGTCTAGAACAAATGGAGAGCCAAAGAGTAGTCGTTCGATTGAATTATAAGATGTCTAGACCGGTTGAATGATGCGTTGCATGTTGGGTAATCCGTCGTGCTATTTGTCTCGCTAGTTATCAGTTTCTCTTCCACCGCGTAAAATGTTGTTTAAATTCAGCGATCCTTCACTGATTGTTTTCTTCACTTAAATTGTCATTCCATGATTTCCGAAATCTTCGATAGTTACTAATTTTGTCGAAAACCTTTTCTTCTTTCCCTCACTCAGAAGCCTTTGGTTTGCCTTATGTACTGACCTCATTGGCACTGGTGCTTTCTGGATTAATTTTGGAAGAATTTCCTGTTTATCTCTAATCATTTTCACTGATTATAGTTAATGGTACTATTACAGTAAATGTTAGAAAAAATAACATTCGTACACATATCGATGAATAGTAAAGGTTTTCGCAATACATACATACATACATTTAAAAAATAATGAATAAATGAATGTATTTATAGTTTTACTTATTAAAAAAAGTCAATTGAAAGTTTCTTCGAACTGATATTTACCAAAAAATTTGTTCATAAGAAAAGAGAAATTGATAACACATTGAATCATGGATATTTGTTGTAATCTGCATATATTTATTTTTATAATAGAGCAAGTATCCAAAAGCAAAAGATGATTATGGTAATGAGTATGTCACATTTATTAAGAAGGAACTTATTATGTCGAATTTCAAAAGTTTTTTTTTTAATTTTTATTCATTGGGGTGGATATTGCGTCGAAGATGAAGAGAATTAATTCATGATTTAACTGTCTTACTCCGAAGGCAAAATTTTATTTGCCTTTGATTTCGAATACTTTATCACGAAATATGAATTTATTACTTCCGTACCATGATCAAGGTAATCGTCTATTTAACAGATTGTTAAATGGAGCACTTTAAAATTTTAGCTCCAATGTTTAACAACTTTACCTTGACTACATACCTTTCCTATCTCAATAACATTGATTTACCGGCCGCGGTTGCGGAGTGGTTAGCGTGCTAACTTTCCAACACTAAGGTTCGAATCCCGGCTACTCGGATTTTTCCGATTAGGGAATGGTTGTGTGTACTTGTAAATAATAATAATTATTAATATCTATGTAATTGGGGTAAACCTGTTTCCATTATAGAAGTTATTATTATTATTATTTCCTCCTCGCATTCCTTAATAATCCAGTCCTTTTCATTTATATGACGTATTGATTTCTTTGCATCTTTGAAGCATCCCATTTATCCCATTTTTTCTTTGTAGGTTTTTCGCTCTATTTGTCAATCTCTCCTTAAAATGGTCAGTTTTTGTCACCCTCTCTTCTAGTAATTCATTCAAGTGATTTGACTACCTCGGCTCTTCAAAAACTTTTAAAACTACTGAATTTGTCGTCTTTCACTTCAAATTGACTTTAATCTATGTAACTGTAAACAAAAATGGAATCTATGTTTCCTTTTTTGCTGTCAGTCCTTATTACCATAACTAATCAGAATTACTCCGGAGATAGCAGCAGTGAAGTAGTGCATTCATTCAGATTGGAACAGTTTTATCTTCATTTTCCTCGTTAGTTCCCGTAATATTAATAAGCTCCACAATTGCGGCAGTAATCATACGTTAGTACTTAATAGCTTTAAATGAATAAATGAGCATCATAAGAAGTATGTCTTAAAGCGACGTATTCATTTGCTCAATAAGCCTCGGGTATCTTTAACGACGATTGAAGTTAACACGCTTGACACTTTTAACGAAGAAGATTTAAATTGAAATACGATTTCAGAGCGAACCAAAATGCGACATTCACAAAAAATTGTATTTCATTACGAAAATGGTTGACAAAGAGCGAAAAGTCACACACATTAAAAATAAGTCGTGCTAGAAACTGGGGAATTTCCTTCGCGCGAAAGAGAGTCATTTTATTTCCAGTAACTCTGTTAACACCAATAATGAGAGTAACACATTTCTGTCGAATTCCTGTTAGTTATGCGATTTATGAAAGAAGTCTGTCTTTATTAACAAAGCAGACATTCAAATGAAAGAAATGCTGTGAAACAAGGAGAATTTTGTGAATAGAATAGTCCCTCATACGAAGCGAATACCGAAACAAAATGTTTTAGCGTCCCAGAGAAAATGAAAGAATTTGCCCAAATATTTTACGGAATCATTCCTTATAAAAGATATTGATTGTTAGGAAGATGATAAATGCTTGGAACACGTGCCGGAGTTAGCGGGAGAAGGCTCCGATAATAGAATGCGAGTGATAACTTTCATATGACAGCCCTTGAAATAAAAGTATATTAAATTATGCACGAATTTATAATTTTGCGTCGCGTTCATCGTTGACAGACGTATAACTTATGATTAGTTAGTGAGGTTTCTTATTGAAATATATACTACCTTTTCATATATATTATTTGTCATTCTTACTGGAATGTAAATTAGGATGAGCAACTGAGGCTGTATGATTGTGTGCATCGTTTAAAGAGGGCATTCAATCCTGCACGAGTATGGAAATTACGCGGATTGATGTGATTCGTATACATCTTGTGTGTGAATCTTCTCCCAAAGAACACGAAATCGCGTATTTTAGACATGCTGAACAATATAGCAACACGTAATAAAACCATATTTGCTTTAGTCTCCTATCTGGCCAATAATAAATATCTTTAATCATTTAAAAAATACGAATATTTCAATGTTATTATTTGAAGAGCATTATAATAATAGCAATTATTTATTTTTAATATTTGACATTATAAGAATCTATCTCGGATTTAGGGAATGGTTAGACGTTAAAATTCAGGTTTTTATCAGGCGGGACAAGCCACCTTCTTTTAAGAGGGTTATTCTTACCTTTGACTTTCGGCAGGATTAATAGTGACTCCAAAGAAAGAAAGTAGGTTCAGTAATTGAGCTGAACTTTCAGGGCATAGTGAATTAGATCAGGAGAAAATGTTCTGAATTCCTTATTTGGGTGTCTTTATGATAGGTTAACACTCGTTTCTTCATTTCAGATGGCTCATTGGAAATTTACCATCCAAAGCCTAAGCTATCAATTGCAAAGAGGTAAAAATTAATTTCGAATTATAATGGGATTTATTCTTAAAGGCATATTTTTGCATGATTAAGCGCAAATTTACCCCTTAGGAAAACCCTTGGTGACACGTGTTAAATATTTTGTAACTTTTACTATCCTTTATGTTACCTAATAATTTGATTTATATAAAAACTCCATGATAAGAAACGTTTACTAGACCACAAGACAAGAAAATAAATTGCACGACCATGGTTTCATAGCAAAGCTACATTTTCAGGAGTCAGATCAAGGAAAATGCCATGTACTGTAATGATGTGACACCTGAAGGTGTAACTTTGGTATGAAATCAAGGTCGTGCAATTTATTTTCTTGTCTTGTGGTCTACTAAACTTTTCTTATCATGGAGTCTTTTTGTATTTATTATATAACTACCACAAAGTTACGCCTGCGTCTGTACCATTTAATGTAATCTATCTCCNCAATTATCTCCCTATTCATATAATTAATAAAGATAAAAATGTCATAATTTTTATCCGCAACCTAATTTTTGATTGAATTCTGGGTTGGGTATTCTGCAATTATCTCCCTATTTATACAACTAATAAGGATAAAAATGTCATCATTTTTATTCACATCCTAAATTTTAAACGAATTCTGGGTGAATAGAAAATAGTTATGATAGTTTGGTACGTATGCGAATGATAATTGCCCTTTGACCTCTCGAAAATACTTCCAATTTACCCAGTCAATAGATTTCGATCGACACCAAGTGATTATACGCACTATAGGTGCCTGTGCTTTTGATTATTCCTTTCAAAGATTCATTACTTACGTAACGCTACTGCGTAGCCTTGAGTCCGCTCTATAGCGAAGCAATTGCGCCGTAAATATTTACGCAACTCGAATCGGTTAAAATGATTTATTTCGAGGTGACGAGTCAAACTCTTGACTCACCGATCGTTTTCCACCGCCGTCAAACGCCTTTTTTTGCCAGCATTCGGACGGGCGCCACTTCACGAATTTGGAACAAGCATAATTCGTTTAGAGTTAATCAGGAATATTTTATGCCGGAGCGCGTTCTTTTAGACCCACGCGAGGATAAAAGTTTATTTTTCTTCCGCGAAGGGAGTGAGGCACGCTCGGTTTTCGGAACGTGGAAAAAGATACGTTTCCACGCGAAGAGGCAAGTCGTTCTCCAAGAGCACTCGCTTAGCTCTCTTGTTTGGGTGGTTATACCACTTAGTTCCTTTGCCCTCCCTCCCTAACCATTCTCGGAGTCGTCGCCACTGAGGTGGCAAGTGCCACAGTAAATGCTAAGGCAAACAGGACGACCCTGCTTCTGGAGATGTCACAGAGCCTACTTCCTCTCCTTTCTGAGTCCACAAGGAACTCCTTTTCACTCACACCCCTCCCCCACCATCTTCCCTTCTTACATCCGTCTCACTCCAGCTCATTACCTCACTTAACCCCCACTTTTTGTCCAGCCAAACGCGCAAACTCTCCATAACAAGCAATTCGATGAGTTCCGTACGTTTCTTTCCGCATAACCAGAGAGAACCGGCTAAAAATTAAGCATCCGCGTTGGGGCGGTATTTCCCTATTCTTCTTCAAGATGTTTTACCCTCCCGGAGTATTTTCATTAAATACTCGAGAAGTTTGTCCTAGGGCAAACTTCCTCCTGTCGTACGTGTTGCCATATGTTTTGTGTCGTTTAACGAGTGTCGAGGAGTTGAAATGTAAAGTGTTTGGTTTGTCGTATACAAATAAGGCGGTGCCGAATATTTCGGAATATTTTGTTGTGGAGATCGTATGACGTTCCGGGTCTGGAGCATCTTTCTTCTTTAATGAAAATATTGGGAATGAAAACGGGCTTCTGGGAATTATTTTATTACTTAGTAACTGCATGTGAAATGGTGTTCATACTTAAAAGTTAACGAATGTATAGAAGATGTTTTTCATAATGTTTAATTATTATTCAGCCAGGAAATGAGAAAATATGTAACAGAATTTTATGCCCATGGGTGGAAGAAATATTTGTTTAAGATATTACACGAATTTAATTTATTTTTCGTAAATAACATTCATCAAATAGATAACATAAGGATAAATTAAAATTTAATTTAATTATTGATCGTAGGATTACGATGCCGGTAGCGGATTGGTGCCAGCTCTCGTAGACCAAGGTCCCGGGTACGAGTCCCGACAGGTCGGTTTTACCTGTTAGAATATGGTTTCTTGTGTACGTGAATAATTATTAAATTAAGATTTAGGTTACCGATTCAGTCCTAGTCCCAAGCCTTCCAATCTCACAATAAAATCAGAGAGGATAGCCAATGCTTATATTCTTAGAGGTTTAAAAACACTCCGTAAGCCGTCTTTCGGCAAGCGGAACTCGCGCTCAGACAAACGGGAAGCTCCGGATTACCGATTTCTGGGAATCCCAATGATCATTTCGGAGACAAAGCCTCCATCCTCGGGGGTTCTCCACATTCCTTTGTGGGGATCCCCCGAGGGATTTATTTTAAAACTGACGCTTCTAGTGAGCATTAGGCATTTCTCCTGCATTCTACCTAGATAAGAAATATACGGTTGAAATGGCGGACAAGAAGTGTAATCCGAGCCAAAAATCTCAACTCAATTTTTCCATCTAAGTATCACTCAATGATTTATTCCATTCGAATAATTGAAAACTTCCATGTTGAAAATTCGGTAAATGAGTTCAGACGACAACCGCTACCCCAGGAATCCGAAACTTAAATTTCGTTATATATTTCATAAGCATGTTAAAAGATTAATGAAACGAATACGGTATATTTTTAATCCAACTGTTGACTCTTCCCTCGTAAGTGAGGAATGTCACATGTCGTCAATGTAGAGCAAGCAAAAGATATTTATTCTAGCAGATTTACCCATCAAATTTACAAGATGGAGCCGGCGGAAGATTCAGACGCAAAGATAAATGATTGATTGATTAATCACGCCTTCACGTAGATAATATTGAGAGAGAGAAGCTTTTTTATAGTTTTCTTTCGTCTAATATGGTAGCGCACTAAATAATTCGGCAATTTGTGCTAAATAAACTTAGATACTGCAAAATTAGATGAATATAATATAATGATGAGTGAAATAAAGTATAGAGTGAATGAAATATTTTCAAGTTGAAGTTCCATGAACGTCTCTCGAGTTTCTCTTTCTGTATCTAACAATGAAAAAGGAATTTTTTTGGTGCTTAGATAGAATGAATTGAAAATGTGGATGAAACAGCTATTAATAAAAAGCAGACTTTTCATTGTCAGTAAATATATATCTGCAGAGCCGTCTCTAGAATACGAGGGTTTCTGCGGGTCCCCACGTAAATGGACAAATTTCTCATTTAATTCTCTAAAACTAATTCTAACTAATTCTCTAAACTAAACTCTAAAACATAAGAGAATATATTTTAAAACTATTTGCNATGAGTTAATCTATAAAAATCATTAAAAATGTGTTGAAATTTACATAAATATTCTTTACCGGTGTCTATATTTGGTGCGCAGCTTGGCTTATTACATCTAATCTGTAGCAGTTTTTCTTATTTGCATGTCTTTACTTTATTTATCAATGTACTTGATGAAAAGAATAAGAAACACTTTTACACGTTACCACAGGATAAGCTTTATCCTGTGTTAACGTGTAAAAGTATTTCTTATTCTTTTCATCATGAATCACGTCCGAGTGACAAAGAACATTTCTGCTGAAAAACATTGATCCTTGGTAACTTTAATTTTAATAATTTTAGTACTTCACTTAGTAATTTTAACATTAAAAAGGATATTTCAGCCATATCGGCATTTTTAGGACTATTCGACGATGCTTTTCTGTGGGTCTTTCTAATAATAATAATACGTTCTACTGTGGGTCTTCTTTCATACTAATTTCGAATTCGATTTCTACTGGAGATTCTGAAAAACTCTAACACTCAGAGGCGAAGGGACCAATGCGGCTGCTCCTCCTCCCCCAGCACCCCCTTTAGACGCCCTTGTCTTTCTATAACCAATCTATTAGAAAAATTAAGCTTTTAGGTTGGATTCCTGAGCTATTGAGTATAATTTTATTTCATGCACTTCCATCGTCAATGCAAGTTTATTTTTCTAATCCAGGTTGGTCATATTTCCCGTTTGATCCTACATAGGAGCAATCCTCAAAATTCACAAAACCCATTTAATTTAGTTCAGCGATAATACCGTAAACTTTACCATCTAGCAAAATTAGATAAAGCATTATGTAATGTCCTTAGAAAGATGAATTTAAAGACAGAATGAATCACAAAGTATTCGTATTCCTTAGTGACTAATGTTGCTTAAAATCGAATATTTTTTGCACCACCTTCAGTAATTTAAGGGATTGGAGAGAAATGGGCTATTATTAATTAATTGCGGAGTTAGAAGGCAAATTGGATGAACACATCCTGCGATATGACAGCTGATGTGTAGGATCGTTGACGAAAAAATCAAGGGAAGTGCAGGAAGGGTAGAAAAATTTACATGCTCTTAGATGTAAAGAGAAAGCAAAGGTACCAGCGAATGAAAGAGCAGGCACAGGATTTTTGAAAAAGTTTGGCTGAAGCCTGTCCCAGGACAGATTCATTTTGATGATCATCATCATACTCAGTTNTAAGAGAATATATTTTAAAACTATTTGCTAAGATTTAGGAAGATTTATCGAAAAATAGTAAGTTTCAAGAACAATTTTTATAAATACAGATAACACATACAATATTGTCGATTACTTTGATTTATCAATCTTGTCAACTTCTTCACGTCCGAGTGACAAAGAACATTTCTGCTGAAAAACATTGATCCTTGGTAATCACAAAGTATTCGTATTCCTTAGTGACTAATGTTGCTTAAAATCGAATATTTTTTGCACCACCTTCAGTAATTTAAGGGATTGGAGAGAAATGGGCTATTATTAATTAATTGCGGAGTTAGAAGGCAAATTGGATGAACACATTCTGCGATATGACAGCTGATGTGTAGGATCGTTGACGAAAAAATCAAGGGAAGTGCAGGAAGGGTAGAAAAATTTATATGCTCTTAGATGTAAAGAGAAAGCGAAGGTACCAGCGAATGAAAGAGCAGGCACAGGATTTTTGGAAAAGTTTGGCTGAAGCCTGTCCCAGGACAGATTCATTTTGATGATCATCATCATACTCAGTTAACGTATTACTCTAGTGTATCAAAACGACTAAACATTGACAGATCTATTTCAGTATTCTGTTTGAAATACTCAACTACTTAATATTTAATTTATAAGAAATGAGAGAGGTTGAAGTGACTTATTCCAACGCAGTGCCTTTCTATAAAGAGACGCTTAGGTGCAAAAAAACTTAATTATATGTCGTAGGAAGGAGAATGGTTCTTTAAAAGAATGAAAACGTGACTCGAAGCCTACTCACGTCTCACCAAACAAACCGCGCTTTTCTCTCGAAACCATACAAAACGGATCGGTGGGAGAAATTTCGCCCGCAGATTAAAAGAAAACATTATTTCCTCGGAGATCCGTCCAAGGAATCCTTTGATGTCAACCGGAAATCCTCTCAACGGAGGGCGCCACTAAACGTAACCTTTTCGAGTGAGCGCTTTGGCAATAGGCGTTCGTTTGGCGTCCCAATTATCCCCGGCGCTCGCGGAAATATTTTTAAGCTGCACTTGGCAAGGAATAGCGCAAGATCTCCCCACTCTCGTTCTTTTCTCCTCACGAGCTGCACGTGTATCGCGAGTTTTATTAGAGACGCCGAGTGCAAGAGGAAAACACAAGGAGACAATTACTCGTTCGGAGGCTTCGTGACAAGCCTTCCGTTCCGTCAGATCGAAAAACAAACGTTCACGGCATCTCCTCCGTCAACCACGGGAAAAAACTCAGGAGCAGTTGTCACTGTCTCGCTAACGAGCTGCTGACTCCACGCCCATCCCAGTGCGTCTCTCTCTTTCCAGAAGCGCGACTAACTGCCTTCTCTTTCCAACCCACGCTTTTTTAAACTCTTTCTCTCCCTCCTCGAAAAATCCATCTCTCCCAACGTCCGCTTCCTTTTCTTCCCTCAATTCTCACCTTCCCAAGAGTTTTTTGGTTTCAATATTTTCTCTTATCTGTCCGTTGTTATCTCGTTGTCTGCCGGACCCTTTTTTTTCCGAGTCCCTCGTCTTTCTTTTGTTTTTTGAAAGAGAAGGGTTGTCTTGTGGTGGGTGTGCGGCGGCGAATATTTTGGCCACTGTTTGGAGTCGGGAAAATTTTAATAAAGCACCGAGTTTCGTTTGTTTGCTGTAGAGTAACTTTACGTGGCTTCATGTAAATTTTCCGGCCAAAGCTATAACAAACTGGTTGAGTTGCATCACAGAAATAATATGCTATCCGTGTAGTAACGATTCATTTTGATTTGGAAGCCGAACTTCGGATTTTGTTTCAAATACTAATTTTTGATTTAATTTGATCCACAAAGGTAGTAGGCAAACAACATGAGAAAAGTCCGAGTTTTGTTCTTTTCAGAGGCACGTATTTTCGGCCAACCCCATTTTGAGGATTCCTCGTAAAGTTGACTTCTTTGGCGTTGTTGATTAGCAATTATTATGCAAATTCTGTAAATGAAACTATTTGAAATTTTTACAGATATGTTTTCTATACATAGTGAAAGACAAGGGAGCTTATGTCCTTCTAACGAATATACCTTTACCACATTCACAGATTTATTATATTACGTTGATAGTCGACTTTTCCTGTCGTATTCTTTGATTTGGCTTGAAATTTGTGAACTTGATGATATCTCAATACCAGCACCTAATTTTTACGGGATATGAGTACATCATGACGTTTAAGTTTTTTTTCTATAGATTCCTTCGTAGGACTGTCGTGTTTTGGTTAAATGGTTGATAAAATTACTCAATTATAAGTATAATAATGGAACATGTGTTTGGTGTTCATGTGTGGTTTAGATATTTACTTATAATTTTATGCTTCCGTTTTATTCTAAACATTATCATTACTCTTTTAAGAATTCATGGTCTCTTAAGAAAGCATCAATTAATAATAATAATATTGGCGAATTTATTCGACGAATTTTAGTCTTAAGAGAAAACTCTTACAATGAACTTTTCTAAAGTTCTCGAACACAAACAACTTAGCCCGAACCAGAATTCGAGACCTCAGCGTTGGTAGGCTAACACGCTAACCACTACATCGGTGGCGTAGTGGACAGCATGTAAAATGAGTTAATCTATAAAAATCATTAAAAATGTGTTGAAATTTACATAAATATTCTTTACCGGTGTCTATATTTGGTGCGCAGCTTGGCTTATTACATCTAATCTGTAGCAGTTTTTCTTATTTGCATGTCTTTACTTTATTTATCAATGTACTTGAATTTATTTTATGCTTTATCTTAGCTTATCATCGCTTGTATTTTACCGTATCTTTTTAGCCATTAGCTGCAGAAGCTGTGACAAAAGATGAATATCTATGAGTGAAAAAATTGCCCCGATAGTTCTATTAGGCGCACACCCCCCACCACACTAACGTAGGCAAAAACGAGTTTAACCCTATATCCCCTTCACAGTTTGATCGAAAATGAAAGAGCAGTGCCGAAACTGCGCTTACCCCATTTCAGCCGATATTTACAAGGTACAAATTCGGTTGAAAACTACATCAATCAGTTTGATTTACTTAACCCAGTTATAGGAGAGATTTGATTAACAATAGCGCAATAACCATGTCCCTGAACACGTGACGGGATTGCGTCAATTGAGATTTTAACGGATCGCAACAGCTGCGGACCAGTTACATCCGACTTTCGGTGACGATTCTCGTTCGCATACACGAAATAAATGTGTCGCATGAATGCCCTTCATGCCATGATTGTCGCTCGACTTTACTGCACAAAGAGTGTATAAATGTTCGGTTGTACAATGCTCGGGAGCGATGTGTGGCAAGTACCAACTCAAATTAACGAAGAGGGTCATTGCGATACTTGAATCTGGAATGTAGATTATGTGGCAATGATACCGCTTGTCCCGTGTTCTTAAATAATGAAATGAGTACGACAAGGAACCAAACTTTCTTGTTTTCGGCTAACCGCTAACCTTAAGTTACTTATCTTTTGGGGCGTAAACTGCAGAATTACAGCAGATTAGTGGTAAATACGGAGAAGTTCGACTCTAAAATTTAATTATGTTACGCGAATCATGGAATTGATTTAACTTTTGAGTTGCAAGGAAAAGTGGCAACAATTCAGCACAGGAACATTTTAAATGTATTTATATTTACTATCCATGAATTAAATTGCTAAGTTAACGTATTTTCCCGCATGATAACGGAAAGATCAGATAAAAAATCCTCTAGGTGAATATGTAACCACAGCCCAAACAACTTCATCACGTTCGTATAGTATTGAAAGCTTACCTTTTATCAATTGTCCTAATATGAAATGCTTATGTTTTTACTCCATTAAAATCACTTCAGATACCTCTTTGGTAACATTCAATTATATCATATCTTTATGAGCGAAGAGACGGATTTTTCATGACATTTTTCATCAAAATCCGCTATATTTATCGCATTGTGGGTACTGATCATATTTATTTCTACATTACCAAGTATTATCATAGCATATTTTAATAAGTACTAAATAGGCTTGTGCTATGCAGTTTTGTAGTGAAATTTTATTAATAACTGATGCTAGTTAAATTAGTGAAGTAAAGAAAGCAATTGTATTGGATATTTAAGAATTGTTGATGAATACTAATTAAGATTTAATTATAGAGACTTCGAACTACGGTAATGCAAATGAGACCTAAAACATGTAATGCTTAATTAAATTATAAAGGAGTTTGTATAATCTCTTTCTGGGATATTTAGCCGATATTTTATATTGTGACGCCTAATGACATTTTATAATATGATCTATCAGAGTGAAAACTCCATCCGTGAAGTGGAAGATATATGTGAGTTAATTTTAAGATTGCATTTTGCTTTATTTTGGAATCATTTTTACAAAATTTTGGAAATTGCATGAAAAATTGCAATGATTACAATTGCGGAGCTTGTTTTGTTATCCCGTTTTTAATATCATTTGCCGATAATTATCCTAATTTTGGTGTGATGTCGGATGAAAATTTCTTGCTCCTTTTACTTTCCTTCATTCTCCAAACATTTTTCATTAGTTCTCGTGTATCGCGTTGCTCTTTCCATTTTTTCTTCACATCCAATGCGTTTCGAACGTATTTATCCCCACCTTGTGAGGATATGAAATTTTTAATACCCCAGTAATATTTCTTTTGTGAAATCGATTGAAGTTGCCTTTACTTGCTGGTTTTCTTAGTGGTGGTACGAAATATAAAAAATACAATTCTCGTAAAAAATTCTACAGGAATTACACAAAACTCAGTACAGGTTTCTACTACTTAATAGTCATCTTAAGGTGAGGTTTTTTAGACACTGGTTTTAGATACTGAATGCTGTATCCGGTTTCTTGCGCTAAGTGCATTTTATGTATGACTAAAAGGATTTAAATCCGGAGCATGGAAACGACTGAATTAGTTTTAAAATTGCAACAGCTCACCTCATACTGCTTAATCCAAAAGACGTTAATTTTGTTTTCACTACGTCATATTTCCTCTGATATCACTTTTTCATCGATCCTTCTCCATTTATCCTCCTCGTCACTCTTCTTTTCCTTATTTTTCCTTTTACATCCATCCCCCTTCTCTTATTCTCTCCGTGTTTGCCACGTCTTTCGCACTCTCCCTTCTCTTCACAGTGTCCCCAAGTGTCTTAGGCCTTCATTCCTTTTACGTCTAGTCCACAAACAGAGAGTTGGAGGCGCATTTTTTCTCCTCCTCTATTTGGACATGAATTCACTCTCGCTCTAGGAGTAGACCCAAGCAGCTCCCGGACAAAATGACACCAATTTGGCCTCTTCTGCGTAACGCAAACAATCCAACCATTGTTGGGCCCCGAGCGCGAAATATGCTGCTGTAGCTAGGCTTTTCCGCCGTCAGCGATGGAAACTCTTCTGGAAATTAAATCATCGGAAGCGATGACTATACGATAGCAAGGTGACGGAGAATGCTAAGGCATGGAGATTGCAGTCGGGGGAAATTTTGATGGTAATTGAAGTCGTTGATTCGGTTGGTTTTCTCACGCAGAAGTTGGAAACTCACGATCTGTCAGACTATCGAGGGAAATTTCATCATTTTGTTACTCAGGAGCAAGGCTCTGATACTCATATTCTTTAATTTGTCTGTAATCTAATAGTGGGATCGAAGCCGTGTTGATACTTTATTACAGGATAGTTTCCTCTTGAGCATCGTGTTTTGAAGCTGAAAATTCAATTTATGAATGCTATGAATGAAATTATCTAAATATTCTATATAAAGCGCACGTATCAAATATAGGTGGTTTGAATTGGATTCTTTATGGAAAAATAAGTATTCGAAGCCCAGAAACTGCCCACGAAATCACGGTGCATTACGAATTATTACACTCTCTGTCCACAGAAATTTCCATTTTCATGGTTGAAATTAATGCTTTTTTGAGGTTTACTTTGGTCGGCGGAGGTCATTTTTGATACGGTTAAAATTTTATTTTCTTTTGAGATATAATCTACTAGCGTCTATGCTGGATGTTTTCAGTCATGGAGATAATTCCTTAAGAAAGGAAAATTATTTTCTATTTCTCTCTACGTTCGATCCTCATTTCATTGAATACCTCATTTACTTACGGACACAACATATATTGAATAAATGAAATCAATGGCTCATAGAAAGTAAATATATTTCCTATAAACCACCTTAGAGAAGAACGTACTGTTGAAAATTGCCCTAAAATATTCCTAAATTTATGGATAGTGCCTTTTAAGGTATTTAGGAATGCACTTACTTAACTTACTTACTAAGATTCCCTCATAATTTGGAAAATTTTCGTCTGGCCTCTACAACATTACAATAACAAACAATATTATATCAGTGCAATTTCGTAGTAAAATCGATATTGCCAGGGATTAATCCACAACTTTGTAGATCGATCGAAAGAATGAATTAGTAACTAACTTATTGTTAGGATCTATTTCATAATTTAACCATCACAAAAGTCGCACCGAAATGAAAGTACTGTTTTCTGTTATAACCTGATGATTGTTTTATGGCTGTACTTATCATTTATCGGTAAATATGTTCTGCATGGATGTTTATGGTCTGATGGTCGTATCAATATGCGAAGTTTTTGTAGATTTCTCCGGAATATACTGGGCATTTTTGGCTGTGGATAAAAAAATAATGAACACGATACCGTTTATGTTAATAGTTATAAACTATTTACTGACAATGTCGATAAATCTAAGGAGAGAAAATTTTATACCAGTTCTATTAACAATTTTCACGGGAAATTGTTTGCTTTTATCATGAGGTTCGCTCTACGATAACCTTTTTAAATTAATGAGAATAAATATCACTTAAAAAGTTTCCTATCTCATTTTTGACAGTATTGAATTGTTACCATCATAACAAGTTACGAACCAAATAACAATCCACTTGTATCCAGCTAACAATCCACTGTATACTTCCGTTTATATGCAAATGATTAAAAAGCTTCTTACTTGCCGTGAATGCACGCCGAAAACCGGCTTCCAGATTTTTTCCTTCTTTATCGTTTACGGAACATGAAGAAAAGGTTACACGTACCAAAGTTGTGACGTCTTCTTTTAAACAAAGACGTTGGATCCTTCCTCGGTTCCTTCGCCTCCGAAAAAGCGCCATGTTAACGCCACCGAAAAGAATGGCACTCCGCTACGAAAAACAGATGAAGGGTAGCGCCCGACACTTGCGCCAGCACTTGGGTTCGCAAGTAATTACCAGCAAGAAAAAAGTCTGGAGTAGAAGAGAAAAGGATTTTCCTTATGTATTCGTTTCGTTGCATGAACACAGAATGGATTCAGTGGAACTGGAGACGGAAGAGTGGTGAAGAAGAGTGAGGTTTGTGTTGAGGAAAGAGGTGAGAGGTATGGAGGTGGAGAATAGCAAATAAAGCGAAACACGAGGCAAATAGTGCATGTTCACTGGATCCTTGAAACTTGAGCCCCAGTAGATCTCACTATACACAAACATACATTCTATACATTTTTACTGAAACCAGTAGCACAGATATAATGTATAAATTCCGTTTTTCGGTGGGGTTACATCAGCGTAATGCCCTTTCTGCGTCATCTGTTTTTTAAAACTACGAATATTGTTTATTATTACAAAAATTACTACTATAAAAAACAGATATTAAAATAGTTACATAAATAAGTGGAAAGAAAAGGTTGGCAGCCGGGCCTCCTGAGCCAAAACAGGGCTCATAAAGAGTTGCTTAATTTTAAATTAAAAGTTAACATAAAGCTAGTCTATTGCCGCATGCATACATTAAAGTGGTCTTATAAGTTATTCGTGTTACATGAAAATTACGAGTTACGTCAAAACTAGCGTGTCATTTAACAATTGTTTAATTTAAATCGCAAAAATATCAGGGATAGCAGAAATTAATATACAAAAGCCACGAGTGAAAATAAAATAACAGCACATCAAATGAAGGTTGTAGAGAAGAACATCAATTTATTATAGTATTTATTTAATCATTTTTTGAACTATACGTTGCAATTTGGTCAGTGGACCAGGTGGCAACGGTCCTCGTTATTTGTGTATATACATATATAATTGTTAATCGGTATAATAGTACATATATAATTAAATGTCGTCGATAATTTGCAATATTAAAAATTACATAAATTACAATATTACATATTACATAATTTCAATAAAACACATAGTGGATAATTTACCATATTGTTGTAGCAGATCAAGAGATTTGGATCAATCACTTTCTCATTGTTCTATTCATTATGCATTTCTCTATTCAAGAGAACCTTGAGGATACAAATAGAATACAAAGAATTTCAGCATTGACCGCTCTTGACTATTCTTTGAAATATTCGTTTTACTTCGCAAACTATTTAGTTCTTACATTGAGGGAAACAAATCGAATGGTTAGATCTGAATCCCGTATTTTGGTCTCCTTAAGGTAGATGTTTATTATTTTGTAACTACAACGTTGTTACACTATTAGGAAGGCCGTTGAGTTACAATTGGAGGGATCACGAAAACTTGTACATCTACATCTACATTAGTACCCTGCAAGCCGCCTTTCGGCGTGTGGCAGGGGGTGCAAGCACCATGAATTTACTGAATTTACTTCGCTAATCTATTACTTTCGCGTATCGTTCGCGGAAAAAATGAATTCTTGTATCGATTCGTTTTAGCATCTATTTCTCTGATCTTTCTCGCAGTGTCTGAACGGCCTATGTAACATGGGGGGCGCATTATGTCAGCTACATCATCTACGAACGTGCTTTCTCTAAATTTATCAAGGAGATTTAGTCTTTGTCTAAGCCTTCTATTTTCTAAAGATTCCCATCCTGCGTCCTGAAGCATTTGCGTTACACTCACTGTCTTGTCGTAACAATTCTTTACAAAACGTATCGCCTTCCGTTGCACTTTTTCTAATTCCCGAATACAACACTTCTCTGCAGGGTCCCATACACTACACGCATATTCCAAGTGAGGCCTGACCAACGCAACGTAACATCTCTCACGGACTTTTTCATCGCTTCTACCGACAATTCTCTTCACAAATCCAAGTTTTCTAAGCGCTCGACCACATATTTTATGGATGTGGGTACCCCAGCTTAAGTTATTAGTGAGGGTTACTCCAAGGTATTTCACCGTTTCTACTGTTGATAAAGTTTTACCTTGGAGCCTGTACGTATAATCGTTGGCATTATTTTTCCTTGGGAAGAAGTTCATTACTGAACATTTATCTATGTTGAATTCCAATTGCCAATCATCGCACCATTTCATAATTTTATCTAAGTCGCACGATAGGGTTAATCTATCCTCTGAGTTTCCTATTTCCCTTTGTAAATCTAAAAGCAAAGATATATCTTTAACCTTAGAATAAAAAAAAAATGAAAATCATTGTACAAATACAACTTTTTCTACTTTTTCCAAAAATGATGAAATTTCCTTCCAATTAAAATAAAAATGGGTTTATTTAAGAGAAAATATTGCATCTAATTATTTTCTCCGTAGCAACGCTCCCCTTTATGGAGTTGCATTCATTTATTTGAATCTTTGCTCACCTTTTCTCATACAGTTTTGTGCTCCAAGGATTCGTCAATCACAAACAGAATTTTGTCAATCGTCTAACATAATCATAACAGTTTTAGCAACTTTTTAAACTGTAACGTCTTGATACTCGATGAGGGAGTTTGGGTTTTCTTGTTCCGGATAGCTCCTTCATTCATTAAGCTAGCTATGTTCTATATTTTATGAATAGGCATTGCAGCAAAATTGGAACAGGAATATTTCATTTAATTTTTATGTAGTAAATTTACAATTAGTATGTATCTATTTCTATAAAACATATACCTATGTAGAGAAATGCAGTGAATTTTTGGAGGATGCCACAATTTGAAAGACGTACCAACAGATGTTTCAAATTCATCTCATGAATATATGGGTATCTGCTTCATACTTGACTTAAATATTTCACATACTAGAGAAATGTCCTTCAGCCATTAAAATTTCCGAATCACTTACTGTTTATTTCTTAAGATTTTTATGCACTTGGATGAGACAACATAATTTAGTTAAGTATTTAATTAACATTTTTATCAAATTATCAATGTATTTCGTACAAGTTATATGGTACAATATTTTCAATAGAGTTTCTGAAATATTAATAAGTCTCTCATAAGTCTCATTATTGGGCAAGCAATTCTTGGGTACGCCATCGAACATATAATTGGTATTTACTACAATGCAGTTGAAGAAGTATTTACTTTATTTCATATTAATCTAATCAGACCTCCGACGTAAGTAAAACAATAACTATTTTCTTTCGTCCCAATTTTTGGAAATGAATGGTTTCAAAATTGTCGATTTAAATTAATAAGTACCAAACTCATAGAAGCTTTGGCCAAACTTGCTCGTGATAGTAAAGACACTCTGATTAACGGGGAAAAGGAAATATCGATTTAACTCTTAACTAGGGCAGATAACAAATACACCCAGTCAAAGAGCTGGGTGTATTTGTTTACATTCCTCCATGTAAAAGATAACTCAAGAAATAAATACGAGAGGCGACAAATTAATTCTGGAAACTAATAAGATGAGAATTAATTTGACAGAAATTCCGTACCCTTAGAAGGTCCCTTTAAATAATTACGAAAAAATAAGCACATCATAATATTTGCTAGTATTAATTTTAAGTAATGCAATCGCAGTCTCAGAAAACTCGCACCAAAGCCTCAACAAACGACATTTCAACGATCATGCAAGGCTGCTCTTCTCATCCACTCATCAATAAAGTTAATTATGAAGTACTAACAGAAACACACAATGAGATTGAATACGCTCGAGTCGCAGCTAAGGAACGAATAGTGGCAATGATATTACATCGCGTTAACAAAGATCATTCATTCCTTTCAGCGGAGAATCGAAATCACGCAGATGACGCTTTAGAAAGCGTCGCAAAGAACATGGCGCGAGAATCTCCCGCATTGATACAGAAAAGGCGCCAAAGGAAGGATAATGGGGCGCGGTATGAATCGGAGGATGTTGACGCGCTTAAAAAGGAGTCAATTTCCACCCGCATCCATCGAAAGGTGCAGCTGTAATAAATTAATTTCCTCCCTCTCTTTCCCTCTCGTGAGCTCACAATGACACAAACTCAAACAAGACCTCTTAAGGAGTTTATACGACATCGCGCGGGAGCGAAAAAAAGAAGGTAACACTTTGCCTCAAAGGACTAAAATAAACGGGGAGTGAAAAGGGATTGAATAGGGAAACACCTGTTATGTCATTTCGAAGGAATGTTTTCAACAAAGCCTCCCTCGGCGGCGGGGGTGGTTTCGAAGCGTTTTGAATGGGAGTAAGAAAGAGGCGCTGGAGGAATCGCTGGCGTTAACTTCGTGATTCGTATCACGGAGCGGCGATCAAAGCGAGCGAAAACTTAGCTCGTGCGAAAAAGGTATTTTCCGGAGGTGTCTTTTTTGCCACCTGTGTAGTCGTCTCGAAAAGGCAGCGATATAATAATAATAAAGGAAAGGAACATAATAAACGGATTGTGAAGATGCCATTCTTCCTTCTTTTCGCGCCCAGACACACCCACGCCGTCTAGCGGGGAGAAGGGGAAGTGGAGAAAAAAGATGAAGAGCGTCTCGCGCCTTCCTCCCGCGAATTGCAACAAGAGGGACTACATAATTGAATAGCGTCTCCCCTTCCCCCTTTTCGCTCCACGCGTCTTTTTTCGCTTTAAACATCATGGTTCCCTAATCTCCGTGAATATTTTAACATCCTTTCATTAGAGGAGTCTCCAGTCTCAGTCGCTTGTAACGCACTCTGCGAAAAAAACCTTAGAGGCGCCTTTCTTTGCATCGTGAAAAGCTCTTTTCCTCGGAGACTTGTCGGGGGATGGAGGTTAAATTGGGAGGCGTGCGCGGGTAAGGGTGAGAAAAGGGTGGAGGGAGCAAGACAGCGAGCGAGCAGAACGTCCCCATTGAGTGCCTTCCAGCAAGGAGAAGTTCCCATTCCTCTTTCATTATTTTTCCTATCCGGCTGAAGCAGCCAATCCCAGTCTGTGCTTTTCCTCGGGAGATGGCACTTTTGCCAAACGAGACTTCTTTTCAGGCGTGAAACAAAACGCTCACGGTCGTTAAATCTAAAAAGCGATTTCCAGAGAAGCATTTCTCTTCTTTCTCCGTTTTCTCCTCGGTAATCTTATCGCTTCCTTATCGTTTCATTCCGTCTTGTCGCTCCATTCCTTTCTGAATGATTTCGGCTCTCACAAAGAGGGATTCAGTCGCTTTGTCTTCATGGATCTGGCTTGGAAACGGGATGAACTAGGTTTAATGAGAGACTGAAATTTCGGAGTAGTAAGGAGTATGTATAAGTAGAGAAAAGATAATATCATATCAGAGGTTACCGAAGCTGTTCGGAAACATGGTCGCGTGAAGGCCTAATTTCCCCATTTGGAATATGCGGCGAGTATATGGGATCCAGCGGATAAAATGTGTACCTGAGAACTCGAGAAAGCGGAGCGTAAGGCAATGCGATTTGTTAAAAAATACTACGATAAGAAAGTTAGCGTTACGCAAATGCTCTCAGACGCAATTTGGAAATTCTTGATAGAGAGAAGATTAGAAACTAGGCTGAGATTGCTTAATAAATTCAGAAGAAGTACATTTACGGATGACGTAATCGGTATTATGAGACCCCTGTGCTACTTCGGCCGATCCGATAATGAGCTTAAAATAAGATAATTAGATTCGAGGAAAAGTGATTTTAGGGACTCATTCTTTCCACAAATGATACGCGATAACAGTAAACTAAAGTGGTAGCTCGAACGAGAATTTAAATCTCCTGCCACACACCGAAAGGTGATTTGCAAAGTATTTATGTAGATGTAGATCCTTCAGGGACTATCCAAAAATTTTTCTCACATACTGAGCAATCTGTCACTTAAATGCAGGAACTCAATTATTTTCTGGTTCATGCGTCGCGATGGTCGTTTATTATTAAGAAGTTCGACTATTATCCATAATGTTTCGTAATTTAGAGTCGCTCGATTAACTCCAATGCTCACCAGATAATCGCGCGTTGTATATAAGCAGATTTCAATTGAGTCTAAAAGTTCTTTTTTTCGAATTCTTTGGAGCTATGAAACTATTTTCAACAAATAGGAGCTGTCGTATTAAAATGATTTACTAAGAATACTGTTCGATGATCCTTACTACCCCACCCCCCCTTGCCAAAAGTCTTTCTGCTCGCTGCCTGCGATTAAAGTATGATATGATGTAAGTAAACTTGTCGTATATTGCTTAGGAAGAAGTTCCACTTGGTAGATCGAACTTTGAGCAGACTAAGATAGATATTGTAGCGATATTTTTTCTTTCGGACTTGGCAGATTTACCTTATTATATAACTTTTTCATTTAAATTGGAGCTATAATTCATCCTATACCTGAAGGAAGACATTACATAGGGTCGTATTAGTCTTTTCTTCCGATTTTCTTAAGGATAATTTTTCATAACGTATGCTCGTCTCTTGTCAGATGGGGAAGGTGGTAGTTTCATTTATTTAAATTCTTCAATTATTTTCTCTCCTTGAATAATTCTCTCTCTTCAGAAGAATGGAAGTATATTTTCATTTATGTTATTTTTTATCTAATTTTATCCCATCTATTTAAGTTCCTTTGAATAGTTTTGTCTACTATTGGTACTTCCAAATGAAATTTAATAGTACTAGAACGAAATGAAAATAATAGGATTGACTACATTTAAAAGCTTATCGTTTTTCAAATAAAAGAAGTGACTTAGACCTCGGGCTGTACTATAGCAAATGCATTACCAAAATCAAGTTCTAAACATTTTTTACTCTTGAGCTTTCGAGTGCTAAATATTACTTGGAAATAATCTTTCGTGTATATTTCATGTAACTTACAAGTCTCAAACACCGCCCTCAAAATTCAAGACGCAGAGATTTTGGAATGGTACAAAAAAATTTTCGAAATTATAAGTCCCTATGTTTGTTTAACAATCTCACTTAAAAAGGATTTTCTGAGTAATTAGTACAGAAGAAGAATCAAATCAAAATATATTGACACAGCTACCTTTAGCTCTCGAAGCGAGTTATGGTACAAGGTATGTAGTGTTTGCCAAAGAAAGTAATCCATTTCACAATATAAACCCATAATCGCCTAGTAAAGATGGACTTACACAATCCATTTTGTACAATTTCTGCTCAATGAAACTACAATTCATAATTTTAATCGAGTACATATTTCTCCAGAAATAGACTCAAGAATCCTTAAACCCGCCACGCCCTGAGGGTTTCTGAGTCCCGTCTGCCAAACGAAACCTCCCCACCCTAACAGCATGTCCTCCTTAAGGTTTGGACGGGTTCATTCACAAATTCTCAGAATTTTCCATTACCAGGTGCAACTATTTAACGTATAGGCTCTTCTCTCTCTCAAACATTCCGTATTTAAGTGTACAGATTCAGAGCAACTACGCCTTTGGTGGCCAACTCTTTTCCCAAGGTCTGATGAATCAACTGATGTCTTTCCAGGTGATCCGAGGTGTTAACATGCTGCAGAGGATTGTAGGATACCTGACGTAGTCCATTCTGTGCATAGCAGCTACTGTGGCTGTTGTGGTCTCCTCCTCTAGATACTAATAGGTAAGAATGAAAGATTCGCATAATTTCATATCGTAATCTTTTTGCTCATTACTCTTGAGGATAATAATTACAGTCGCCTAATTGTAAAGGGTAATACTTATAGTAGCCTAAGTGGAGTCCCTTATATATAGATCTCTAAGCTTGAGTCGTTAGGAAGTAGTAAGTTACAATTTGCATCTTTACTGGGGATATTGAAGACAGCTGATCTAGTTGTGGCTAAGTAGCTAATGGCTTATTTTTGCATGTATACATTTCGAATTCATTATATATAGCAATCGCCAGCATCAGCGTCATTTTATTTATAGTCAGGGGCAGATTTATTATTAGGCGTAATAGGCGCCAGTTAGGAACCACAATATGACTGTTCTATTAACTTCTCAATGACATATCGTTCTTGTTGTTCACTTCAACAAAGAATTTTTATATTCGTTGAGCAAGTCTACATAATATGTTTATAGAATATGTATATTTTCTTATGTCACCAATGTAAAAGTGTCTACAATATTCATTGTAATTTATAGAAATACTACGTATTGTAATTCAAAACTTATTTATTAATCTTGCCGTAGTGAAGTGAGGTTTTTATGGGATGTATAATTGTGTATTTTATGAAAAATTCGAAATTTTACTCATATTTTCGTACTGGGGGCCTTAATCTGATCTATGCGCCAAAGGGCAACTGATAACTTACATCCGCCCCTGCTAATTGTAGTTTGCTTCTTAATATCTGACATACTCTTGTGGATACCTTTAACTTGAATGCATGTTATAAGCTACGTATAAAACGAGTAGAAATCATTCCCTTAAAATAATTGGAATAATAGATTGTCTAGTCACCAATCAGTAATGGAAGTCATATATAACACAAATGCACTGTAACAAATATCTTTCTTTAGCTCATTCAGTGGTTAGAACCTTTGCCATATGGAGATCACTGCCTATTAGCAAAATACAAAGTTACTCTTGAGGAAAATATATTGTTTTCGATACGTGCCTATTTTCAACTTCCAATATTTATGTGTATGTAGAATCATTTAAGACGATATAAATTTAGATATGAAGGTAATAATGACACAAAATACAGCTTTAGTGATTCAGTTGCGAATACATGTACACCTTATATGGTACAAAGAAGGTATTGTTATCAGCAAAATATTCTACCGCGAAATTTTCACGGAAAGATGTATTTCCCTGCGTAACAGGTTCAGCATCTTTACAGAATGATGTCTTTGTGTTGGTGTGCGTGCGCGAGTCCACGTGCGCTTGTTTATGGCTTCGAAACGGAAAATATATGCGGAAACGAAGTCTCATATGTTACACTCCTCGACGAATCTTAATACGGATACCTAGGCCTTTTATTTAATGATCAATGATTTTTTGTTTCCATATGACGGAATACGATGTCACTTCTTTCACCATCTAAAACTGTCTTTCCTTTAACACTAACGAGGATCTTCTGTTCGTATATTCTATAAGACGCCTTCTCTACTTAATATCTGATTAGCGATCTCAATGTCTCTAGAAACATCCTTAAACATCGCCTGCAATATTCAAGTATTCATGCTTGCTTACGTTGACAGAGTCTACCTGTCTTTGATTTTCCATGGGCGTTTTCTTTTAGAAAATTCTATCCTTACACTAAACAATGAATTTTTAAGCTATTCGATTTACAGTTGGTCCACTGCAAACCGCCTCTCAGCGTGTGGAGGGGGACAAGATACGATTTACTGCTAATTTTGGAATATGACCAAAAATGGTTAGCTTCTTTATGGTTCATTTATGGTTTCATATGGTATGATGAAAATAAAGAAAGGAATTTGGGCTCAAATCTCTTCTTTTTAAAACTAATGTACATGAATACATGGTATAAGTATATAAATGCTCGATTCACAAGGTGTATACAAGATCGAGAGTTAATGATATTGACAATGAAGTAGGTATAGAAGAAAAGAGACTTCGTAGATTTCCTCACAAATTTTAACAGTACGACTGGCTCCACTACCGGATCAACATTATAATCACCTGATACTGCTACTCCGGTAGTAAAATCGGTTGCAATTTTGAAATTTAAGAGGATATTTACAAAGTTTTTTTTCTTTCTGTCGTTGCCTTCTACAAAATAACACCTATCTTAATCGATTTCATTCATTATGGACATTACACAATCTTATCCGAGATTGTGTAATGTCGACAATCGACATTCTAACCTAACTTGGGCATCAATGAGAAACTGGATGGCCTTCAATAGAATAACATTTTATTTATTTCAAAATGATATAATTAATATATTTTGAGCATTTATGATCATATTCACAATTTCCATCTGAGACGACAGCTCAACAATATCCTTTGAGACAATTCTTAAGGAAAACAATAGATATTCGTAAAGCACAATGGTTAATGTACTGAAAAGATTCCAGTTAGTTACAGGTTCAGATCTTTGTTTTAAATGTCAAAGCTGCTAACCTCTCATTTAGCGTCGAGTGAAAGATTGTTTACGCATTAGCAGTGAACATCTTTTTTTCGCATCAGCATGTTAACGACTTTTCGTTATTTGGCTCAAAGAAAAGCTACTTCATGAGTTTAATTAACCGTTGTCTGGACACATTTCTCATTCTAATTGTAAGAGAGACTTCCTTTCTATTACCATAGGGTCACTAAACGTCTCCAGGTAGCAGCAAAATTAGTTAATGATTTTCGTTGTCTTTATACCATAGAGCACGCTATATTTTCAAACTTTTTCAAACATATTGACAATCTTCCGTGTTTTCTCCAATTTGAATGGCTATATTCCCCAACTTACTTTCTAACCTCAATCTGCAAATAATAAGCTGCCTTGTTTTGAAAAATTTTACGAGTTTTTGTCTCTTTAAGACTGCCATTTGAGCGGTCTTTTTCTTCACTAAATGTCACTTTTGAGAGAAAGGTAATTGTTGATTCTCATAGAAGAAAATAGAAAATTTTTGCCTAGATTTTACTGTGCGTATTCGAGCATAAAGGTCAAGTTTGAGTTTTAATTATTTCTTTGCTCAGTCATTCACAAATAACAGTAATTATCAAGTTGTATTAGTCGATGTATATATTACAGTTACTTTCACATACGGACTTTTTTGTTTAAAATATTTTTCAAAATTTTACATACGTCATATCAGGGGCAAATCTAAAACATGTCAAAAAGGGGGCTAACTTGCCATAGAGGGCGGTTAAGGACGATTTACATATGATATCATCTCCAGTTAACTTTTAAACCTTCTGCCATGATATATACCATATATTTAGAGTCATCGTTATATAAAAAGTTCACAATAAGTTTATAATTCAAGCTCGTCGTCACATTGGGAAATAGTTTATCCAGAAAAAGCGAGCGATTGCATCTTGCCCCCTCCTTGTATCTGTCAAAGGAAAGTAGAAAAGGTAATTGGATACAGGAGGTCTAAAATACTTGGTAGAATCCTTTAATGTATTCGAAAATGCTCTTAGCTGCTTGAGGATTAAGACTAAAATATATCAAGTACTCCCTAACCATCGTAAAAATTATAGTTCTGGTATTTTTTCTTCATAATGCTTACCTTGTTGCTCTACCATTTATTCAAAACGGGATAGGGAATTTCTGCGACATTCAATACATACATATTTATTCAGATGATTTCATAAGGAAATTGTCTTCAATCGTCATCCATTGGCAAGTTACGGCCCAAATATCCGGGACCCGCACTAAACCTCTTTGTCGTCTGTTCTCGGAAATTGCGCTCGCTGAGAACGGGAATAACTATATCGGGTATTTCGTCGTGCAAATCAGTACTTAAATATTTTTGGTACAGCTTGTACTTCATCAGTACTTAAATATTTCTGGTACAGCCGATACTCGGATCTTCTGTCATTAGGAAATATATTAAATCAATGGAGGAAGGAGGTAGGCATATTACTTCGTATATTTTTATGAGTTGAAAATACGTTGATATGTTATTGTCCTCACTTTCCAAGTAGCTTAAAAAATCTTTCAACACACAAAGAGTAAAAATAGGAGAACCGAAATAGAATGGTGATTCTTCTAAGTATTCTGGTCCTCTTGTTTCCAGTTACCTTTTCCATCTTTCCTCCCTGCCTTAACATTTAAGCCTGCTCTTACCTTATCCCCTTACCTCAAGATCTCCATAAAAAAACCCACTCCAGGGAATCCCTGAAGGAACGTGGAACTTCGCAATCATTGAAACGCCCTCATCCGAAGGAGCGAGCAATAACCCCTGCGATACGGCGTCGGGTTGACGTTTTTAGAGTGGGGGTGGCTTTCTAGTTGGGTGAACCGTAAGCCATATTGCTCTCGAGGTACATCAAAAGGAAGCGGATCCGGCGAGTGAAACGATTTGGAGGGTTCATTTGACGGCGGGAGGCCTTGTCCGGTGGACCGTAAGCAGTGGATGCACAGCGGAACAAAAAAATAAAGAGTCCATCTTTTTTGGAAGAAGTGTAGTTTAAAAGGAGCTCGTGATGGTTGATTAAGAAAGAGCGATTGAGCAGATGTCTTAGACAATTCGCTGCGGATTATGAAGGACGCGGAAGGAATTACGAGGGCATTGTAAGTAAGCTCAGTTCTCGTTATGGTGAATTTTCTTTGCTAAGAAGACCCTATCCGAGTATTTTCGCGAGAATCGTTTCTTATAAGGAAATTATATAGGAAACGCAGATTTCGTTAAATGTTGGTATTTGGATAGACTTCGAGACAAGAATGGCGAAACCACCCAAGTAGGGTTTTAGGAAAAGTAGTTTTCCCGGAAAATGACCTTAAAGTATTACAATTACTCCATTATTATAAATGTAGAGCAACCAATAAAGACCCGCTGCGTAAAACACTGGCATGAAGGAGTTGCTGTGTTTTTGGCGTGTGAATCTCGTCAACCAGGCAACAGAAAAATTAAATAGCTGACCCAACTATCGTGGGTTTGGTCTCAGAAAATCCAGTTCTTGATTTTCTACTCATAGTAATGCATTGCACTGGTTTAGAAAAAAAAAACCTTCTGATAAATTACTGGAAAGCTATAAAATCCTAACCCGATGTATCATTAGAGGTCTGGACAAAGTATCTTTAACAGTGAGGACATTTCCCATAAGGGTCCTGGGTTCGACGCCAGGCAGCTACGTACATTTCTCATAAGAAATATTTTATTTATTTGTACTTTTCTTTTATTACTTTAATACCTTTCCCGAAAGGATATAGACTCTCATTCGAACTATAGTTAGAGGATAAAAATTTACATTGTAAAATTCAATGCTGTTTACCAGGAAGTTCATCAAAGGATTTTTTTTAATCGGCATAATGCATTCTCATGAGTAGTAATACCGGAACTTCTGAATTTTCTACACTCTTACCCATAATAGCAGATAATTGTTTGACTTTGGTGAAAGCGGTGTCGGGTTCGATGCTCGTAGGGGCCATTCGTGCAAAATGACCTCAGCTGTCAAAGCACTTTTAACAGTACTACTACTGGAGGCGATTCACAATCCCTTTGATGATTGTGCACTGCAGGCAATTCGTTTTGGGAGAGACGAACTGAACTTAAACTAAAAACTAATGACAAAGTGTTCCTACGATAGCCGTAAATCTATGGAATTTTTACGAATATTCGTCATTTTAAAGGTTAATTGAAGAAAATTAAGTCACTACCATTCGAGTGAAGCAAACGTCGCACGGTACGGTAAGAATTTGATTTGCAAAATCCTTATTCCTATGTATTGGCACTTGACGAAAATCGGTGTTATAAAGTGAGAGAACTCGTTGAAGACTTGAAGGTGTGCGATTTAAAGGCAACGATCTAAAATGAAGCGAAAAAGGGTTGAGGAGTTCCTTCTTTCGTCTTTCATTCCTTGTAAACACTTCATAACAGTCATTTATTAATGTGCAATTAAGTGGCAGAACGAGAATGCTTTCTTCCTTTGCTGAAATTTATGAAACGGTCTTTCGTTAAAATTATCCCGATGTTGACTAAATCTCCATTTATGCGCAGAAAAGCTTGTCACTCTATTCGTATTCATTGCTTTGACGACGCAGTTAGCTAATTTGCATATGCTTTCTGGAGTAGACATTTTGCACAAATATTTACACAAACTTCTACATGTGTTACATGAAACTTCTTTGGTGACTCTCCGATCGAAAATGCTGGGCAACCTTGTTCTAGAACTTATTCACGACGAAATCTTTAAGAGAAAAATATTTCAAAATCTGCGTCGAAATCAGTGTTTATGAAACCCCTCTCTCTGTAAAAGGGTCAATGAATTTGAAGTTGCAGCATATGAAACTCTCGATCTCCAAAGACTTGCGTGCCAGGAATGAAGCTCTATTGCCGAGGTTTAGGTTTGAAAATTCAGCGGCTGAAAGCTCTCGGATCAGTAACCAATAGCTAATTGGAAAAGTTCGATTCACGTTCGTTGAAAGTTGAAAAGGTTCTAGTTCTCATTATTTTCCCTCCCTTCGAAAAGTCAACTCGAGATAGATAAACATCCCGATTGATCCGTTCCATTCATCGTTGGGTATTTTCCTGCAATTGAAGGATGCTTAAAATTCTGGAAACTATCCACAAATCCTACTACAAAGTTAGACTCGGTTTCACCATTAAGTCGCTCATTCATATCGTTTGCCAAGGAGTCGATAGGTGAATGGGATATATCAGATCTAGTGCCACTTTCAGGGAGAGCGGTTGATCGAAAAGCGGAGAGCATTTCTCCTATTTCGCTCGACTTCTGAATAAAGATCGATTCTTTTATCGTTGCTTGATACGGCGACCGCGTTGTGAACGAGGGTGGTTGAGGGAATGCACGTGGATGATGTCATTGCGTGGATTCGAGTCGCATGACGGGGGAAATTATCTTACCAGAGCTTATCGATGAAAGGAAAGAAAAACGTTTGAGTAATACGGTAAAGTATCTCTCGTGTAAGCCGTAGAATGATGTGGATCTATTATCAACGAATTGAAAACAATTTTATTGCTGTAATTACGGATATCTAAGTTTAGTTTATGGCGGAATTGGTGAGCTATTTTTCTTTTTGGTTGGCCTATCGTCATTCCATTCTCTTTCAGTTGATATGTTGATGGATATTTTAAGTTTCTTCACTCCTCCAATACAAATGAAATAAGAATTAAATTATTGCGTAACATTACGTGTCTCACCAAGGGCCAACACAAGATGACGGCCGCCATAATCTGGGATTCATGCGGCTTCTATATTATTATTTTTTAAATGTCCATTTCTTAAAATTCTCCTAGTTTTTCAAGAAATAATTTGACATTCACGAAAATGAATTTTATCGATATTTTTATTTGGTATAAATTACGACAGTGATAATATTATATTGATAGTTCTAATTATTATTACTTAATTATTACAATAAATAATTTATATTTAGTAACAGAAAGCAAATGCGCTCTAATTATCGGCGATTTTTATTGGCTGGGTTTCATTAATTCATGGAACTTTTTATTAGAAATTAATTCTGTAAAAATTTTACCAGAAAACTTTCTAATTCGTACCATTTTTACGACCTTTTGAATGTTTATGCTAAAAATCTATCAGTTCTTAAGAAAACACTAAAATTTACCGTTCATCTGTACAGTTAGCAACCTCAAACAGATTGTTTTATGCACGATTTATCAATAAAAAGACCACGAAGATATATACGCCTAATAAAAATCTTGGACTAACGTCGTTCGCCCCGAAACAAGCGCCACTGGTGACTGCCCAGCTCGCCCGTCTCGAGAGACGGTCCTGGTCTATCTTATCCTCTCTTTTTGATATTATCGCCTGCTCTGTAAATCCTTATCTCGTAAACTTGATAGAAACTATCTTTCGATGAAAGTTTAGCTTGCCTTAGTTTTCCTTAATGTATTATGAAGATTTTACCACCCTTTTCGATATTTTTGTCAGATTCGGAGAGTTTTACATATTTATTGTTTATAATTTTCTTATATTGCAGAGCTTTAGAATTGAAATGCTTTTGGTTCATGAAAATTGAAAGGGTTGAATATGATATTAGAGTTTAAAGTAGAATTTTAAGATAAATAACCACCGCTGGAAAGACGATCTATTGATACATGATTCAGTAAGAATCGAATTTTGGATCCTTAGACGAAATAAAAAAGAATTATGATCATCATGGATAATAAAATGCTTGTAAGGGACGTAAATGGTTTATTCTACTGGCGTGGTGAGGTGAAGAAAGTGAACAGTTCTCCTAGTTCATTTCTTGCTAACTTTTCAAAATGCGTGCGTTAACGGGACAATTTCCCTTATTGAATGGCACACTTCGATAACCTATCGTTTTATTCATGCATTCTGAAATAGCGCCAACGAATATTTGTATATAATAAATGACTACAAAATAATACCAAGGTGATAGAATCCTTCACAGTGTTTATTGACGATTTTCGTCTTTGGTTAGCAAAGCGGAAAGAAAAGTAGGAACATGGTAGAAAGGCAATCATTCAGACCTTATTATCGACGCCTCAGCGACAACGGCACATAGGAATTACCTTTCCTTTGAACAGGCAGTTTGCAATAAATTCCACATCGAAAACCTTTGACCTTCATATCGATCGTTAAAGATCTATACGAACTCTTTAGTCATTCATCAAAAATCATTCCGGGCTTTAAGGAAAATAATTCTCGCTTACGAGCATCTATTTAATCAACCGTACAATAACCAACACATATGAAACCATTACAACCGCCGCACAAAGGAAACGCAACAAAAACCCATCTGCGGCACCGTTCAAAATGAGACGGAATATCGATTTGATCACAAAGTAGATCTAACTTTTCCCTTGCATATCATCATTATAATGCAAAGCGTTCCGCGTATTGTCAGTAACCCTCAATAATTCACGGGAACACATATGTATATATTCTCGCGTACATGCGACTATTTATTTCTCCATCCCGGAATTCTTTTCCCCTCATTGTATTTTTGACACGATCTCCTTCCTGCACTTTCACTTGTTTGCATGAACACTTTATGCGAATGGGAGAAGTACGAACGCACATAGGATGGGGGATATAGGTGGTCGGGAATCCTTCCTTCTTTGTTGGACGTGCATCGTATCCAGCCTTTCATATTCCGGACAACCCCCTGCACATTTCTCCCCCTCCCGACCCGCCCCACAGGGCCCGGGCGGCGCCCCACCGCAGTCCCGTATTGTTCGCCCATTGTCCGTCCCAGATACAATGGTTACAGTGCCTTTGTTACGTACTTTCCAGCGAGGCTTCGACAATCAACACAGGAGTAGACGTGTCACGTTTTGTAACTGTAGAGCCATTGAGGCGTTAATCCGACTGGTGAGGCATAGTCAGCGTGCTATTCATCGGAAAGCGCTTTTCTTAATAACCATGGAGGGGCTGTAATTAATGTGCCGAAGAATCAAGTGTTGGCCTAAGATGCGATCCATTGAACTATTCGAATGAATTATGCATGAATTGGCAGCATTTCACGGGGAGGGAAAAGGAGGGATTTTTTCGATTTTGATTGCCTCAAAGAGGAGAGTCGGCGGGACGGAAGGTTTGGGGAAACAATGATTTCATGAAGTCGCCGGATTATTCGCCGTGAAGGAAGTCGATTATCTTTGGAGATAAAAATCGAAAGTCGCAGCGAGAGAAGTTGCGGTAGAATAGTCATTGTTGTACGAGTCATTGGGAGTTTTAGGTGCAAGAAATTAGTCGGCGGAACAGAGGTTCGGTTTGGATTACCTTGGTAAGAAGCAGAAATGAGAATGTCATGGTTAAAAAATGTCTCAGTAAAGAAAAAGTGGTAAACAAACGAAAAGGAAAGAAAATAGATAGTAGACGACGTAGTAGTAAAATAAATTAAGAAATAATAAAATAAAATATCTATATATAATGATAAATAAATAAAATAGCTGGTAGATAAAAAGTGACTAAGTTGAATAATAAATTAATAAAATTGTATTTAAAAATTTTCTTTAAATAAAACAATAAATGGATGGAAATTAAGTATTTGCATAAGAATAAATGGTATTAAATTGTAAAGTAACGAATTTGTAGGAAAATAATAGAAAACCAGCTTGATATTCTTATAAATGGTCTATTTATGGTCTTTTCTATAGAAATTATTTTTATTGATCCAATCAAGTTTCGAGGAATCGTCATTCTAAAAATCTTAGCCCTTTCTTTATCCTGAAGGCTTTTCCTCGCAATGTATATCGTTGTCTCTCTGAATGCAAAATCGGTAGAGCCTTCCGAAAAGCAAAGTATAAATATTAATCTAATTTAATTTTACATAGTTGGGTATCCCAGAATGAAGGTCTTAGGTCTTAACTTCCTTAAGAAAATTTTACTTTAAACAGTCTACCCTGCGGGATTGGAAGAGATGCAGCAATAAAAAGCCATACTGATATTCCAAAAAATATAAAACATTATTTTTATACTTGAAAGAATGGACGAATATGCTCATAATGATATCAAATCAAAAATACCATACAAACTTCTTACCACAATTCTTAGCTGCTTATCCTCATAAATCGTCCTCAAAATCAAAGAAATGTCATTACGCTTTACAATAAAAAGATAAATAAAGGAAAGGTAATAATTGAACAAAAGGGTGATTTTTACACCCACGTCATAAGTAACCAAGTACCCCAAGGTAGTGTTCTCGGCCCTTTTTCTTTTGTCCCCTTGCTCATTCACTATGAAGGCAACAAAAGCGGTCTGAAATATAATGTAGGCATATTTTTTCCCGTAAGCATTAAACGTGTCCATTATCTGAAACTGTTCATGCGTGGTGCGCATCTGGATTTCGGTTACTTTTCGAGCTATACCGCGTCATCCCATTTTGCCCTCGTCCCTCCCCTTCGCACCCTGCAGTTGATCCTCCTCACCTTTGGTTCTTCGTCCTCAGCTGTTCCTCCTCCCACGTTTGTTTGAGAGGAAAGTGCCAAAACAATCTTTTTCCGTTCACCTTTGCTTTCTTACTACAATGTAAGGGAAGTATTTATCGCAAAAGCAACCTGCTGTTTTTGTCACTGACAAGGTATCCTGCTATTTTGTTTCATCTTTTGTGGTTTTTTTCACCACCATTTTGATGGAAATATGATATATTGTGTATGAAATAAAGAAAGTTGTGTGAATGATATCGGCTATAAGACTTGCCACAGTCATACTAACGCAAACTTATGCAAGTGTAATTGATGTAGTCTTAGGCCTGGTATTGTAAGGTATACTTAAGATGGATTTTAACTCAATGTTCACTTTAGGGGATGGTATTATAATGTTTTTCAGAGTTAAAGTTAAGATTATAGTTGACATCCATGCTAATCTTTCATACATGTAGGAAATTAACTATAATCTTCACCCTAACTCTAAAAATCCATTATAGTACCGGGCTCTAACGTAAACATTAGCTGTAATCCATTTTAAGAACAAACGCATCATAATACCGGGCCTTCATGTACGCTTTTATTTAATATTATGCAGTTTTTCTATAGTTATTTGCTGCATTAATAATCCTGGCGTCAAGCCCAAGTGTAGCTCTGAGATTTTGAGTTTACCATTAGAAAATAAAACGCCAGGGTTGTTACAGTACATAGCTGACAACTAAAAAGTATGTAATTTTTTGAATCAATAATCTTTAAAAGTATTGTAATTCGTCCAGATGCAGCGCTATTTTCGCAAAATTTTCGGTTATAGGAAGTAAAACTAACTTAATAAAGTAACGGAATATTCTTCATATAAGATGTAAGTCAGACTTTCCTCTTGGGAATACTTGAAATTTAAGTTAAGACAAGGCAGGATTGGAACGAATGCTTTTAATAGAGGTTTACTGTGTGCGGGTTGTATCTCCATAAAGTAATCTACTATATATCCTTGTTTCTACTTCCGGAAAATTTTACACCCGAATAGCATATTTTAAAACATATTGTATATAAACAAACATTATAACACGAATCTTAAGGAAATTGCAGTTGATTTTATTCCTAAAACATTTTCTCGAACTATAGCGATGGAAATAATTCCATATATTTTTTTGATTGCGTTGTTTAACATGAGGAATATTTACAAGGGACCTAAGTATTAGGATAAAGATCATCTACAAGCATTTATACTATATCCAGGATTCGGTTTTGCAGTGATAACCCGATAACCAAGATACTCGAAGGACAAAGTTTGGCATATCGGATAAGACGTGGATAATTGTTCTTCCGATCGGGTTTGAGTTATTGTAATGTCCTTTTATAGGAAACCTATTTCCATCAAAAGTTTGTTAGGTGAATCTACAATTTGTACGCAGTGAATGATGAAACAGTACTTTTCCGCAGAATATTTAATGCACTGCCGGTTTTGCAAGCTTGCATCTTCAGGTACAGAAAAACAAGTGTCTCTAATTTATTGGAGCGTAGATATTTAATATTCGGTGTAAAAGTGCTAAATAATATCATTCGGTGATGTTTTTCCACAAAGTCGCGCCATCCAGCATTGAATTTATTGTGAACGTAGCTTTACAAGAAGTAATCCACTGTGAACTCCTACAGAAAGGATAGGAAATGTTCCATAATACATTTTACAGCGCTTAAAATCATGTGATCTCTTACTTAATAATGTTATCATGGATAAGTAAATGTGTCAACTGAAATGTAGAATTGAGGAAATTACCTTTAATAATCATTTATTTGATCTTAATGTTGATATGCTTACTTATTTTATAATATCATAATTACGTACGATTAGTAAATTTCGAGTAATGCAAAGTAAAGCCTAAAACAATTCGTTTGAAATTTGATTCTCAAAGCAGCCAAAACTTATTGATTAACAGAAAACAAAACCAATTAATTTCCAATTTGAAAAAAATTTATTCTTAAAACCTTACGAGGATTCTACGCCTAAATACCCCAAATATTTTGAAATTCGGATACCCTTCATTTTTGCCCATTTTCATTGAAAATTTTACGTGCATGTTGGCGTTGAAAAGAAATGGTTGCAGTATCGCGCCGGCACTTTATTGGCAAGTTTTCCTTTATTCCATGGCGATTTATTCACGAGACACGGCGTACAATGGGGCCATTATCACCGTGAAAACACGCTGATTACATCGCGTGAATGGAATATGCACTGTCACGCTTTATGGTTTTTCGTAGTCGATCTCCCTAATAATCTTTTTTCGCTCTCATCCGATGAATAATAAACTCCGCACAGGTTAGCTAGAAGAGAAGCTGCCCTTTTAGAATTTTGCGCGAATTGATGGACGTTTTAATTTATTTCAGCAGACTCATGATTGCGAAAAGAGAATGTTCGATTAAGACATTCCCGCGTGTTGTTGAAGAAAAATTTTATCTTATTCCACATAAGGAATCGACTCTTAACAATATTTTCATTCGAGTATGTCCTGTAATGGTTAAGTGGGGTTTCTTGTACGAATTTGCGAAGTAAAACAGTGAATGAATTTGTAGGAAAATATTACCTTTGATAATAATATCACCCTTTTATTGCAATGGGACTGTCTTATCGTGCTCGTGATTTAATGATAAGGATTGGTATTAATCAATCAATATTTCTAAATATTATGATTTGCATCATAATCTAGGATTCCCAGAGTAGCTATAGACAGTGATTTTTGTTGTGAAAATGAAAACCAAAAAACAGAAATCATATAACAAAAAGTGCTTGTTCTCATTTCGCCTTACTTGATCATATCTCATAATCATACTTGATGATTTTTACTGAACACAAACTTGATATGAGGTCCTTCTGAGGACTGATCCAGTATTCATAGGTAGAATATCCAATGTGATTTATCTCGGAGTAATTGAACAGACTGAGGTGGAATATCCTCTTTATTTATGTACTTTTTGTTGTTTTTTGTCAAGGTGCTGAAAGTTTCACTAACTCTAGTTTGTCGTAAAATTCTTAAAATTCAAAGCAGGAAGTATGAAAAGACGTGAACAATCGAAACAAGGATAATATTGTAATTGATGTGCCCATGCATAGCTTGGTGAAAATAAAATAACAATTCTTAAAGGAAAACACATATTGATCGAAAAAACTAGACCGAGGGTTTCAGAACGTAAGAAAAGATGAATGAAAGCATTAAAAATTAATAAAAGTAAGTAAGAATTCGAATAAGACAACTGAGTAAGACTGTGAGTTATACACATCGTCGTTTTATTTGCACATTTTTCATCGATTACATAGCAAACATTTCCTAATTGTTTACGTTTATAGAGAGCCGAAAGAAAGGATAAATGAAACGGAGTGTTTGAAGCTGCGGAGTAAGAAAAAACTCGTAAAACCACTGCGTTTGTCGCGTGTCGGCACCGAGCATCGTGAATAGGATCGACTTTCATTCAGCCCAAAGTGTCAAGTCGAGCTACCTCAGCAGGATTCATATGTCGGGCATGGATTAAAATCTTAACAAGAGGCTGGATCGCTCCCGATGACAATTAACGCTTTCTATTCTATCCGCGGGGAGAGGTGCGGCATCAATCTGAGGTCGACCGACATCCCTTCCGACGACTATTTCATCGGCCGAATTATGCCAAAGAGAGAGAGCGGGAAACGTAAAAAAAGGCGATCCTTTTTTTCAATTGGGGATTCGCCTTCTGCCATAGAACTATGGCTTCGAATAATAGGGGTAAGTGCCTCATTGACCTCTATGTACCCTTCCTATGCTATACCCTTGCAGCGTTGCCTGTTTTTTCAAAGCGCGGGGAACTTTTTGCTCCTTTCGAAAAAAACTCCATGCTACAGATTCATGGACCGTATTTTCTTTCCTTTTTATCCATCCAAGAATTGTCGATTCCTATCGATAGAAATAGTTTGCTGTTTATTGTATTTGTACATTTTCAATCTATGTAGTAATTTTATCGATATTTTTATTTGGTATAAATTACTGAGTAAACCCGAGAAATTCACATTTACGGAATATACGATTTAGTAGTTGTAATGCCTGCGAAATCGTCTTAATATATTTTAAGTAAAATTTCCTAAACATAGTTAATCTCTCAATTTCATTACTTTTAAAGTTGATTTTAGAATGTAGAAAGTCTTCGTAGGTAATCAACCGGGTAGTTTTTGATTACCTGAGAAGACTTTCTGCACTCGATACGCCGGGAAAGTCCTTGATTTTAGAATGCCTACGAAAACGTTTAGGACATATTGAGTATCGTTTTCCGTGTCTACTTGTCATTTAAGATAAACGATTTTTATTAATGATTATTCAAGATTGTCATAGTGGTCAAGACGATGGTATGAAGTTTAATGTAGTAAATATTTAATTTCAGAAGAAGTGATTCTTCGCAAACTTTACTTCTGAAAATGGTGGGGAGTAATTGCTTCGCCAAACCAGATACTTCACATAGTAGAAATATTGAACTGCACTTCACTCACCTAAGAGGCATTTTTTGAGTTCTCGGAGAGTTACGCTATTTTCTGAAGAATAAGTAGGAGAATTCACGGACATAGATTAGAACCAGTTGTGGATTGCGGCGCATGATTCTGAATAGATTATTTATATAAATAATGTTGCAATCTGGCCAGGTGGCAAAATACATTACATATATTGCTTATAATTACATTACAATAAATCTTTGGTTAAAAAATATGCAAAAACTATGAAGAGGTACAATATACATGGTAGATTATCCATATAGTCATAAACAAAGTAGATGCCAAATGAAAAAGAAAAATATGAAAATGCAAGCGATAGCAGTGAGGTCATGCAATAAAAACTACCCAAAGCTTGATTTAATCTTATTTTTAAACAATTTTAAAATTTTGACGTTGGTATCTAAATTTCTCCAAGTAATGCGTTCCATTCCCTAATGACCTTGTTAACGAACGAGTATTTCGCTATATTTGTCTTCTGCTCTCGCATGTTTGAACTATGATTGCTTTGTCCAACATTGCTGGGAAGTTTAAATCTGGCACGCAGTTCATCCGTGATAGCATCCGTTATTACGCTGGGATTACGTAAAATGCGACTGAAAATTCCGCAGATATCGATACTATATTTCACCTAAATCTAAGCGCTGATTTTCCGTAGCAACGCTGTATTCGAAATAATTGGAATAATTGTCCAATGAGGGATAGTTTTCAATCTCGTACTTAAGAGACAGTGTTTCCTAATCGGTGGGAAAAGTCCCACTAGTCTGACTTACGAGCATGTATAATGGGAGTCATGAATGTTGATGTTGCTTTAATTTATTCGTTCTCTTTTTGAGTTTTCCATTATTTCGCTTAATTGCAAACAAGTCTTTCAATAGTTTCACTGCCATTCATTAACAATCTATATCTTCGTTAATTTCATGAATCAGTTAATTGAACTCATCGATTCCATTGGTGGGACTTGTTTGTCTAGAGGACACGGAAAGTGGGACTTGAGGCCATAAATGTTGGAAAACACTGATTTAAGGGACTTCTTGGGTGTTTACGGGACAATTTTTTATTGAAGCCAAAGGAAGTCAAATACAACTTGCTAAATATTATGGGAGAAGTAGGAGTTTTTGTTTAAGAAATAAAACTATAAGAAAATAGCTGAATAAGGGTTGAGAGGGAATCGATTATAAATAACGTAACTGAAGAACGGAGGCTAGTGAAAAGATGGAAAAAAAAGATTGCTGGATCTTACTTGAGGAGTCAATAATTATCTTAATGGAGAGGAAATGGCTTGAAGTATATCTTAAGGGTGCATGAACCTTCAGAAATGTAGTATTCCTGCATTTACGCAAAGAAGCCGAATAGAGAATTTCAAAATAATACCCTGAATTTAATATTTTATTCCAAACCTCGAGGAAAGCATAATGATGCCCATTTACCTTTGAAATTTTAGCGCTTCCAACGCAAAAAGATACATTTAACTTTCTGTGTATGGAGTAAGTTTCGAAAGGCTTGGTACGTAACACATTAAGGAAAGAATTTTTTTTTTTCGATTTTTTATAATATCTTTTGGCAACGTTGCTTCAGCACCCAAATCCCGCCCTGCCTCCCGACCTACCCCTCCGAGGCGGATCCCTCAGGCTTCCCAGTGTTGTAACCAGTGTGGCACGGATGGAAAGGTGAGGAGGAAAGAGGATCGGGACAATGGATTCCTTTTTCCCTCCATACCAATCTCTTGCGCCTCCCCACACTTGAATAACGACACCCCTCAACAGATGCATCGCCTTCCCATTGTAATCCAGCTTTGTCACCCGCAGCACCCCCTGCAAAAGGGATGGAAGCCCCCCCTACCCACACCGTGCACCGGGAGGCTGTAGGAGGAGGTCGGAATAGCCTATTCTGACTCAATTTATTGCGTTTTGTTATTAATATCACCGACGGCCTCCTTTTATAGGCGTCTATATGCCCCTCCCCCCGCACCCACTTGCTACAATGGACACCTCATTTCACCCGATCACGAAGGTCTTTGTCGCCGGGGAAACAATCGACGCAAAAGGCATTGTCGGGCGCTAAACGGGTCTTTTTGGGTCACCGCCACTTCCAATCCCGGCTCTCGCCTCTTCCTTCCAGATTATCCGATGCGTGGTTCCTATATAAGGACGGATAAAGGAAATGGGTTCCCTTAAATCCCCACTCCATCGCGGGGATTCGGAAAACACTGCGAAACGTTTCGGTTGAATCCCGGGACGAATTGGGAGAGAAAGCGGAGCACTTCAGCCGGCGGTGGGATGGGAAGGATGACCCTTTTTTGGGCCCATTCTCCGTGCTCTATGGCCCCTTAGTGATGTATCTCCCCGATTGATAATCCAGTTCGGACTCCCGATATAAAAGGTGGGGTACGTGTGAGTTTTATTGGGATGAGTATTACAGTTAGGTGTCAGACATGCAGATGAATGGTGTTATTTGTTGGAGGAACTGAGGCTTACATGACCCTCATTCATAGCAGCAAGTAGGCAATTACATATTTGTTGGAGTGTTAAATCCAATACCAGTGAATGGCGAAATAAATTTAAAAATTTTGGGGAAATGCTCAATGCATGTCATAGCGATACTGTCCTTGAAAAATATTGGAGAAATAATTTCCTCGGCTGAAGACACGTGAGGAAGAAAAGTTTCAAGGAGTTTATTCGACTAAAAAGAGGATATAGAACTATTTTTTGTTCCAGCTTTCGCTCTGGCTCAGCTGAAACACTAAATTTTGATTCAATTCCGGTTTCTATCCTTCTGCCAACGTTGAACCGGTTCAAACCTTTATTTTGCTCCTACCATTCTTCTGAAAATTTGTTTTGTTAATTCTAGCTTTTTTATATAGGGTATATTAAACTAAATATTAGAATAAGAATTAGTAATAATTAGCTGCGTTGTACATGCACATGTTTAGTAAACCTTCCTCTAATTGTGTAGTTTTTGGAAGCGAAGATCGGAACAAAAGGAACTACGGTTTCTGGTTTTGTTTCGGGTTCAAGAATTTCAATTTTGCAGGTTCGGGTTCGGTTTTCACTCCTGCAAAAATAACGTTCTTTTGATTTTAATTTACGGTTCGGTTTTGGATCGATTCCCTGTTAAAAAATGAAGGCAATAGGTCAATATACTATAAGAGGAATCTAGATTTAATATTGTGTTTTATAAAGGAAATAAGAAGCATCTGGAAGAATCGGCAAACAAAGAATTTTTCTCAATCGGATCCCTAACTAAAAGTCAAACACCGTTTCTAGGACCTTTACTTATCTAAAGGTCGCACGTCATACCTTTATTACGGCCTTTGTGATATATATTTATTTAACCTATTCCAAGCATGTATTCTTATATACAAGGAATGTTTTTCCTCAGAATTTATTGTGCTTTCAATTTCTTTATCACGAACCTCTTAGAGATATCGAGTACTTACGCAAATGCTTTATTAAGAATAAAATGTTGCGAATCTTTCCACCTCCAATTATGAAATTCTAACATTTAAATATTTAATAAATATATTACGAAATATTTTATATAATGATATGACGTTTCTGAAAAATTGCACCTTTAAATGCTATCTAAAAATACATATGAAAGCTTACAACTACAGGAAGGTTACCTATCGGCTGAAAATGGCTTCATATTAAAACTAACTTAAAAGTGGTTCCGGATTCGATTCTCGGTGGGGACTCAAGTACGAAACGACCTTCCTACTTTAAATATCACTACAACTTAAACTCGCAAATAAAGATTTTATTCATGCTACTACAGATGGGCATTGGTTTGTTAAATTTGCAGCACGTGGGATTTGGATTTTCCTTAATTCAGCCCTCTTTCAAAATTTCTCCGGAATTTCTCGCCCAAAATAGGCCACGGATACTCGGAAAATTCCGATAATATAATATATTAAGCGGTTTAGCGCCGTCGGAGAATGCGGCCCGCTTTTATTCAACGACTCCAAGGGGAACGGCATCTTCAGAATAAATAGAGCCGACTTTTTTTCGCACCCTTTGCAACACGCGATCACTAGTAAATACAGAGTAAAACGCTGAGAATGCCCATTCAATCGGCCCATTCATTCCGAGTCGGGCTTATGTAATCGTTCTCCACACCAATTAAATCGCTGAAGCGAAAGCTTTTGGGAAGCGTCGAGAAGTCGCCTCACCCACGCCGTTAAGAGAGCCTGAAAAGACGTCCTCAACACAGTTGTCAACGAGCATTACGCCGAAAGCCAACAACATATGCGGCGGTCTGGGTGGCGTAGAGGGGTGCGGAAACACAATGGTGGACGCATCAATCGCGCTGCCCAATAAAAACGGCCCCTTTTGGGGTGCGCATGCAAATACTGCGAGATGGGTGCCGTTGCGGGATGTGTTTTGGGTGCGGCGCGGTGGGTGGCGGGGTGGGTGCGCGGGAGAGTGGGTATCACAATCGCATTAGGAAAGCGTAAATTGAAATGGAGTTGGTACAATGGAGCCCGGAAGGGGAGGATAAGACTGGATGGAGGGAAAGAGGAGATGGCATTATGGGAGGAGGATGTGGAAGGTGGGAAGGGATGGCGAAAAGGGAAGATAATGAGAAAGGAGGGTGAAAATAGAAGTAATTCTTACTTCGAAGATAGACTTCCAAATACAGTACTTTTGAATATGCTTCGGTGGTAAAATATTTTAAAATGGGTGGCAATAAACAGATGGAATGTACCGAAAACAAACGGGTTATTGATTTTATTCGCGCTTTTCCGTTTTTCTGGAAAATTCACTTAGTGCGGAGATAAAGGGTAAGCAAATGAGGACATTTCAGAGCATCGAGAGAATAATTCTGTATTCGAGCAAAGAAAGGAAATCTCGAAATAGTTTGAATTATTCTTCGATTATATGCGTTAATCAAGAAGCCATATTACTCATGGGACGTCTGCTTCTCGTTGAATTCTTCGAAGGACTACTGGGTTAATTCTTGGTATAGCTATATCGTGTACGCATTGTTTTTAAGCAAAAATAAAATGAGCATAGAGTTGGTCTTCATACTTAAATTGTAAATGCGACGGTGATAATCCATTGAGTTACTTTTCTGACGCTGTTGAGACATCCCTGATCGATTATGTAACAGAAGGAAACTAGTACATGAATGTTTCTTTTTAAGTTGATCCAGCGTACGTACGGCTGATAGCCAAAATAAAAACTGTTATCTCTCTGGTTTTCCACCGGTCATATTAGTCCCAACTTCAATCTTCAGCACCACTTATTTTACTCTTAGTTATCTGGCCATATCCTTCATGCAAAAATTGAAAAGAAATATCTACAGTCTCTAATTATTTTATTTTTCAACATTTCAAACATATGAAATGTCCGCATCTATATTTTCATCAATCTTTCGGCAACGTTTTTACGAGAACTTATGTAAACATTTTTTCTTCAAGTATAATCACATATCATACAATCATTACGCGACTCATGAAATGGAGGAAATATATCGAAAAGTATAATTGTGTAACGCAACGAAATCGAAGAAAAAGAAGTTCAAGTTTTTCAGGGCATCATACGCAGCCAAACATGACTCCCATAAGACTTGCAGTTGACTTTCAAATATCCGCGGACAAATTGTCAAGGACTGGGGTCCACTCACGCGTACGTGTATCTATTAGCGGCTAATTTCAAATCTTTATTCTGGAACCTTTTCAGGGGAAAAATGTAGGAATATGGAAATGAAACCGCATATTTACTTCAACTCATCTTACGCGTTGGAAATAAGTGTTTAAGGAAATAAGAATTTGACTTCAACGGAGTCAATCGATGGCACATAATTTTCAAAACATGAATGTTTATGAATTTGTTTAAGGTATGCGGCACAATTTACTATAAGAATGTTCCAAACATTCTTTCAATATGTTAGTCATGAGGGGAATCGATAATCTGGGAAATTTAATCGACCTATCCTGATAACCAGGAGATGACTGAATAAACTTCCCTAATAACTGTTCGAAAAATCATTTAATTGGGAGTAAATAAGAATAAATGAAGTTACTCAGTGTTTGTTTTTACTTAGTTGTTAAGCAAGGTAATCAATATCATCTACGAAGAACTGCTCACAGTTTAATTAAAATATTTGTGAAAGTTTGAGTTTTCTCTCCGTTGAGTGTTTCGGTTGAGTTCCTGGTTAGCCATCTGGGAAGCGGTTCCGGGTTCGATCCCCGGTGGAGTCCGAATTTGCGAAATGACCTAAGATGTCGAGCAGTTTTTAAAATGTTACAACTACTTCTAACTTTCGGGTGTTGACTTTTCATTAACTTAGTGGTACTGTGCACAGATTTTAAGACATTTAAATAATTAACTAAAATTATCCATTTCTTCACGTCTCTCTTCAATACCGGATACACTCGATCCACATACCTTAGTATTCTTCGTTTCCTTTAAGCAAAGTAAGCTGATGTATAGGTTTTTGAAATTGAACCGAATCGGCAGAGGAGAATAGGGGAACGCGACAGTTAAAAAATCGGAAATTGAATGAAGAGCATATATCCGCCGAGAGCGTTTTCATCGAGGAGACAATTTCACGAAGACAAGAGACACGGACTGGAAAAAATGACGGTTATGAATTTCGCAAATCCTTTGAAAGATGCCACAGAGGGAGTAATGAAGAGGAGGAGGGCGGGGGACTCGATAATGGCTGAGCTTGCGGTGGAGGCAGATTAATGGGGCACAATAGCATTGGGAAAGAGAACGGTGAGGAGGGCTTTGAGGCCTAATCCTCCTCCAGCTCCCATTTTTACACTGGATATACACGAAATTGGAAGGCATAGACAATCGCAGTAATAGGTTCTGCCTCCGTTCTAATGATCCTCTATCCAAGAGGACCATTTTCTCTTGCTCTATTAAATAGATTTATTACGAGGAAGGTTGAGATAGATGTACCTCTAGGAAGCGTTTCGACTTGGTCTAAATTCAGGTGCATTATTCTCCCACACCACTATTTTCAGGAGTGTTATCTGCATAACTATACTCAATAATGTTACATATCTTTTAAAGAAGTATGGAATCATTCTCTCCTAAAATTCTCATTGCGGGCTTCCGGATAACCAAGTGCGCAACGCGTTCGACTTCAGTGATAGTGGTCCCGGGTTCAATTCCCAGGGTGGACCTACTTGCGAAATTACCTCAGCTGTCGAGGCATTTTTAAGAAAACAAAAAAATGCCTATACGCTTTGACTATGATAAAACGAGTAGCTCTAATTAAAAACTGAAAGCAAAGTATTTATACGATTACTGAGTATTTATTGATGTATTTATTAAACAATTATGCATTAATTACAAATGGCAAGGAATTAAGGCTCTAAGGTCTTCATTAGTTGACACACATGACAAGATGGCAAATATTGCTTTTTGAAATTATTATTCTTTTTGTAAGTGTAATGATTTGATCGTATATTCTAACGGTAATTGTAGGCAGCCAAAACTCCTGAATTAAGAAATAAAATAATAAAAAAAGAAAACCTGATCTGTTTAGTCTTGTTCATGTCCAAACTGGTCCCATTCCGGTCGTTTTATTATATTTAAAAAAAATATTTTTCCTTATTTTTCTCTGATTTTCATATTTACTTTAGATCGAATACATAGATTCCCTTCACCCTCCACCAGGGGAGTGGCCAGGATTTGTACATGGGGGTTTAGAGCATTGGAGTAAAAAATCCATTGCCAGGAACAATCCAGGGACTTCTACTAAAAGTTAAATGAAAATATAAACTGATTTATTTTAGCATATACACCCTGCGAATCTCCAGCGGTGTTTGTATGGCATAATTGCGAGAGGCCCCTCTCCCATGACTTCTGTCTTTCTTGGCTCTGTTCTCATGGAGGGGTTTAAACCCCCAAAATAGGTACGCCTCTACTTCCCTTAATCGGTTTTATTTTAATTATAATTATAAATTTATGAGAAACGTAAAATTATAAAGTTTTTAAATGTTAGTTGATGTAAACTGCAATTAATTTAACAGCAAATTTTACGATGAAAATAGGCTATTACATTAGAAAAATATGTGCTTTCGTTGTGAACGCTATTTAAATTGTAAAGCTATGTATAACGTTGAGAAATACGGGCGTAGAGCATAGCAATAGGTGATGTATGAGCCATTCTCGCAGACATATTGAAGTGGTAGTAAAAGCAGTGGAGAAAGAGAGGGATCGAGAGGGAAGGAAAGATGAAGCAATGAAGAGAATGATAATGGGGTATCCAGAGGTTACGCTGCCTTAATAATGGGAAATCTAGAGGTTACGTTTTTCCTCATAAGAGGGCCTCTCATTTGGACAGCCTCGATGACTTCCGCCTTTTCTTTGAAAAGCGCGCCACAAAAGCCGCATTCAACTCCCGAATCAAAATCCTAATAGCGGATAATGGAGAAAAGCAAAGGCCGACAATAAGCGGTCGTGACAAAAGTGATACGAGATGATGTGTGTGTTTTGAAGTCTTCGAATGAGTGACCTTTTACGAAAGGGGGAAAAGAGAAAGGTTTTTGTTTCGATTGTGTTTTGTCTGTCGGCAGGGCAAATAGGTTTAATTTTTGAACTGTGACATTTGGTGTGACTGATGAAGAGTGCGAGATACAACGCCAGTCTTCTCGTCACTCATTTGAGCCTTTGTGGACCTCTTGCACAACAGAACGCTCTTTGGATGAAAAGTGTGCATTGGGACCAGTTGTAACGGCGACCTTTGCAGAGGCATTCGAGGGCCGGCGGAAATGGGAAAAAAAGAACGTGCGAGAATAATTAGCGACATAACGGAAGCGCGGGTGGGAATGGAAAAGGGTGGAAGTGGAGAGTATTAATAATTCGGGGTTGCATTTTTGAGAGCTTACCTTATGGCTTGAGCCGAATAAATGATGATACAGATTGCGCCGAATGGATGAGTGGATTCCAGAGAGGTTTGTGACCAAAGGGCCCTCATCACAATTGAATGCGTGTAGCCGAAACTCGATCCGCATTTTATTGTAGAGGGACGTTCATAGCACTGAGATAATTGTGCTTCCATTCGAAATACCTGGTGCGGAATATCTGTTGATGAAATATATTCAGTTCAACATCCTCCAGCTAATTGCAGTGGTTAACGGGTACCATGAGGATATTTTGTGATTGTTCAAGAGTAGATTATTTTGCTTGGATGCAGATGTAGGGAATAAAATTAGTTTTCTTAAATGGTGATTTAATGCTCTCTTGTTACGGAATGTCATAATGTAAAGAGATTGTTGGTCTTCTACAATTAAGTATTAGGTAATGAAGAATAACGTATTTTTTTAAATGTCCAGTTAATTGCTATAATATTTGTCAGAAGGACCTGGTCCCAATATTCAAGGTTTATATTAAGTCTATAGAAGGTGTACGAATTCCCTTGATACTAAAAGGGAGTGTGCAGAAAGATGTGTGGAGTGCCTTAAGCTAATACATGGCATATGTGAAGATACGGTATTATGGAGTAAGGATAGGATATGGAGGGTATGAGGACAGGGTATTATGTAGTAACACCAGTCATTAATCGGAAACATGGAAAACATGAAAAATAGGATAGGGAGGATATGAGGACAGGGTATTATGGTGTAACACCAGTCATTAATCAGAAACATGCTGCGGGATCAGGTTTATCCCAACTGAAATTTAATATCTAAATTTGGACTTTCCAATTGAAGATTCGATGTAAAAAAACTGAAAGAAAAACATATCTGAATAAGTTTGTTTAGTAAATTCGTATAAACGGAAATTTCTTCATTCCTAGCGGCAACATCAGCGAGTTTGGCAAATATTTACAGAACGAAAAACCTGCCTCAATGGAAGTCTTTTTGGTTTATAATAATTTGACCCTTAACTCTCTAATTCGTTTCTCTAAGAGAAATGGCAAGTGAAATTCCTCAGTGTGTAAAGGATAGATATAAAGATATTTATTTTAATTCTTAGAGACCTTACCTCACCTTATCTAATCTATACTATTATAATGTTGAAATTGCCTGAGCCACATAAACTTAAACCTTAAGCTGTGCTTAAGCCCGCGCTTATTAATCGGAAATGTAAAAGGTTTTTCTATGGGTTTAGGTACCATGAATTTTGTGACACGGAAGCTTGAATTTTAATAGATTTAGTATATATACTTTAGGCGAATTATAAGAGGAGCTGCAGGTGTTACTAACAAAGTAAAGAATTCCGTTTTGAATATAGTATCCGGTTTTAAGTCGATAGAAGGAGAGAGCGCAGTGGGACTGGTTACTTTGTCAAATCATTCCTCCCTTTCATACGCGTACGCACATAAGTTCGTTTCTAAAAGGACGTCGACCTCATTCACACAGTTAGAGGAGGCATCGCCTTGCAAGATTAATTGCCGCTTCGGAATGCCAGCTGAAGAGAGTGCGAATCTCATGGCGCCACTGGAACTCATTCCGAAACATCCTTATGACGTACTCCGCCCGATTGCTAATCCATCTGCAAGTTCACGTTTTGGATGAATTCGAAAAACTTCGCCTTCGGATCGAATCAAAGATTTTAAATGTGGTTTTCGAGTCCCGTAAAAACTGGAACTTTTTGGAAGCTATGGAAGCTTTTTGTAAGATTATGTTCGAAGTCTTTGTATCTACCATAATGAGTTAATCCCTTTCCGAACACTTCTTGCCCCCATCCTCGTCGTATGTTATAAGGCCACTCGAATTGTCGACTGGAGCTGCTCCATATCCTCCCTAATGATGTGGTTAGATGTCTTTGATCTTCTGTTTGAGAGGGAGACCGATTATGCCTCTATATATCCGTTTGATGGTTTTAATCATCTTCCCTGAGAGATCTTGTCTTCCTACATTGTGCTACAAATGGCTTCTTGTATTGAATTTCGGCTAACAGGATATGACATTTACAAAGTCTGTTCTTCCATTATTCCTTATTTTACTTCCACAAGAGATACATAGCCCTATACCACTGGCTTGCTTCTCTAATGTAGTCGACCTCTTTAAACTCACTGATGCATTAATTACAATGCCTAAGGTTAGCAATTATGATTCGATATCACCATCACACTTCTTCTTCAGGAAGTTAAAGAATAGAATTTTTATATCTTGCTCATATTATCGGGGATCTCGGATAGCCAAGTGGGCAACGCGTTCGACCTCGCTGAAAGCGGTCGTTGGTTCGATTCCCGGTGGGGGCCCACGTGCGAAATGACCAAAGCAGTCGAAGCACTTTTAACAATACCACTACTACTACTCATATTATCTCAAAATAAGGCGATTATCTAGTATCTTCACTGTAACTCAAATAAAACATCATAATAGCTGACTCGTTGAATCTATAACATATTCTAACTCTTGAAGATTCTTACATCTCTTTCACATCATAAGATGATTTGATTTTTACGTTAAATTTTTTTATTCTAATGTTTTCGAGTTTTCAGTCGGGGCTTTCCTTCAATGATTATCGTTACCTCGGCGACTTTCTTTTAAACTATCTCATGGATAAGGTTAGTTCAATTCTGTCTATATTTTATAAGTTAGCCACCAATTATTGGGGCTTGATCATCAATAAGTCAGTATTTCTAATATAATGGGATAGAAGATCTTTATATATTTTATGTTCCCACTTGATTGGTCTAATTTGTCGTCTCTTATATTTTCGCATGATGGATCAATATTTAATAAATCCGACCTATCACTTTATGTACAGGATGATATACATGAATAATCATTTCCGGATTGAGGAAAACTGCTTCTCACACAGGCTTCAAATTGTAGATCTCTATCAATAGATTCTGACAAGACTTTGTGGTAGGAAGCCATAACGAACTGAGAAAATGAAAATAGACTTTTACCCGTACCACGTAACGTTTTATTTAGAGACCTAGGTTTCGACGCGTCGCGTCATCATCAGGCATTTTCTCAGTTCGTTATTGTTGATCTCTTTAATTTTTGAGGAACGGTTAAATTTCAATTTGGTTACTAGAAATAATGGCTTATATTAACTTCCATTTGATTGATCCTGCCGATCTAGGTGGCGGAATGATTAGTGCGCTTTCTGACATTGAGGTCCCGGGTTCGAGTTCCGGCTAACCGAGTTTTTCCAGCATAGAACATGGATGTTTGTGTTCACCGTTTTTGTCCGTGTCCATTATTTAAATGTATATGATTGGAGGCTCTTGTTACCGTTAAAGAAATGATTTTGATAATGATTCGAATTTTATGAATATGCGCTCATGCAAGAAATTCCAATTCAGGAAGAAGTTCTTGTTATATTTATGAATAGATTTGAATATACTACATCACAGAGAAAGTCGACCATGTGCTGAGAAATATTTTTGTTTCAATGTTTTTAACACTTTTTAAAAGAAAGCTAGATTACACAGGATTACGAGATGCTACATACGTACGCCTGGGAAACCCAAGGATAAGCGGAAGTGAAGTTACTCGACAAGCCCAAAAAGTATCCCGCTAAGCGATGTGGAGATTTTAAAGCGAGATGGCTCAATGGATAGAGCAACCGCCCAAAAATTGGGATGAATGTGTTCCTATAAATTCAACAGATTTACGAGTAACTTTGTGGTGTTCCATCACGGTAGGAAAATAAATAAAAAAGAGAAAAGAGAAAATAAATAAAAAAGAAAAAATAAGAACCAATTTTCTCAGGAAACAAGATCCCATTTATTATAGAAAACCCTTCAACTTTAGGATGAATGCGTCGAAAGAAGTCGTGCCTTTTTTCGTTTAGGTTTGTGTGTGGTGTTTTGCAGTGCTTTTTATAATAAATTGTATTTTGTTGCCTAAGAAAAGCGATTCCTGTGTTTAATTTATTTTTCCCATTTTTGTCTGCGTTCCGGTTCCGTCAACTTCTTTTGCATTCGCTTACCCTTAGGTTTGCTGCATCATTATTTCACGTCGGTCTTTAATTTTTAATAATCTCGACATACATCACCCTCACTTTGCATCCTCGCCTTGCTCCGGTTTGTTTGAGTGATTGATCAGCTCCCTTCTTTATTCATTCTTAAAAAATCAATCGATCCACAGTACCGAGAGATCCTCAAGTCCTTCCTCTTCCCGCCTCCCTTTAACCTCTTTCTTCCTTACACCTCTCTCTCTCAATACATCTTTCTTTCCCTCCATTCATCCATCTCCATTCCCTTTCAAACGCCAAATCGTCCCGTGCACGTGCACCTTAATCCTTTGCCTCGCATTCCTCAAACCACCGCTTTTTATTCCTCCTCAATGGCCGAGTGTTCTCTCTCATTTGTGTCACTGTAGGCTTCGTACGAATAGCGCCCCTTAGAATGCTTCAATGGCAGACATTACGTCGTTGGCGTTGTTTTGCCTCCGTCGCATTCATTACTTCACTTCTCCTCAATTCTTCCTCCTCAACCTCCCTCGCCTCTCCACTTTGTTGCCTTCCCTCTCTCTCCCAACTCCTTCCCATTCCTCCTTTTTTCTCTTCTTCGTAAACATTTGTCCCGCCCCCCTTTTTCCATAAGGGTTCCCTTTTCCCATTGGCTCGTGCGAATGGGTCATTTGTGTCTCTGAATGGCTGGCGCAATTGTAGGAGATTAATGTACGCCACGTCCTCCTCCCCGTCCATTGTTCCCCATTCTCTCCTCCTCCATCCATCTCGGATTTCTTCTCCCACTGTAATTTTCGCCTCCCGATCCATTTCTAGAAGTCGCTGCTTTGTCCGGCGATAATCCCCGTCTGGTTTCATCCGGGTCTAGTTGTTTTTTGGGGCCCTAACCTGATTTCCGTCTCGTTGGGGTGGTTGTCGTTAAGGAGAGTCATATTCTGAAGTGTGCTTCAGCTGTTTTCAGGACCGAATGCACTGTGAATTCAACAGTTATCCAGTGTTTGGACCTTTACACGACGTGTTGGTCAAGAGGTGTGGAATGTTTCACATTCCTTTGCCAGCGATGGAGGGTGTACGTGAACGCGTAATAACTTTTCTGATGTGAAATGCCATTAAGTAAGATAAGAAGTATATGCTAGATTTCATATAATAAAAATTGACTTCACAATTTATACATGTATTACAAGGGACGCAGCCATGAGATACTAGGGGGTCCGAGGCAGTTGAGTGAACGAAAATAATCTTACCTTAGAGGGTCCGGTATAGTCATGCAAGCTACATCATATAGGAGATGTTAAAAAAAATCACTGGATAGGAAACGAGGAGATTAATTCGGTTATAGCAAGATTATTGATATTTCCGAGATTGGGGAACTAGATTGTGATATCTTTCTTAAAGAATACAACCCGCTTGGGGGGTAACCCTGAAACTGTGTATTTCCGCAATTTATTTGAAAGGCTTCTAAAATTATACTTAAATGTTGTCCTTTCTTCTCCGGGACGGTCCTGTATTCGTGCCTTCCGCCTGATCTCAACTCCTACACACTTATTTTCTCACGGTTTAAATTATTTTACGCTAGAATTCAGATTTTCCAGCTCAAAATGAGGATAGCACTACGTTCATGGATTGTTTTCAGTTTTGGAAGGGATAATACGTTGACTCCTCACTAGAAAGGGAACAGGATTAAAGCTGAAATACCTTCCGGTGCTCATACTGAACAAACATCCGTAATTTGTCACACTACTCTTTATCGAAGTACCGTGGTTTTTTATGGAAACAAACAAACATTATGCATACAGAAACGTAAGCTGCTTATAAGTGAAACGAAAGGAGATTCATAAAAGAGCGTCAATTTACGGAAGAATGAAACAAAAGCGCAAACTTGTTGAAAAGGTTTCCGCGGTAATTGAGGTAATACTCCTGAGCCAAAGCACAACATAGTTTACAATTAATATTGTATATCTATTCCTGACGTTAGAAAAATGCTCACCCTCGGTCCATAAGACGCTGACCGAAATTAAATTAAATATTTTGGGCCGGGAAATACAGTATTCAACAAATATGCAACGATTTCGTGAAAACGTACTGCCTGGGTGAGAAATTACCACCGGAAAAACTGCCTAGATTCTTTAAAAAAAATATTGAAGTGAAAAAGCATTCCTCGGAGAACAAGTAAAAAACATGTTCCGACAGAGTATGAGAGACATGACCGATTACATATTATATATAATTGGCAATAAGAGAGACAACTAGCAAGGACAGCGATATAGTATTTAAGGTACGAAGTTAATTAGCCAAAGATTAAATAGGAACTAAGTGATTTCATCTATCTTAGCCCCTAGTATTTAATGGTGTGAAAAATATGTTATAATGTTTCCAACCTCAGTTAATCCTCGATACTGAGCAGGTGCGAGTATTTTCGAATTACTTTCAGAATCAACGAATGCGTAGAAACAAAATATCTAGACAAAAGTTACACAAAGGAGTGAAAATATAAATGCTAAAAATGTATTAAAAATGCGTGTAAAAATAATTGTGAAGTTCCAAGAAATACTTGTATCACTTAAATATTCTCGTCCATCAGACTCTGGTTCTTTATTTCCCTTATTACAACATCACCTCAAAATTACTCCATTAAAGTCATTTCATGTTTCTGACTTAGGCATGGCATTATAATGTAAACTAAAAACGGACCTTAACTACCTTCAATTTAAGGCCCACCATTGAGCCTTGTTAAGTGAAGATTATAGTTAATCTCCATAAAGAATCGTCCTCCTTACAGGAGATTAACTATTATCTTCCCTTTATCTCTAACAAAACATCATAATAACGGTCCCTAAATTGAAATTTAGTTAATGTTCAAATTAAGTATACCTCAGGGCTGTACCGAGCCGCAATCTTTGAAAGTGTTATCAACGGAGAGTTCTAAAGCAATAACATTACCATTATTAACGGATTTTTGAATATTTTATTTTCTAAATAATAATGAGCGTTAAAAATAATTGTTATGCATACAGCATGGCAGGATGTGATCGGAAATTTTGTTGAGTAGCGTACGTTGTCGGGTAATATGGGACCAAAAAGGTAATTTTCGTAATTTAGGAGAGCAGTCGATGGAAGAATTAACAGTTCCACTAATTTTACGCGTTACTATTGTATTTTGATTGGTCACTTATTTTTTATTTAACCTAGAGAAACACGATAACCGCAGACAGAAAGACCCGTGCTTCTTTAACAGCGCTTTTAACACGAAAATGATGCGCGGCAAAAACAAAAGAGCACTTCCTCATTTTAATTTAGGCAATTATGCGCTCTTCCTCAAACATGCACACTCCTTAACGATCGATTGCCGATTCAGTTTTTCCATCCTCACTGCACTAATTCGTCCGTCCTAATGCCCCTTCTGTTTAGCCGTTAATTAGTCCCCACTTATTTGTTTCCTTTTCCATTATTTCTCCGATTCTCCATCTCTTTTGTCCATCGCCACTCTCTCCTTCTCCTCACACAATCAATTTCGCTCTTCCTCACCCTTCGTCCGTTATTTTTGTTTGCTCGTTCCTCTTTCTCCCACCGCTCTCTCAATTTTCCTTCCCTATCTCTTTCTCCCCGAAGATGGGACGTTTGCTTTAAAAGTTTCGAGTGGAACGGAGGAGAAGAGAGGTCATACAGCCTCCTCGAGTGCCCTCACCGTCTCTGTATGCCCACCTTTTAACCTGCTTTTTCCTCCTGCCAACTCGATTTATTCCTCATTCATCGCCTCTTCCCTTTCTTCCCCTCTCTTTCTCCTCTCTTTTGTCTCCATTGGCCGTATTGTTTATTCATTTGTTTTCCGGCTTAATTTGGCCAGGGGCTACTCCAACGAAGACATTTTGATTCGAGCTACGCTCGTGGCAGGTCAGAAGGCAAACAATCCCCCCAAGTCCGGATACCAGCAAACAAAAGAGCGCTGTTTTTTCAATGCGGATTAATTCGTTTTTTCTTCGCATTGTCTCTCATGTACGATAGAAGTAGCGCCCTATATATGCCTGAATCATTTGTTTCTTTTAATGGGATTAATTTAAGATTCGATTGAGGGCGCTGTCCTGCGCAGGGAGTCCTTTTTTGTCGATTTTATTTCATCCTGATTGAATTCAGTGTAATAGGCATAACGCTGTTGAAAGTTTGAAACAGTACATTTTTCTATTACGTAGCAATGTTTCTATGTTAGCGAGAGCTATAAACTTCTCGGCAATTTCAAATTATGTCTAGGGGAAAAGATGCATGCATCAGCGTTATAGTTTCCTATCCCTTTTGCATTAGAAAAATAATTGCGAAAAAGCACCTCGTTCTGTCTTGATCTCAGGGTGTTATATGTATTTTTAACCCTCTATTTGCATGAGTATTCTTCAAAGTTTCCACGCACTTGAAAGGAAGCATTATCACGGGTGATTCGAAATTTTGTCGCATCCCTTCCAGCTATTCTGCCCTTTGATACTCTTTTCGTCCCTATTCCTCTGTCTTTAAGCCTTTTTCATCCTTTGCAGGGCATTGAACCGGAACTGAACCGAATACAGAAAACGAGAAAAAGCCGTTACTTGAGGAGGGATGTAAATCTAACTAGAACCGAAAAAATTAAATTCTTGAGTCCGAACCGAAACTGAAAACCGTCATTATCCAGTTCCGATATTCGGGTCCCAATAATGAACATTTATTTAAGTGTAAATAAGGGAAGTTTTACTAAACATATGTGACTACGAGTTGATAATAAATGTTACTAATAGTACGTAATCTAATGTAAATATTACGAAAAATATTACGGCTCGATGCCCTGATCTCAGTGAGACCCTTTTACTCATCCTAGGCTTTCCTTTACTCTTATCCCTTCTTTATTTCATCCAAACCTGATGTCAGTTGCCTAGAAATGTATCTATTGTCTTAAAAAGGTACGAATATGGAAACTTTTATAAGGGTAGTACTCTAGCATGTACTACTACTAGCACCCTCCTATATTTATTCACTAAGAAATACACCGGAGAGTACAAATCTATTACCAGGGTAGTGACAGCTAAGATGTCTCCATATCCTTGAAGTGATTGTCTTTTGGCTTTCTGCATCGTTTAAAGTGAAAGTTCGGTCGGTCCGTCGTGTACATCTCAGCCGTTTCAATTAATGACATCCCATCTAATACGTCATCGCATTTTTTTGCTTACACGTAATTTATATTCACAATGGAGAAAGGAAGTCGGGTTCTCTGCAACCTAATAATATAGATCCATTTTAATTGTAGATGGTTGTGAATCAAAACAAACAACTTTGATCGCAGCTAACAGAAAGCTTTATGTTTTGAAATTACTATATTTTATTGTGTTATCTTCTCGTGACAAAAATACAGCGACTAAGAATACATACATGCATCTTGAGATATTTTTCTGCTTTAGTAATTTTATGACATTCAGTAAACCTGGATTGAAAATAATTGTTCTATCGTTGTTCTCTTCTATTGTGAAAATTTTTGGTCAGTACGGTTACTTAACTCCAGAATAGCCAAGTGGTTAGTGCGTTTGCATTTGTTGAAAGCGGTCTCTGGTTCTAATTCCGGTGGGATTCCATGAATACGAAAGGACATCAGCTATCGAAGTACTTTTAACTATAATCTACCATACGAATATATATATCAAAACAGTACCACACGGGAAAGCATTACAGAAGGTTCGTGCAACATTGATTTAGAAGCAGTTTACAGAGGTACGCATTTTATTGCCATCTTTTATATATCAATAACCTTAGCAATTAATTCAATTAATTTGTCCTTGCTAATGAACGAATATTTTTCAGAGAGGTTAACTCTCCCGAGAATTAAGTAAGCTGGAGTATTTGTACCGCTAAGTCGCATAAAAACTCTTAACTTCTCTAATCAGTGTTATTATAAAGAACTTTTTATGCCCAACTCTCACACATTATCGGGAGGAAAATGTTTCAAACAATAATATTCATTAACTTGGAAACCTCTGGTGTCTACAAAGGATGGCAGTCGTAAAAAGCTTTTCTTGGAGTCCCACCAATCCACCGCCGCTTTGTTTTTGATGACTAGAAAGCTCTCCTCTCGGCCGTAGAATTATTCCATTTATTCGACCCATTCTCCCCCTTCGCCCTCCGCTTGTTTGCGAGTGTGAAAAAAAACTCGGTTTAGAAAAGCCAAACAGTCGTAATGACAAAGTTTTCGCTCGTTAAATTGTTTCAACGCACTCCACTCTTTTCGAATTAGGCGATGGCCTTTTTCTTCCGCGCCTCTTGTGTGGCTGCTCTTACATAGCGTCTCAATTTATTTCTCAATTATACCAAGAATGAGAGTTTTAGACTCTTAAAAAGGACAAAAGGGCAGAGTGGAGGGGGACAGGACCAAGAACTTCCTTTCCATTCCCCTCTTCACTCCTCTTAATCTCTTCAATTCCAAATCCTCATTCCTCCATCATTTCCTCACTAAAGATCTCGCTCTCTCATCCACGTCAGCCCCATGGAGTCAAGGCACCTTTAAGTAGCTTTTGGAAATCTACGAAGACATTGAAAAGCATTTTTTGAGCACGTCTTTGTTTAATTACGCTTTGCTTTGATTAAAGGTTCGTTGTTTGGACGTTGTTTGGTTCAGCAGTCAGCGCTCAAAGCGCTTTGTACGTTACATGAATGACAGTCTTGGTGTTTGATGAATTCTCTACGTTGGTGGTTTAAACGCTTTGTTACCGCCAAAAACTTTTATATATTTACTTTTGTACTCCCATCTAATTTTCATACATGGAGTAGCGTTAATGCCCTATAACAATTTAACTAGACGGTTCACATTACCGAAAGACGATATTTTTATCAACAGGCTCTCTCTATTATGCTTTTCTCTAATTATTTACTAAAAAAATATCTTTCAAATTAACCACATATTTGTATAAATATCTATTTGCTAGGATTTCAATAAAAACTTCCTTAAATACTTTCTAGTGCTATAGTATTGTTAGAAGTGCTTCAACAGCTGAGGTAATTTCAAACGTAGGCTCCCTCCGGGACCGCATTCAGCGAAGTCCAGCGCGTTGCCCGTTTGGCTATAATACTTAATGTATCATATAAAATATTCTGATATTTTACGGAGTAGTTTAGTTATAAACTGTTCTGAAACAATTTTTTATCCAGAGTTTATTGATCAACGACCGGTTTCATTTAGATATGTATTCTTTTAGGGTGAAATGTTTTCTAGAGCGAGAATTTGTTTTGCGAGTCAGAGAAATATAACCTCTCTTTCGTTTACGATTGAACTTCGTGTACAAAAGATATACAGAGCTATTTATTGGCATCATTTGTTGTTACTGCTTCTATTCATAGCTTATTTTTGATTCGAATTTTTTGTATCATAAGAATTTCTGTGGTCTAAAAATCGTATTTATCACATTCATCAAACAATATTCGAAATCTAATTCATAAAAGTTCGTCAGAAATTGCATTCTTTTTGACAAAATTCAGAGATGCACGTGTCCATTTCACTACTGTTAAATGCTGCTGGCAATAAATACTTAGATTGGATATTTACGAATAAATTTATAAGTTATAATGATGAATTGATGATAGATTACTGAGGAAAAAGTGCAAATATCTATTCTCACTAATTGAAAACGGAGTTTCATCAGGTTTTACCTCACAAGATTAGTTTTGAATTCTGTTAATTCACTTTTATCGAAGAAGAAATTATTTACGTTGCTTTGCTGAGAGAATCTGACACATCTATATGAACATAAATAAATTTCAGAAGGAATGAAACTTAGTAACTTCCACGGGAATTTCTTTTATTTTCACGACCGGTTTCGTTAACGAATTAACATCATGTTAATTCGTTAACGAAACCGGTCGTGAAAATAAAAGAAATTCCCGTGGAAGTTACTAAGTTTCATTCCTTCTGAAATGTCTCCTCCATTCCACCAAGTGACGCTTGACCACATCAATTTTTTTTAACATAAATAAAAGTAAGACACCAGGTCACTTATCTTGAAAGTCGTGGAGCATATTAAAACAATAATTTTGTCAGGTATTATTCATTTGTAGTAATTGAGAACAGAAAGTGGTAAGTGAATCTGGAAGCCATCTAGTCATTCTGACAACGTTTTGTTAAAGCTGCTTTCATTTAAAATGAACACACTTTCTGTAGTAAGTTTCACTTCTGGTTAATTCAAATAATGGTGAAGTAGAAAATCTCAGAGTTTTTTTTAATATCATGTACATACATAAGATTCCAAATTTACACAGCATCATTTTCCATTTCACCATAGATTTCAACACCTTACACATAATTCTTTAAAGGACCTTCCTTTTGTCGCACATGTAATTTCTCGGAATATCTCTTCTAAGATATTAACGAAGCATTTTTTGCAAACTCTAGTTTTTTTTTATTCCTCATTGAAATAACTCGAAAGCACCATTAGGTTTTCATAACCATTCATTTTGAGGGACAGAGTCAAAGGATATCCTCCGTGATAGAAAGGACTGCAGTTCAGATGAGACAAAAGAAAAACGCAGAGGGCGTTGTTTTTATGCGTCAAGGGAATATCTCTTTGATATTGTGACGGAATGGTATTCCACGAAGATGAGACATCTCAAGTGAATTCAGTGTTACAGAAGTTTGCTTTTCCTATGCATCATAATGAGAGATCATCTTTGAAGATCGTCACCGCTCTTCATAATTAAAAACCGGCTTTGACGACCGGAGAGAATGGATTTAATTCATCTCTTTCCATTTCTGTGCAAAGTCACGCCTCCGTGACTTTGCACGTGAATGTCACGTGCATTTGAAGGAACGTTGGTTTGCGCTCAAATCTCAATTCCCTTATCTCTAAAATATAAAAGTTCATATCCTCGACAAGAACTCTCCACGGCTGTTGCTATTCAAAAGTAAAAATGCCTTGGTTATACGGCATCCTTTTGGTAGGAACTTGTTGGTTTCTAAAGGAGTATAAAATTACGTAATATATCATCGTAATTCATCTCCGGATAAATATTGAAGAGTGGTGTGAAGTCCTATTCTGGAAATGTTTCAGGTTTGAAGAGATGGTTTCATATTAATTCAATCACAGCATTTACAGTTTTTGTACATTTACTATTTTGCCCTGGAAATTTTTCGATTAATTAGTTACCTACAAGAAAAGTAATTTTCCTGACAATTATTGCCGCTATTCATGTTTATTTAAATGTTTATCCTTTTAATCTTTGTTACTGCATATGTCATCTTCTCGTAAAAATTATTTGTTTGACTCTATCCACAACAATAAAACTTTGCCCGAAGTCAATATTTGAATTACTGATCATAAATTTGGCATGAGCGAAATCAGCCCACATTCCATTATTCGGTCACAGGTGTTTCATAACCGAGTGCCGTATCCATGCCTAATTGGTGGACGCGGAAATGGGGAAACTATCTATATTTGGCCCTGTAAACGCCAATCAGATTCATCTCCCTCTACTGTCAGACCAGTTTGGATACTATGTTCAATATAATTGACCAAATAATTGGTTTCTTGTTGATTTCCAATTGATTTTCCAGCATAACGATTTTTTTCACAATGCTAATTTTAATCTGGAGAAATCTTGCGGCTCTAAATCTTTGCCCTGCATCAGTTAAAGGCAAATGCTCATTTCTAATCCCTCACAGCATGGTCTTTACGCATGTATTGTGTTTTAGGTGCCGCTTTTGGCGAATTTGGTTCCTCATGGTCAAACAATAGTTACTTTAGCCACCTCTTTAATCACTTTATTACTTTTCATGATATGAATCCATCATGTTTTCTGCCTCATTTGCCCAGATACTTTTCACTTGCGGCTTCGTTTTAAGATTGTTTACTTAGGTATGTTTGCGTTTCCTTATTGTACTATTGTTACAAATCATTATGGCTTCGATCTTTTTCAACCACATATATCCAGCGCGTTGCCCGTTTGGCTATAATACTTAATGTATCATATAAAATATTCTGATATTTTACGGAGTAGTTTAGTTATAAACTGTTCTGAAACAATTTTTTATCCAGAGTTTATTGATCAACGACCGGTTTCATTTAGATATGTATTCTTTTNAAATATCCTGGAGTACAAATATATGCAACGCTACTTTGAGTAGGAATGTATGGATATAACTTTTTGTACTGGTTGTATAAGTTTGTACTGACTGGCTCCATCGCTGTGGAATAAAAGTCCTTTAGAGATCGTTTTGAGCCACTTTTAAATGGCCGATTGGATTCTTTGGCACCAATTTAGTCTAATAAAGACGTTTGTATTGTGTTGCATTAATTTTCATATCACGCTGAGAATATTTTTATCCATTAACTCTGTTTGTTTACCCTTCTGTCAACTGATTGAAGGATTCTGAAATCCTGTGATTGAATATTTAGTATATTATATTTATGCTATTCTAAAGCAAACCGTTGCTATCATTTATTAAAGAACTCTTCACCGTATTATGGGGGACTTGAAGGAAGAACGTTATTGTTCCCGGTGTTGCTTGGTGGAACTTTTTAAAACCAACAGGAAATTAAAGTCTTTCTATTAAGTTTTTAATGCAGTGCGCAACGCAATACAAATTACAATTCATCAAGATATGGTAGTAAGATCAAAAAGATAAAGAATACAGTTTTATTTCCTACACCAAATAAGTATATACTTCCGCATGCATTTATTATTATTAATAATAATTTTGCCCTTAGGGGCAGGGTTTAAACTTAAATGTCTCACGATTCACTTTTCTATATTATTATTATTATTAATCATTTTTGCCCTCAGGGGCAGACTTTACACTTTAATGTCTCATGATTAACTCTTCTTCTTCTTTTTCTCCTCCCAAAATCTCTTCATTCCTTGACTGTCATATTTCCTCTGTTCCGACCACACTGTTCCTGTTTTCTTCTTTTCTGTCACTTTAAATTTTGTCCAAATTTCCAAATATCGATTGAGGTAGAATATGCTCATTTCGAAGGTTGGTAAGTCGATGACCGTATGTATTTAATTTTCTCACCATTTGTAGGGAGTGGAAACGCACTTCTGAGTTCACAATTACGAGATAAGCACTACGCCAGCCATTCATTATTTGCCGTTCGCAGAGAACCACGCTTTCCGACCAGTTCGATTCTCCCTTACCCTCCACCATCTCGTTTGTATCTTTTAGTCCCCATCTCCCCCTTTGGAAGTTAGCGGAGGGAAATTTAATAATTTCTCCCTAACAAAGTGCGGTCATTACTGCGATGACTGGAGAAACACATCCCTACAGACGGGGGGTATAAAAAGCGTTTATTTTTTATTATTTTAACGAGCTTCGGGGAGGAGCGAAAAGAGGGGTGCGTGTGGGAGCCGTTTGCGGCGCTGAGATCGCGACTAATAATGACTTCTCCACTTCCGGTTCCGTCGTCCAGTGTCCTCGGCTTCTTGCGGCCACGCTCGTCGAGTGTCAACCGTCTCGCTTAGTTGGGGTTCTTTCCCGCCAGAGGGGGTGGTTAAGTCACGAGTGCACTTTAGACGACTGGTTATTTCTCGGAAATTTTTTATTCCTTTGAAGGAAAAGTTAAAGTAGCGCACGGGGTTGTGGGAGAAGAAATTGGTGGGGTTCTTTAAGGATTTCTTTCTTTGGAGTGGTGCTCCGAAGGAAGATAACGAGTGGGCTGTTCAGCTTGGATCGAAAGCCAATAACGAAGGTATTCCGCGAGGTGGGATTGGATACTTTTTCTGGAGCTCAATCAAAAGTTTTCGACTTGATGGAACGATTGGAAGTATAAAAGTTGGTTTTGAGAAATTGCGGAGAAACACGGAATCTAATAAGAGCCAATGCCGGCTAACAATGGAACGATAGCTTTTCCTTTTTTATGCGCGCAGCGCTTAATATTGAGCCTGTAGACCCTTTATTTGGTTTTTAATTTAATTTTGAGCCGTCTGCGGGAAACTAATGTGCATGAGAAGATCGATGGGTTTAGAGTCGTTCAGAAGCACATAATGTCGAAATTAAGCCAGCAGGTAAATCCGAGTGAACGGTATAAATATACCACAACGCAAAAATATTCATAATCCACAGAATTACTTTTGGTGATAATTCGCTTTACTAACAAAATTACAGTACTGAGTCTCAGTTTATCTTGTCAGCCATGATGACTTATGAGGGATTAAAACTTATTTATTTCTCCTCCAGACTCAAGAACAACCTCCCGCCAGGTCGGCTTTATGCGAAGAGATATGCCGCGTAAAGGCGACAGATACAATATTAGAAATGTTTTAAAATTAATTGTCTTCCTGCTTTTCTTGAATAACTATTAGTGGTGCTACTACTATTAGTATTATTTCTGCTTCATATAGAAGAAGACACATGAAGCAGATCATAAAGTAAGAAGGTTTTAATGAATATGTTATTTTTGAGGCAAAGAACAAACTGATGAGATTCTGGATTGTAAAACCTTTTTGTTTGTATTTTTCATGTCCTTCTTCCATTAAGAGGACGGATTTATATGTATCGATGTGCTTTTCATTAAAGCCATCTCCCTTTCTCTACCTCCGAACTTTTAGTTCGAAATGAAAATGTTTCGATGTTTAAACTATATCACACCCGAAAGGTTATATTCGAAGAGGCTTTTCCTTGTCATAAATTTATACGCGAGGAATTGCTGATGAGATCAGACATTCGAGAAGTATGGCAAACTAAAAATCTGTAACGTTGTAAGATATGACATAGGCGTATATGAGTCATCTGTGACAGTTCTCCGTGCACTTTAAAAATTATTCGAGGAAAAAGAAATTTTACTGACAAAATATTTCGTCTCTTTAGGAAATTTTTAGTTTTGTAACGTATAGCTAAGAATGATGTGATGCTTTCCCTTATAGCTAAGTTAATTTTACGATTGATGCACTTGAAAAAACCTTAAATTCGTAAAAATTATAGATTGCTGATAAAATATTTTAATATAGTTTAAATGTGCTCCTATGGATGAGCGTTCTCTTATCAGAATTGGAAACAGATGTTCCTCCTCAGCATGTCAGCATGAAACCATAATGTTTCTGATGCCCTGATGATTTACTTGTATTTAGTTAAGAATTTGCATGCAAAATATATTAATTGCCCAGGTTACGTCACTTCCTTTATTGTAGCATACGCCTAATACTATAGACACACATGCCAATTTATGCAGATTTCCAAATTGTCTTCTTTCGCTTGAGCTAGGAGCAGTGATCCATCGTATTCGAAGTTGATAGACAGGTAAAAGGGATCGGAGAAAGTAAACGGTTGAGTGAAGGGAGGGGTGTGAAAAGAGGAAGAGAATGGATGTCAGATGATTAATGACGGTCACTAATGACAACACCGGGCAATGAATAGGATAATAGGCAAGGGAGCGGAGGGTCTTTTCTTCAAGAGACACGTGGTGGCGTCCACAGGGGAGACGTTTGCTGAGTTGGCTACGTGCGGTAATATATGAAGGTGTACACGGTCCTGGGAAAAAGTGCTCACGAGTTTTCTTTAGTCACGGTAAACGCAAAATTAAACTTAACTGCGTAGTGCTCTGAGAAGTCTATGGCACAGCTAATGCTGTCTTTCCCTTAGAGTCAGACATCAGTTTGATCTCTCGAAGCAAAGAAAAAAATGGCACGGCTCCTCTTAAAAAAAATATATATTGATTGAAAATTGTTTTTTTTTCAGTTCCATTTTTCTTAAATTTACTAACGGTTTTCAGTTCTATTAAAAATATAGTTTTTTAGCCGAGTTCTCCAAGCTTCAGCTAAATACACTACCTGTCATTATGCCAGTTTTCTTCACCAGATCGACGCTAAGATCCTTCTCACATGTACAATTGGGTATAAGTGAAAATAGATACACTTCTCATAACTAAAAGGCTTGAAAAAATATCCTGGAGTACAAATATATGCAACGCTACTTTGAGTAGGAATGTATGGATATAACTTTTTGTACTGGTTGTATAAGTTTGTACTGACTGGCTCCATCGCTGTGGAATAAAAGTCCTTTAGAGATCGTTTTGAGCCACTTTTAAATGGCCGATTGGATTCTTTGGCACCAATTTAGTCTAATAAAGACGTTTGTATTGTGTTGCATTAATTTTCATATCACGCTGAGAATATTTTTATCCATTAACTCTGTTTGTTTACCCTTCTGTCAACTGATTGAAGGATTCTGAAATCCTGTGATTGAGTTGAGGTACTGTTGCAATTGTGAAAAACGTAAATTGTCAGCTTTGTTGGGATTGGTCCCACGCAGGAGCTTATATATTACATTTATATTTACATTTACTGACCCTGGAGGGTGTACATACACCAAGGCATCGAACCGTAATATTTTTGGTTTCGATTTTTTCTCCGTTCAAGGACAAAAAGAAATATCGGTTCAGTTCCGGTATATCCCCTACCGCTCAGGCTGAACCTTTTTTTCATATATTGTAATATTATATCCTTATGAAAGTTTGATATGTTATTTAATACTTTTAAAATGTATATCACGTTACACCAAATTAAAAGGAGAACTTCTAGCAATAGTTAGTCGCAGGTCGTAGTTGCACAAGTCAAGTAAACTTTCCTCCAACAAAACTTGAGTAAAATAGTATTGTCGGGAACCGTAAATTGGAGCAAAATAAATAACGGTTTTTCGTTTGGGTTCAGGAATTTCATTATTTTTCTCGGGTTTGGTGTTCACTCCTTCAAAAATAATGTTCTTTTTCCAGTTCGATACCCTATTAAACACCGATATCCCCATCTAAGTCCTATCCCTATATGCTTCTCTAATGCTCCGCGGGAGAAATGACCAGAAGTAGCTATCCATTCTGGTTATTCTGATCACAGTAGAACTCGAGTAGATCGATGTTGTTTTATTTCACTTGTTTGGTTATTTACATTTCTAATATTTTGCTCGAACGCAAATTAATTCCAATATCTTCGCTGCTTTTCATCAGCAGCCCGATTTAATGGCAAATCATGCTTTAATTAATTTTTTAATAAATCTCAACTATTAATTGCATATTAGAATTTTCAGATTTATCATCAGCAGTCATTCAATTTTATAACCAACTGATTAGTCAAATTTTCGTGATGGTGAGAATCAGGCGATGTTTAACAACACCAGGAATGATGCAACTCTTATTTTCTCTGATCAAAGTGTTTACCATTTTGTCCGATAATTCTTCTTCCTCGTTTTACCTAAGAGACGTTTTGTGTGGTTCCTGTTTGTCATTGGAGGCCTGCGAGCCCCAACCCGGAAGCGATCAATTTATTTCGGCCATTGATAGCGCCAGAGAACGAAAAAAGGGACAAGGGCGATAAAAATAAGCATTCCACGCGCATTGAGGTGGTTATATAAGGAAGAGAGTTTAGCTGCAATCGGGTCTGACAGGGGACGTAGGATGTGCCCGCCCGTCACTCTTCCTGGACTCTGATAAAAAATACACACACTTCAATAATGATATGAACAACGTGCTAATCCCCACCTCTGTGTTTGTTTTCGACACAATGGGAGCCAAGGCTATTTATGAAACGTCCACTCTACCTGCCTGCGCCCCATTTATTTCCCCACCCTCCACAGGGACACCACAATGGCTCACGGTAGGGTATTTGGGTACAGGATAGGGTGTGGGATGCCGTAATAAGGATAGGAGAGCCTCTGGCGGAACGGCGTAGTTGTTTTTTATTTCGAAAATGCGGATTCTTTTCTTTCCTTTGGGATTTTTTGCCTCCATCAACGCCCCTATATCTCTCTTTGTTCGTCCCCGCTCATTAATCCACTAAAACGGAAGAAAAATTGAAGCGGCGTGGACGCAATTGGTTGGATTATGGGCCCAATCCAGTGTCCGGCCAATCGCGGCTCTACAGATCGTTCCTTTGTGTTTTTTTGAGGCTTCTCATTAGAAGAAAGAATGTCCCCGTGTGACCATGTTTCACGTGGTTGATGCGTATATTGTGGTGGTGACCAGTTGGGGTAGCTGTCAATCGGGCTGACGTTGAAAATGTCCACGTTTGTATTAAACGTAAAATGTTAGTGCTTCCAAGATATGCTAAATATCTCTGTCTCCCCCTAATTGTTGTGAAATTTCAGATTGATGACCTAAATTTCCAACGATTGTTGTTTTAACCTACCTCGCTTTATACCTATGTATAAGAGAAACTGGGATAGGTTTGAAATAGTTACTAGTCTTTTCCGTGATTATGAGTTTTTGCTCATGAGGTTTGGTACATTTGTGAATTTGATGGACGGTGTTGTACTATCTCTTGACTGGCTCTTTTTTTCCCCTCAACTTAAAACTACTGGCTAGTGTTTAGTTGAGCTGTGGAGTTTATGACGAACTTGGGATGAACATTTAAAAACTGTATATTTTGTGATCGACAAAGGTTATAGTGTACCCCACAGGTTGCCTCATTATTATGGTACTAAGAAACGCCCCCGTTAAGCACGACGGAACTTAATTTAGTTTAAAATATATCTATTATCCTATATATCTGGTCCTCTTAAGCACAAAAAAATCCGTCGTAAGATCATAGTAACTCGTAATAAATAATAATAATTTCTTACCATTATTTATAATTGTAATTATAAAGATTAATCATAAAGTTCTCGCAATTTCGAATTTATATGAATGTTTCACGAATGAAATAAGATTCTATGATAATTTCCCTTTCTTTTGACACTTCTCTGGATTGCGTAACACCATTGTTTCTAATTTAATGTTGTAAAAGACACATCCTCTGCAAGTCATGAAACGTAATTTACGTACATCTCTTATGGAAACGTATTAAGGGCTCCTGGGTTAGAATCCGGGCCTTTGCGGAGATGAGAAAAGTTTTCCTATGGATTCCTTGGATCTTCCAATTTGATAGAGACAAGCAATGGTACTCACAAACTCTATATTCAGCTGGCAAGGGAGGGATGCAAAGGAGGCTTAATGTTTTTCAACCAGGTAATTTTTAAGAAATTATTTAAAACTATGGTTATTCATAATCGAAATCTTAGTAAGCTAAACTTAAAGTTACGAAAGAATCTCACGTGGATGAATCGTATCATAATTAGAATGTAAAAATATTTGAAGTTTTGGAATTTATTTTTTCTATCTAAGATTTAAAAACTTTCTATCTTCTAGCGAAAAGGAATATGTTAGTATAGTCCAATCGAATTTAAATATTTTAAAGTTTTAAAAACTAGAGAATTCAATATCCAGTCATTCCACGAAAAAGCAATAATTATCTATTACCTTTATGTTGCAGAGGATGATAAGATTTAAATTTAAATAAGCTTATTTTTAAAGTTAACCTCATTGTATAATTAATTACTCCTGGGTCTAAATAGATAATAGACGTCTGAACCACATAATTGTATTTAAATTTTGAATCTGTATTACTTTACAATGAAAGAAAGACCGTCCCGTACACTTCCACAGCAANAGCGAAACATGTTCCCATAATAAAATTGCTGTGGAAGTGTACGAAACGGTCTTTCTTTCATTGTAATGGCCTTCCACGAGGTAAAGCATTCCCATATTGAGTTTATTGTATTAATTTATTTTAAATAGGCTTCCTTGAATAAAAGAATGTGTATAAAATCAAATTATAATAGGGAATGAAAAAGGAAAGTAAACTTTTCCCATATTGATTCGGCCTTACCTATTAAGCAAAGATTTTCGATTTGAAATATTCCATTTCGATCTTCTACAGTGTTATATTTTAACATTTAACCGTTGATAGCTTTTCTCGTAAGATCACTCACTCGATTCCGTCATAAAGAAAGTCCCATTAGAGAAAAAGTCTGACGTAACCGAAACTTGAACCTGGATCTTCCATCTTCTGGTAGTAGTAGTATTGTTAAAAGTGCTTCGACAACTTAGGTCATTTCGCACGTAGGCCCCCACCGGGAATCGAACCCGGGACCGCTTTCGTCGAAGGCGAACGCGTTGCCCACTTGGCTATCTGGAAGCCCTCCATCTTCTGGTTGGTTGCTCTAGCTAATTGATCTACTATGATAGGACATTCAATTATTTATTCCATTATGTTCAAATCGTTAAGAGTACTCCATTTCTTCCCGTCGTTCACAATTTCAGCAACAAATTCAGATATTTCATACGGGAGAGTATATCGCAGTCTTATTAACGAAGCAGAAGAAACAATAAAGAATGAGCGCCCATTCCGAGGCATTTACCGATGATACTTTGGAAACTCTTTTCACCTCTCATCTTCTCCAAAAGGACCTTCTCCTCCCGTGTCCTTTGTGAGCATTGCCCGCTCATTAATCTCGAGGAGCGGAAACCGAGGCGCCGTCGCCGCAATTGGTTGGTTGATGAGTCCAATCCAACGCCCGCCCAATCGCGTACAGCCCTCTTTTTTATCCTCCGCGGTCTCCGACGAGACAAAGGGATGGAGAGCTCCTTACGGGCCGGAATAAACCGCACGGGGGTGGCTCGAAGGCCCCCAAGGCGGCAATCTACTGTTCTTCGCGCCTCTGTGGGTTATTCCAGAGACAATCGAGGCGAATAATGCGCAGAGTTCAGCGGAGATAATTATCTTTAATTGGAGCGCGCCCGTAATTAGGGATCGATGGTAGGAAATGAGAAAAAGTACCGCGACGCTTCTCGAAGGAGATGAGTGTTTTCGGATTCGCGGAGGAGAATTGGATAAATAAGGCAAGAGGCGCTTCTGTTTACATTTAATGGAAATAACGACGGCTTCTCTTCGCTATTGAGGCGGAACCGAAAATGAATGCTTGAAAAAGTGGATGCTTGAAATCGAACTTCGAAGATTTGATTTTCGATTTCTCTGGGGTTCTTCTCCACGTTTCTTTGTGGTGTGCTTTGTAAGTTCAATTGTAGATGATATGCTCTTGGTTATTTCTGATCGCTAGGGAACGATTCGTTATCTGGTAGCTATTGTTTTCCGATACTACTATATATATACTATATACTTCCGGTACTACTCACTAGTCAATATCTGTGCATTTCCATGATACTGGTGTTTCTTTTATTCTCTAGTGATTTTTCATGAAGTTTCGTAAATTTACCTGCGGTCAATGCCTTGGTTCTATTATGTTTTTTATGTCGGACAAACGAACAGTACTGTGGAATAATTAGGTTCAAAGAGGGCTTACGCTCCCGTCCTTTGAAAAAAACCCGGAATCACGTCTTATTTTTAAACTCGATTGGTAAACTTTCTGTTTTAATGCTGTGCTACTTAACACGAGGTAATTTCATGGTAAAGTTTCCTAAATATTATGGACCGAAAAATTAATCAAACGTTTTTATATAAGTTTACGTCTACCGTAGCCTACATCTAGGATTTGCTTTCTCACAAACGAAGTCTTCATACTTCTCCAAAAGGCGGCTTTTAAAAACGATACTGGTTCTGATTATTACTGAAAAATTAAGAAAGACAGGCACATATATGTTACTATATACGTATATATAGTTAACGTTACAGTTACGGAGAAATTTTTGAGACCATGCAAACAATGCACGATAGAAATAATCCAGAAATTAAATCAAGGGGAATAAATAATATTATCAGCTGCATTAATCACAAAATCAGAGAACGCCGCATAAATCGGATGATTCGCAAACCGTGGATGCGCAAGAATAAGTGTATTCATGATCTTGATTACGTAAGATGAAAATATAGGGAAATGAAACGACTGGAGACCAAGGAGGACTGAAAGCTGGAATACTGTATATGCAGAGCGTGTTAATAGTCTGATCCATGAAAAGCAATGAGGGGACAGGCAATTCTTTATTCCTTACAAATTATAGGAAATGATACCTTAAAATTATATCTTGGCTAAGGATTCTTCCAATATATTTTGCAATCTATGTACGGAACTTTAAACATGTTGATAGCACGTAAGTTACTTCAGATACATGAAAAATATACTTATTGATTTCACCTATTTGACACGCCTAGAGGCGGAAGGCACTCCTAATTTTATGCCCTATCATCTTCGTCCGACAATCCGCAAAAAAAAGAATTTCTTATCTCTCGATTCTAAAGGTTTTCTCCTCGTATGAGATAAACTTATATTTGGTTAATCTAAGGTATTTGTAATTCGGTATGGAATACTGAATCCTAACTCTAATTGATCGATTAATTGGCTGAGATGAAAGTGGGAATGGTTTATTCTGTTCAGTAGCTAAGTTGGATTGGGAGTAACCATGAAAACAAGAGTTTTATGTCCATATTACTTTGAAATGGTCGTCTCTGGCAGTAGGTAAAGTTGTTTACTGAGAGAATCAGAGAATTCATTTAATATTAACTGAGATACATTGCCGTAGGATGTGTTAACAAGCCGTTGTGTCACACCTCCTACCTGTTCTACCTATAAGAATAATGAACTGTGAGCTATGATGTAATTAACAAGGCCTAGCGGTAGAGTTGGAGGAAATAGTATGTATGCATGATCCTCTTATGTACACCTATAGCGTAAGTAGCATGAAAGCGAATCAGGATAATTATAATTTTTCAGCCACAGAATGCCTGTATAATGGATAACAGAATTTAAACAATCGTGGAAAATTGAGGCAAATGCAAATAATTTTCTAGCAGCCTACATTAGTGCTTCCTAAACAGTGTGCCACACGATTTATTTAAAATTTAGTTATCCACTTAAGAGTGAAAATGTTTAATTTTCTTCAGTAATTATTAAAATAAACAAAAACTAAAAGAACGAAAAATTTAGAATCATGCAAAGGTTGGGTTAAAATGTTAGTTTACGATGGAGAAGGTTCAAAATAAATTGATTACATTACCCTTGATGAATACATATTGACAGTTATTTCATTCTTCAGCTGATTGGGTAATAAGGCAAGGAGAATACATTTTAATTGCTTCAGTCATTTAAGGAAGAGTTGTGGTTATAATAGTAAAAAGTAAAAAATCACTCAAAAACCATCAAGGAAAACACATTTCGCACTTAATGAGAGTATCTTCAGAGCTTTGTCGACTTTGAAAAAAAAATAACTTTTTTGCTCAGTAATTTAACTAAAAATCTTGGTGAATTCTCAGGCATCATTACTTTGTCATTCCGTCATTCTTCGGTATAAATACGGAATGAGTGGGAAATTAAGATAGGGTTATTCAGAATCTTGCGTGATAGAGTGGAGAACATAAGCGACTCTATCAAAGTAAAAGAGGTTGGAGCGAATGGCGGACGGACAGAAAAACTATTCCACCGCAGGGGAAAGAAGGAAAAATCCCGAACGAGGGGTAAACGTGGAGGACAGACAGACATATGTCTGTATTAGGGGAGCGGTGGTGAGTGGATGATGCATAAGAGGTCTTTTTGGTTTCTCTCACTGCATTCGCCAGCACCGCATACTCGAAACACTCCGCTCCCGATAATAGCCTCCTCCTCTTTAGAAAGAAGTGGATACACACCCCCTTTCAGAAAAGCTCTTTCCCTTCGCTAATGATTTTGCGACAAGGAGAGCTCAGTCTTTTTTCAGCTTCCCCTTAATTTCCCCTCATTTCCTCACACTCTTTATCGTGTTTTCCCACGTCTTCTCTCTCTCTCTTCTTCCTCCTCTCCGTGTCTTTTCGTTGAAGGCAAACGCTAATTCGGTCCCTCTTCTCAAATTATTCCTTTTCTCCACTCCTGTTCACTCAGCCTATTTAATATTCGCTTTAGATTTACCATAATATCTCTTTTACAAAAAAGTATGATTTTCCACATTGATTTAGGTTATCGGGTATGAACTTTCCATATCAACTCCAGAATGGAACACTGAATTCTTGGAACCAAGGAGTAATTCTTATGACGGAGGCATAATTCTCCCATTATCAAGCTTTTTGTTGGACAGAATTACCTACTTTCTCTACAAAACATTTGAGAGATTAAAAAAAATCAGGTAATCGACAATAAAAGGTATTGTTTTTGACAAAAGTTAAATTATTCCTTAAGCGCATTTAATTTCCTCTTTTGTTTACCTAAAATATTCCTCGTAAATTATTTCTTCTTCCATATACATGAAGAAAAATAAAAATAAAAAAAGTGTCATAAAGTAAAGAAACTGGTAAAAATTTAGGAAATGTAAAGGTAAAATAATGGAAGTATAACCGGTTATCCAAGAGTCCAGCCGTTTATTTATGATGCTCATCTGAGTATAAGTTATGTTGAAATTATATGCTTAGTTGGGTAGGTAATAGAACAGAAATAATAACTCGAATCTCAAGACACGGCCGAAAAACTTCGAGTTGTCTAGGTTACTACTTAACGAAGTTCCGAGACATCGAGGTTTCTACACGAAGAATTCGAGTTATCAATGTTCTTTCTCCCTGTATTCTCAAGTGTGTCGTTATGAAGTTGATATAAAAGAGGAAATTGAAATATCAAATACAAATTCAACTGTAAAAAGGGGCAACATGAAGACGCACACATTCGTTGCATACTTTTTATTTATTAAACTTTCGCTATTAAATAAACAAATTAAACAAAGAAAACATGAATACTCTTAATTAAATTAATAATTGACGTTAATGAAAAATATCGGCTTACTGAAAAAAATAAAACAGTTAATTGTTAATGTGCTTACTTTTTAAAACCAGTAACATGATACCACAGACTCAGTGATTGTGTACGTCGTAAAATTCGAGAATAAAATATTAGTGTTCTTCGACTTATCGAGGTCTTCTCAAAAGATCAGATTTTCGAGTTATTGAAGTTCGAATTCTAGAGGCTCGTGTAGTCGAAGCTCGATTGTAGACAGTACTTTTCAGTTGCCTTTAAGCTCTAATACCAATTAGAAACATTTTTTTAAAGCACTACGTTTGTTTATAAAGCGTTGTCATGCATTTAGTGGTACTTATTTACTACTTTATTTAAAATATTAAAATTTGGTTTAACATTTTAAGAAACTGCGCTCACAACTATTTTTCGGTAAATCCTTTATAGACCTGTATAAAACGCACCCGCGTATAACACGCAGAAAGGTTTTTGGGACTGTAATCTACAATTTTATAACAATAAATACCATGGTAAATTCATATCCTCCTATAAGATTGCGTTTTAACGTATATATTTTTTAAGATAAAATGCGTCTTATAAGAGGGTATGTATGTTTCTTATTTCGTGCATGTTCCTCATATTATTGAAAAACTCGTTATTCCCATTCGGAGCAATGAAACTGACTCACTATTTTGCTAGCAATACCCCTCCAATCATATCCAATGCGTGCACGCCTCGGGCGAGAGTGGGAAATTTTCCTCTGGCAAAAAATCCATTTTTATAATTCTATCAAATGATATATATATTATATTACTGGCGCATCCAGGAGGGGGGTTTGTGTTGAAACCCCCCCACACTTAGCCAAAATGGGTTTCAAAATATCAAGGCCTTTTAAGGTAAAATGTAATTAATAAGAAAACCGGCCGCGGCGGTAGAGTAGCTAGCGAGCTAGCTTTCAAACCGCAAGGTTCCGCCTGGTTTCGAGTTCCGACTAATCGTAATTTACTGGTTAGGGAATAGATGTATGGGTCGTTAAAAAGAATAATTATTAAAATGGATGAAATTGGGAGTTTCTTCCCAAAGAAATAATAATAGCAATTATTATTGTTCATATATTTACAGTAACAGTATATTTACAGTGTACCGTACACGGGTGACTCGCAAGGAGTAAATTGTAAATGTTTCCGTTGACCGTAATGATTACTTCGTGGTTCAGAACCCCCCTCAGTGAAAAACCGTGGCTACATCCCTGATTTATACCCATATCTTTACACCTCTTGTTTATCTACCATAGTTTATGTTTAGGGGCATTTTATCGCGGGATCTGGCGCAATCCGATTTCCGATCCCTACTCCAATCTTCGCCGCTCATCTTAAGCATCTCCTCATTCGTTTCCCTCTTCCCATACGTTTTCCCCATCTCTTGTCCCGCGTTCTTAATCACTCGCCTTGGGCACCACCAATTATCCTATCCCTCGACTGCAAAAGCCGCCAATTTTGCGGCCGCGACACACACCCTCTCCCTCGAGAGAGAGGGGTTGGGAAAGATAAAGAGCGAAGGGGTGTGTGTGTGTGAGGGAGACGAGTGGTTTTACGAGGCTCGTTAGCGCGCTATATTTTTTCCTCGGAGGAATTCGGAGATCGCGCCCTCTTTATCTCCTCGAATTTCCTCGAAAAAGGAAGGTTCGGAAATTAATTATCCCGAATCGAGAGAGGGATTCATTGGTGAAATTAGAGGTGATTTATTCTTTCACAAAAAGAATTGGCAATTATCGTCCGATTCAATTTTTTCTTCGCTTCGAGTCTGAATAGAGTTGTGATACCGGTGGGTCTTTCAGAATTTTGAGTTGTGTTTTATATTCGAGCAACCTATTTTCCTTAAAGAGCTCAACTTTTCGAGTGGGTATTGATATCCGGATGACCCTTATATTGTATCTTGAGCTTGTATAGACTCCTCGTTGCTTCATAGAATTCATTGATACTTCTTGGAAGAATTGGGTTAGATCAATTCATAAAAAGTCATAAACCGTATACTTGGATGCCTCGGGTAACGAATGACCTTGCTAATGAATTTTTCGGCTAACGAAGAATTTTTTCTCAGTATTCGGGCTCGGAGTAGGATAACGAATGTGTATTAAGCTAACGAATATTTTAGTGGATGCGCGCGCTAACATAAAGCAGCAAACATGAATGATCGGGTCATTCCAATACCATAAATTTTCCATCTGTTTTTTGTGGCAAAGAAATGAGCAGATCACATCACATAGGGGACACCCACCAACACATATAGGTTTTTATGTTCAAGACAGCGAGAAAGGAGAAACCTGACTACATAATTTTTCGGATAACGTAGATTTCGGTTAACCAATGTTATCCCGGAACGAATTATCTTCGTTAGCCGAGATATCTTTGTATCTTAGATAAGAAATATATTTATGCTTAATCAGTATTAAGGCGGATATAAATCCTGATTTGAGTACCTCTGATTCTTTTAAATACTTATGTTTTTAATATTTCCAATTTCGTTATTACATAGAAACTTTGCTCAATACTCTTCCTATACAATATGATTCCTCTTACATATAAAGCTCCCATAGTAATGATTCAAATGCAATGAGATTGGAAATGTCGTAACCCATATGCTATTTACGATATTTTGAGAATGAAAAGGATTGAAAATTTAGATCTGTGCAACTGAGATCCTTTGCTACTGGCTATTTTTTTAACGAAACCATGTGACTCTGAGCACTATCTAATTTTTACCATTGTAGGGTAAGACCATAATAAAAATCTGTCGACTCTATGTTGCGATGTATAACAATAAGATCTCTAACTCCACATAGCACCACTACAGAATAGTTGTGAAAGAATTAAAGTACTATAGGTACTAAATTTAAGCATTTTCGACTTGTGTCTCTATTTTTCATTTTGATAAAATAACATTTGGTCGTTGCCGATTGTGTTTAAACATATTAGAACATGTTAACATATTCTGAACAAATACCATAGATATCTATCATATATGGTATATTTCATGTATACTTTCTTGCTCAATTCTTGTTCATCAGTGTCCCACATCTCTTCGTATGAATATTTTATCCGACGAGTTACACAATAGTTATCGGTAGAGGATCTAATGTCGAGGATTTCTCGTCGCACTCATTACTTCGTATGCGTTTTCACTGTCAGCAATCCAAAAATACGCCACGCGTTGCTATAAACAAAATAAATAGTGACACATCGCCGCACATGACATTACGTATTTAATACAAACATGCGAGAACTCATTTTTGCATGAGAATCATTCTTCCATACGGAACAAGTTTAGTATGTACGATTGTCATCTAAATTCCACAGTATTCGCTCCCCGATGTCTAATTTTATAAATGCATAGATGAGTATTTATCCTAAAAATTCGCTTTATATATTATTTAAGTGGTTGAACTATTATTTTTCTATTTTCTTGGTATATTAAAGATTTTTCTTCCTCTAGCACTAAAATAGTCAACGGTTGATAAGCTACTTCAAAAAATCAATGTTTAGCCTCATGGTTCAATGAAAGTAGGGCAATAGGGAGGCAATGGTGGAGATGAAAATTTCTCCAAAATATCGATACTTCAGGTACTTCAGATCCTTCAGGACGCAAGATTGGAATCTTTAGAAGTTAGAGGATTTCAACAAAGGAATTATTTACTGAATAAATTTAGAGAAAGCACGTTCAGAGATGATGTAGCCGATATAATGTGTTCACCATGTTTTTGTTGAATCGTAACTATCTACTCTAAATATTACATTACTTAGTTATATATTAATAATTGAGGTTAGGTAGAAGAGAGGCAAAGTTGGCCTATCCTCACCGTTAATAATAGTTAATTAATTCATTCACTCATTTGTGATTAAAATTGAGAAATTACCCAGCGACTTCGCCTGAAGAAGCTGGCAGTAGCGCCGGCGAAACGTTGCTGTTATTCATATGACGACACCGTGTAGACCGAAAGAAAATTAAATCTTTTCTCCAAAAATTGCAAAAAATGTGAATCAGGCATCAATTTATGATCCCTCGCGAAGGAAATCCAGTGGAAAACAAGAGAGGGCGGATGAAGGTAATCAAAGGAAACGATACACATTCACCGTCTTCGAATGGAAATCACTCCAATAAAAAAACCACGTCTCAACCAACAACAATTTGGGCGAAAAATTACGCCCGCGTAAAAAGAGCCTCCATCCGTTCGCGGTCGAGCAATCCCGATTATTACCACCACCTACGCTTTGTGACTATCCCCGCTCCCCCTCTGATCTTCTCTCTATTTTTCCCACCCATTATCCCTCCCTCACACCCCTTTGATGCCCTCTTGCGTCTTGACTTGGCAAGTGCACTCTCCAAATATACGTTTGCCCCTTTAGAAAAACTTCCCCCGAAAAAAAAGAAGCAGCATTATTTGTAGCGTAAAACGAGTTCCGGATTAAATGCTGAAGTGCCGTTGAAGAGGGCGCAGGGGCTGAGGCGGAGGACTCTTCACTTTTCTCTCTTTTTCGTCATCTCTCTCTCTCTCTCCACCTCTCCTAATGCAGCGAAAGATGGGGATAAAGGACAGGAAATTGAAGGAAGAGTGGAAAATGAGAGGAAGAATCAAGGCGGATGGGAGTAAACGAAGGAAAGGATGGGTGCGTGGATTTGAGTTAGAAAAGGATGAAACAGGGCTCATAAGAAAAAGGAGGGAATGGTGAAGAGAAATGTTGACAAAGGAAAGTTACTTAAGGAGTACTCGGAGGAGGAAAGAATTCTCAATGCATGTGCGCACGGATACTTGAAAAGGAATGGGTTCAACGGAGAATGGAAAGGATCATTAATTGGTTTGGAATCCTTTCGGAAGTTCTTGAAGTATTTTAGTTCCTTGTAGTTTTCGTACGTCGCACTCAACAAAATGCCTTATTTATCCTTCTTTCAGAGTCAATTCTCGCATCGTAAATTCCTTTCATATTTCAAGCTAGAGTATGCATGGAGATAAAACGATAATGTTTAACATTTATGTATTTAATATTTTATTAATTTTTTCTGGTGTCTTCTAATAAATTCGTTTATTGAACAATTACAGATGAGGCTACTAGTGTTAACTGTAGTAATTGACGAACTATATAAGTGTCCTAACCGGGAAAATCCGATTAGCCGGGACTCGAACCCGAGACCTTTGCGTATTCCGTTTACAGAAGTCCTTTCCCTTGCAGAAGCCGGCGATTATTTAGCATACTAAAATGCGGAGTATGTAAATTTACAAATGAAAATATTTGTAAAATATAGCGAACAATTTCTGTGATTTACAGGAAATGTAGGGATTGATGACAGCGCAGAATTGATATACATTAATCACTCTTTCGTGCCTTTTAATAGATGGATTACTAATGAAAGAGTTAAGCAAAACTGAGTCTTTTTATCTTCAATTAGCGACTTAATTGAGCAATTTACTGTGCTTTGGGAACAATTTTACGAATAATTTCCGCACAAAGGTATTATGCCTCTTTTTGGTTTAATACATTAGTGAAATAATTATGAAAATCCTGGCCTTTTATCTAAAATAGGCTATTATCACCCATTCATTATGTCTCATTGTTGAAAATTGCTTGACAATGTAAATAAAGTGACTCCCAAAAGATTAATCCTTCTATGAGCGAAATTTATCAAATGAAAACGGAAAAGGGGCTTAATTTGATGTTTGGAGGGTCAAAATTTTGTTCAGTACGATTGTGGTAGATTACGTCAGTTACGTTGTCAAGGATGACGTTCCAGCAGAATTAGACCATTTAGTGCTAAACTGGATCCAGAGTAAGTGCAGTTAAGGATTCAGTGGGCAGAAAACGGGAAAAATCATCCACCGATTAAGAGAAAGAATATAATTGCTTACTGAGGAGTACATGAGACCATTAAGGCTTAGTTTTAGAGTGGGTCGTAAGGGCGGATTTCAGAGGGAATGAAAAGACTTGGAAAGGGGTGAGGAGGTTAGGGGTTGAGATATATACGGAGGGGACACATTGAGATGCTGGAGAGAGGAGGGGTGCGCAAAGAACGCTGGGATCGGAATTGGCGGATGATTACCACAGAAATGCCGTTTGCCGAGAACCGCGAGTATCGTAATATTCTGTCAATACCATTTTAATGTGCGTGTAAGATAAGTATCCCTAAGACTTATTGGGATCTCAATGTCTACAGCAATAGCTAAATGAACTTCGGGGTGGAATGAGGCGTATTAACAAGACGAGGAGTGAGGTGATTTTCCTTCACTTTTCTCACAGAGCCAGATTGCTGTAATTGGAACAGCCACATTTAAATTCAATAATGAAATGACCTTACGAATTACAATTTCATAAAATTTGATAAGGAATAACCAAATTAATTATATTCTATGATTTATAATATTTTCAGCCTTACCAATTCTACTGTAACTCTCATCGGTGGCCATGAACGGAACTGAGACAAAAGTAAACGAAAGATACTCTTCCCTACCCAGTTTAAAAATATCTCATAGATCTGAATTTGGTAGCAGGAACTTTGCGGGTCCAGTCGGCGAAGGGATAATCGCCCCTTGATGACTATGTGGTACAAGCAGTTAACTCGCAAGAGGCTTGAATTAAAATCGTGGTATATTTCCAATTGCTATATATCTACTACATTTATCACGACCAAATGGTATAATGGTAGTAAAAATTTGGTCCGGTATATATACACATATATATATATATATATATATATCGGATATATAACGGATGGATATATATACCGGATCAAATTTTGGGACCTCAGCAGCCCTGAAGAAGATGGCAGAGTTAGCCATTGAAACGTTGGCGACTTAATTGTCACCTGAACTTTCCTGGGTGTTAACCCGAGAAAAATGTACACAAACTATCCACCAGGAAAACATCAAATCTCTATAGTTCTATCCATGTTCTTCCTTTACTTACTTCTGAGAAATGTCATCGGATAGTTACTCTCTTTTCCCTTCTATTGACTTATAATGACCTAATATTTACATACCTATTTAGTTTCTCAATGCCAATACTTCAGACAATCTTCTCATGGTTCATCTACAATATCTTTCATCATCAACATTTTTGTTTGAAATCTTCTTCTACTCTTCGCTTTTATAGAATATCTCCTCCCATATGCAATTTATGTATTTCAAAGATGCGTGTACGATGATTCCTCAATTCCAATCGACAAAATAACAAACTTGTAGCCGATATGCATGAACTAGAAACAAGTCAAATAAAACTGAATCGCAGAAATATTTACAAAATCAGATTTAGATACAATATATAAACACTAACAAAAATATATAAACATTTGTTTCCTAATATGTAACTAATTAATAATATTGATAACCTTTGCTTAAGTACAATGTACAATGATGATGGAGACCTTAAAACTTGAACGCATCTTGATTTCCCTGCTGTTTTCAGTACACAAAACACAACCAAGAAGAAGTGTTCTTAGTAGCCATGAAGTAATGGCGACGATGTACAGTGAACTAGAATCAAAAAAAGCTGGCCAAGAGGCCAAAAATGGCATTTTAGAGTGAGGGACGTGAAACTTCGGATAAATATTCTTATCATTCTTAATCTTTCCCTCTCCAAATATGAGGTTCCTTCTAGTTCAAAGATCTGCAATTTTTTTCTGAAAAAGTGCTTTCTCTAGAAATTTCAAAGTTCTGGGAAGAGTACTTTTTCAGAAAAAATTTGAAGATCTTCGAATTAGAACGCACGTCGTATTTGGGGATGGGAAGATTAATAACAACCAGAAACATAATGTTAGGAAAAATCATATTATTTTAGGGATAAACGGTGGATAGGCAAGACTTTGGCATGTTATGTCGTCCAAAGTTGGGTTGTGAAGAATAAATCGCACATTGAAAGAAGAAAAATCAAACGGCAGGATTACCAGGAACCCTTGTTACATATCACATTTTCTTATTTCGTTGAAATCATACTTACTCGTATTTCCACACTATTTTTGCTCTTTCTCTTCGTTTATTGGTCTCATCAGACCTGATGGTGAGGGTGTCACCTCGAAGCTGCTCGTAATTTACTTTGGTTAATTAAAATTGTGAAATAGTATAAACTATGTGTTTTCTTTGTGATGAATAACCTAATTCGTTTTTAAAATGGAAGATTTTCCAAAATTTCTCAAAATAGCCGCATCTTCCACTTCCTGCTCAAATATAATAAAACTCCCATTTCTCTCTCTAAGTCATTCTCCGTTATGATCACGAAACAAAAATCTCTAAAAGTCCAATCTTTTTCCCTCCACGCACAATCCTCCGGAATCCATGCGCCTTCTGGTAAGTCCTCCCATTCTGGGGATTATACCCCCCAAGGAAGATGGAGGAAACCATTTGCCTCTTTTCCATTGAATCACAATCCCCGAGAGGCTCACCTCTGTCTATAAAGGCCACTGTATTCATTTTTCAATTACGCCCAATGAGAGGGTGAGGAGAAAAGAAGGGTTTTTTTGGGAAGGTGAGAGCGGATCGGAATATAAAAAATAACGAGAGCGCTATTTAAAAAAGTGTGGGAGGGGTTCCTTTCGTTCGAATGGAGAAGTTTTCAATGAGGTTCCGGGAGGTGGGCGGGGGAGGAAAGACAAGGGATGACAAATGGGAGGGGGGGTTGACGAAGAGGAGAAGTGGATCAGAAAGGGAGAAACAAGTTGGAAAATGCACGCATTGTGTAGCATTAGGGCTCATTCTGTAGTTAACTCCGCTCACCCGTAAGATAACACGATGAGCAAAATCACGAGCACGAGAAAAGTGCATTATGCTTCGTTGGTATGCGAGAGTCGTTTCAGCTGTCATGTGAAATGTTCTCTTAAAAACGATATACGTTGAACAAATCGATTAATCGACATTTCCTAAAATAAAAATAATGAATATATCTTTACGTCTGTGTAAGAAAATTGAATAGAATAAAGATCCATAATCACTATACATGAACAGATAATCACTTAATAATGAGACAATAATCTGAATCAAAAATTTACAGTGCTATTGTGGATGTAGCTGTACGAGATACAGTTGAAATATCAGACTCGGTTTACGTGATTAGGATTTTTTAATAGGAGAAAAAGTCGATTTCCACTTATTTTTAATATAGACCTATTGCTACATTTTTTGTATCAAAATTCGATATAAAATGATACCCTTCTATGACCGAGGTTGACTGAAATTAGAGGCAAGATTCAGATTTAAAATGAGTACATGTGGTGTATGTCATATAAATGATAGGGGGACTGCAAGAGCAACTCGTCAAAACAGACGACATATGTTCTGAAGGAATATTCACATTCCGATGGTGTTTCATCAATTACATTCACATATTGTATACTAAAAGGAGTAAACATTTCTGAGAGATTCAATTCCAAATTTTTCTTAAATGCCTACAATTTATACTTTATAACCTAAACATGGTGACAAGGAGGCACAGAGTTTCAAAACTATGTGTAATACGGATGTGAAGAAAATTAAAGGATGACAGGAGTGGTTTCTTGTTTCCTGAAAATGTTTTTTCAGTGACGAACCTCACGATCAAAAGTGAATTTAAGATAATAAGAGAGGGATAAATAAAAGAAAGGAGTTGAACAAATGCAATAGAGCGAGAGGGAGGAAGATAACTTCTAACTGATGACAAAAGGGAAGGTAAGATAAACACAGAATCGAAGTGAAAGAGCTAATAAACGTTCGGAAGAAGAATCAGAGGAGAAGAGGAAAGAAAAGGTACTTAAGTTAACAGTGAGAAACTAAAAGGAAGGAAATACAAGAATCAGGCGGTGCTAAAGGGCGAGGCGACTTGAAGAGAATCTCCAAATAAGAGGAAGCAGAAAGAAAAAAGCCCCAAAATGAGAGATAAAACGGATTGGAAACGAAGGAAAAGATAAGAAAAAAGGGTAAAGAAACGAAAAGAATTAGAAAATGGAAGGTTGAGTGGATGAATAAGAATAGTAAAGGAAAAAGTAGGATTGATTTCGGGGATAAAAGGCCGAAAGAAAATAGATGGAGGGAGGGTATATTTGAAGGGTTGAGAAAGAGCCTTTTTCTATCAAGGGAAGGAGGGGTTAAGAAAAGGGTTGAGAGTCCCTTTTCTTTGTAAGTCGAGTTTCATTCCTCGCTCAGGGTTTCTTTCATTATGGAGTAACGTGAAAAATTATTCCCCTCGGCGGGGGAATCTAAAAAAGAATAACTCTGGGTCCACTAACTTTTGATAGATTCGATAAAGTGAGTCAAAGTTTTTATTTCTTCTCTTCGTCGAAATTTTCCATGACGTTTGTGTATATATTGTCCGATCAGTCTCGTGGGCTCTTGTATCTCCGGGATAACTCGGAGCGAGAATTTATTTTTCTCGTTTCTTAATTCGGTTTCATTATTTGATGCGGCGATTAAGTTTTCGCTCGGCTTTTGTTTGTGTTTCGCGCATTGTTCACTTCTCGCCTTAATTGCGAGGATTGTTATCGAGCGCTTTTTGCATTCCATCGAGAAAGTAATCCATATTGAAGTAAAGAGTGGTCTCTGCAGCTTGAATTGATTTTAATATCTAGATACAAGGCTTAATAGGTATTGGACTATTTAAATTATTGTAAAATATTTATAGAGGATGGAAAATCAAAGAATGGAAAATCAAGAAATAAAAATGAATTGTTATGCGGACGATGCAGTGCTTTTGGCAGATTGCGAGGATGATTTACAGAGACTCCTACACATATTTAATACAACATCAAAGAATATAACATGGTTATATCCCCCGAAAAAAACCTAATGTATGACCACATGAAAAGAACCTCCCCGCTGCAAACTGGAGATGGATGGGAGAGTCATTTAGCAAGAAATGATCTTTAAATATCTGGGAGTTGAGCTTTCTAACTCTGGGGATATTGAGAAGGAAGAAGGAGAGCAAATTACAAAAGCAAACAGAATTGCTGGCTGCCTTAATGCCACAATCTGGCGAAACAAGCACATAAGGAAAGAAACAAAGGGCAGAATGTATAAGGCCGTAGTGAGACCAATTCTAACATATGTAGGAGAGACAAGGCCGGATACTTAAAAAACAAGAAGGCTATTTGAAACCACAGAGATGAACATTTTGCGGAGGATTGCCGAAAAAACATTATTCGACAGAGAAAGGAGCGAGTCGATAAGAAGAGAGTGCGGTGTGGAAGCTATTAACCAGTGGGTTCTCCGAAGGAAGGTGGAATGGAATGAACACATACACAGAATGGATGAACAGAGGATAGTGAGAGTGGCAAGAGACAATGTTCCAAAGGGGAAAAGAAGTGTGGGTCGGCCAAGGAAGAGGTGGAAAGATAACCCGGATGTTAGGGAATTGTAGTACTGAAGGAAACAGGCGCAAGCCTAGGAAGAAAGGTGGAAGAAGAAGTACATTTTTTTAATATTCTCTGTTATTACAAAGGTTTCACGGTCACTTTAAATCATCGGATTAATTTACTAATGTTTATGGTACTGTGCTTTAATACTTCCTCGTTATGCGTTATTATTATTGAAAACCGTGACTAACCTATTTTATTTATTTATTTGTTAGAAATACATCAACATTCAGCAGAGACCTATCTGACCATATACAATAGTAATTAAATAAGATCAACAAATTATACAATTAAAGTGTAAAATTATAAAACAAAAATGTAGAAAATGTAGTTTCCAGAGTTCTGATTAAAAAGTCGTAATTGTGTTTATTAAGTGAAATAAATACAATGCAAAATTGTAATGATGGAAATGAAAACGTTCCGCTGACTTCCACAAACTGATCGGGAAGTTTACATTTTTATAATGAATTCCATGAATCAACACCTTGCCACATGGAATTGACAATAATATATACTTTATAGATAGCCGTACAAGCTTCCATTTTTGTATTTTTCGCGTACTTTCATGATATAATAGTAGCAATTAAACCAGAGAAATTATTTTCTCGATTTTCAGCTGAAAAATCGACTCTCATAACGGCCTCGCGAAGTTTTAAAAATCCGGATCAGCAAAATGTCCGCGCAAGTCCAAAAAACATGCGGTAAAGCAATTATTAAATAGGATTTACGGTGCATATTATTGGCAGATGCAATGAGATAGGTAAGAAAGCGAAGCAATTTCACTTTAGTCAGGGCTCATCCAGAATATGATGTGCTGAGATACGAAATGTTGCGGATAAAACCCGATTCCGCAAACTCGAGAAGCTGCAGCGCAAGGCAATGCGTTTTGTTAAAAATTATGGTAAACCGGCAAGCGTTGAGAAAATAGTCTCTGACGCAGGCTTAGAATCCTTGAAAGATTGGAAATTAGAAGCTACTAGCACCACTTAACTATCTCATTAGTAGGGTGTGAGTAGTAATTCAGTTCAGCGGAAGCACGTTTATAAAAGACATAATAGGAATTATAACCTACATATATAAGTAAACTTTATTAATCTTTGGACAGATGTTTTCATATTTTTATTGATTTTACTATATTCTTCTTCTAGTGTGTGTGTAATATGCAAAGTTGTCATTAAAAACGGAATTAGTTTCCTAGTGAAAAGTTGTTCCTGTTTTTTCTTCCTCATATTCTTCTTCCCTGATCAGCCATTTTGTTTACTCCACTTTCTTAAACCCGTACCCGTAATCTCCCAGTTTCCGGGCGTATGCTTTGACCGATGAAGTTATTTAGCCAGAGCAGTAAGACGTTTTGCTATGGGAGACTTTTTGTGAATATTCTGAGTATAATAAAATATATAAAAATATGAAAACCTGTGTTCCTGCATCAATAAAATTAAGTTATTTATGTTGAGAATCTACTAAACAAGCCACTATTTTGTGGTAGTTTTCCATCGTGAAGAAAAAATGAAAAACAGACTTACCTTTACCAAAGAAAGTATATTTTACGACCATAGTTTCGGCCTTCGAAATTCTCCTGTACCTGTTGGTCCAAGGGGTTGAAACCATGGTCGTAGATACTATCAATAGACTCAGGCAAGACATTGTGGTAAAAAGCCATAACGAATTGACAAAATGAATACAAAACGTTTACCCGTACCACAAGAAGAAGAATTAAGAAAAGGTGTATTACTTTGCACGATGAAGTCGTGCGGCTGATCCCAAAGGATTAAGTAGTGTCTTCCTGTGGTACGGGTGAACGTTTTGTATTCATTTTGTCAGTTTGTTATGGTCGTAGAACAAACTTTCCGTGGTGAACGTAAGTCTGTTTTTCATTTCTCTTTATTTATCTCCAGTTACTTTTTTATCCATTATCCTTCTTTGATTTGCATGAGTGGATAGCTGACATAATATAGCCTTCATGTCAGCCATCAGATCAGTTAATATCGTTGAAAAGAAAGAATAAAAGAACTATCGCTAACAATAAGTAGTAATAATCACCGTCCGTGTCTACGTGTAGAAATTCACGGATTTTCAACGAACGCGGAAACGGCTCAAAAATATGCCTGTTTTCCATCATACAACATTCCCACCTGCGTGAGAGTTTGAGAATAAATATGGGAAGAGGATGGCCTATCTATAAATATAATCGCTGACAAGTGAGCCAGATTACGAGATTGGATTGACGAGATGAACGGACCCCAGGAATGAGGGATTGGGAAAAACACACAGGCGTGCGTGGGGTTAACAAAGGAGGGTAGGCTCAATGCAGTGTATCGTATAACTTGGAAACATTCTCGGGTGATTTCCATACGGAGAAAGAGCCTTTCATTTGACGTAATTCGTTAGCGGTATCGTAGATGTTTCGGTTGAAGCGAAGAGCATCATCGAGGAGAGGGAAAAATGGCCCTTTTCACTTCGAGAAAAATGTCTTCGCACACGAGACTGGACGTTTATTTTTTTATTATGTGGAGCCGTTGTCAAAACAGTGTTTGGCGTATAAGAGACGCCACTCAGGGGATAAGCGATGGACATTGTTTAAAGAAACATTCTGAGGCGACGAGCGCTGGCAGCGTCTTTGCAAAGTTTCGCACGTGTCGCGCTTCGCATTGATTTTTTAAATTGGTGTTAATTTTTTGGAATTCTCCCGCGTAAACTGTGCAGAGGCGAGAAGTTTTATGAATAGAGGAACTCAAGCCCCGCATAGATGATGAGTGGAAAATAAGTCACAATGGCGAGCTGCTTTCACATTTTCTTTTTCTAACTGACTGAGAATTGGCGAACGAATGCTAAGTAAATTGAGATTCTTATTATACAGAGGAGGCATTTATTGAGCGCTCGCGCACTTTTTTGACGGAAAGGGGAAGTCGACTGGTCGTGGAATACCCGAGGTTTTCTTGCATTTTTGTTTCAATTTCGGTTTCGAATGAGGTTATAATTGTAAAGGGGTTTCTAAATGCAGAAGTAGAAATTACATTTTTGTGTTAAGAAGAAATCTGTGAGGTTATTTAATTTATTACCTTTACAAAGTAAAAATTAAAGTAATTATTGCCGAAGAAAGTGTCTTTCAAAGTGGATATTCCTCTTAATTCCGTAATAATAGAATATAACCTGAGAATAAATGGAGATAACAAAAGGAATAATGAAATATGAAACAGCTGAATAATTTATATTGAAGAAATAATTCCTAGAGATTCATCAAACGTTTTTAAATTAAATAATAATAACAATAAAGAATTAATCAAGATAAAAGTAAGGGTCTTTATGCTTTATACATAATACAACAAAGATGGCAATCATTAATATTATCAAAAGATTAATTTTTTGTCGTTTCTAATTCTAAGAGCCATTTAGATCATCGATGGGTTCTGTACTGGTAACTTTTATCGGTAAGCTACCGTTGGTGATGTTGTCTCTCGTCTTAAAGTATGTCCGATGTTCTACTCGACAAGGCGTAATCATTCATTTTAAATGCATAATATTTACATTCTTGATATACCTTGTAGCAGAAATAAAATTTTTTTTTCAGCAAAAAAAGTTTTTATTTCTGCTACAAGGTTTCGTTTCTAATCTGTTTCAACAACCTAGTGGATAGCTGGCATGGCAATGTTTTTGCTGATAACACTCATTTATATATAGGACTCGTAACGTAAGGTGGAACTAGAATTTTACAGAATGACTAGTAGCGATTCGAAGGCTTTTAAGATAACAACGAATGAATATGTTTCCGAGGATTATTAGTTTAAATCTTTCTTTCCGTTTATTTACATCAAGAGCAGATAGGAAGCAAAAAATCTTCTTCAGGTATATTCACTCATTCATGAGATTGGTATACTATGTAAGAGTTGGGATTAAATATTCCCAATCACGCCCGAATAAAGTCACATTATTATTATTATTAAGACATGTTCTAGCCTTAATTATTTAGTTGCGTTAAGATATTATTCCCCTAATATGGATATAATTAAATGTATTTAATCCATTCTTACGTTTTGTACCCTAGGGTTCATTCCTTGATTATTATTCTTATTATATATTTCTTTCAGTATCGTTATTCATTTATTATTACTACGTTTGCTGTGTTTAAGTTTATCCCTATTTCTATATTTCTTTCGGAATAATTAATTCTTTCCATCAAGTATTCTCTAATATGAGTTAGGATAATTGCGTATCGGTAGAATAGGAAGTAGCAAAAGAAATTATAATCCTCGTCTTAATTAACCAGATATGAATGTTTAGGGGTTTGCTGTAGATAAATGAATGATTTAATTAATTAGTCATCCCCTAATTTTCGTATTTTTCCAGATGCAATCGTCGCATTAGGTATTCACTCTAATTAGGCGTCTTGTATCAGCTGTATCATACTGTCTCCAAAAATGCGAGCGAGATCCATTCATTCTCCTCAACAAATTCAATTCCCTCAGGTGATGGAGCGAAAACAAAGAGAAATTGGGGGAATCGAATTACCATTATTCATCAACCCTTCCCTTTAATTTATACGAAGGAATAACAGCGGTACTGGAACGAGCCTAGGCAACGGTTCTCTCTCCGTGTACTAGGATCACAAAGGAATCCAGTCAGCGTGTCATCCTCCCGTAAATAAAAAAGCATCAGAACACGACTAGTCGCGAGGGAGATAGTTATTCGCATAAGGGGAAGCAGAAAAGGACAAAGGTTAAGTCGGAGGGAGCGCAAGTGGAAGCGATAGAGAAAGGACGAAACAAAAGAAGTTTGCACGCGCATACAGAGTGAAAAATGAGGAAATGGGATTGGTGGAGATGACTGGGCCCCGCTTCCTCCCTTTTTTAATTCATAAAAGAAAAACTCTTCAGAAAAACTTGCGTCACGGCAACAAAAATAATAGTGTTTATTATTATCCGCGTCGTCCTTTCATTTTTTCCTCCAGTATTCTCTTCTCTCCCTGTTCCATTGGAACAATGGTGGGCATTGTGGAGGTTGTCCTTCCCCCCTTCCGACCCACCCCCTTCGGCTCATTGGGGTGAAAATGATGATAATAACTAGCACTCGCCCTCTCCTCGAGGTTCACAAGGGGATGGGCACATAGAAGATGAGGTGGAATGGGGGAATCTAGGGAGGATGATTTGGCAGGTCTCTCTTGATTGACCCGAAAATCATCGAATATAAGATATTATATATA
>KZ308124.1:835990-896124 GCA_000376725.2 Ladona fulva | reverse complement strand
CCGAAATACTGATCGGCGGGATATATATATTCTCCTGCTATTTCATTAAATTCGCAATGCCTTAATTTGTAATTTGTGGTAACAGATGAAAGGTGACCTTGCACGAAAAGAAGTGAGAAAAGTCCCATGGAAAAATGTACACAAAAATGTAGGACTGAACCGGTAGGTACTCGAATCATTTTCCTTATATTTTCTTTCTCTGAATACTATCTTCGTAATTTCCAAGGATATAACGGGAATGAGAAAAGTCTGACAGGACCGGGACACGAACCCGGATCTTTAACTTTCCGGGGGACTGCTCTAGCCAATTGAGCTATCTTGCCAGAAAAATCAAATATGCCGTTTGGGAGACTGTGGGCAAGGGCCAGGTTCTGTCAGACTTTTCATTTCCGTTTCTGCTTGGAAATATTTCTGGGCTTACACCTTAATGTGCAAAATTACCTTTAACCCTTTTCCTATCTTCGTCTATTTTCCGGACACATTTTCTGAAACGGCACGTCTGAATTCTCTACCAAGACAGTTTGATTGATTAAAGCGTCTGACCGAAGATGGATGTTCCGGGTTCGAGTCTCGGTCCGATTTCTCTTGTGGCCCTTACTCTAATTGGAAGATGTTCTTCCATCGTAGTATCGAATAAGTGTGACACAGTCTATTTAAAACGGTCGTAGATCTTCCGTTATTCAACCTCTTCTAGAATATTGCTCCGAGATGTGGATTCCACACGTAGTAGGATAACTTACTTTGGATCTAGCAGTCGCCAATTTAAAGATTTCCAACGTAGAGCATCTCGGTTTATTAGTTGAGATTTCAGATTCGACAGCAGTATGTTGGCTATGATTAAGTCCCTCTGGTAAGATTCTCTTCAGGAAAGATGACTGACGGAAGACCGACGGAAGATTTTCGGAAAATGTATACATTCTGAACTCGTAGGCGAGATAGTATAATTTATTATTCCATACAACGTTCGCGAACACCGATAAAAAACGAAGTAGTGTAGTAAGGAAAGGTCACCATGACGTATAAAGACTACACTCTGAAGCATCCAAAAATCCATGCAATTGAATATTAGATCCTTGCTTAGAAAAAAGTGGACGAGATATACTAATTTCACATGTTTCTGGCAATTCCCTCAAAAATACACTCCATGTGAGAGACCATGCGTTAATTTAAAATGATCTTCATATAATTTGCCTAACACAGACATGGAGTGGGAAGGAGGCTCTTCTATTTTCCAGAATTTTTGAATGGTGGAGTTGAGATCAAATTCATTTACCATTAGGGATACATATTTATTTGCGTCACCTTCATTTGTTAAAATAATTGGAGTGGAGCCCATCGATATTGTAACGATTTTTTTCTTTATTTCTGCAAAAACAGAAACTTATTTCCAAAAGACTGTTTTTTTCCGCCAAGCTGTAGAGAAGTTAATTCGACTTACATAGGGACGTCGGTGTTTATACACCCTATGTCACATACGAATTTAGGGTGCATATTCAAATATAAATGGGGTTTATTAGAGTTTACATTTTATGACCTTTTGGAGCACGATGATTGTTCATTAACATAGCTACGGCTGATCGATTTTCTATTCATAATCATGGTAATTTGTAAGTGTTCGAGTTTGCGCGAAAAACAAGTGACTACTCACTCCCGCACTGGCTGAATATAGACCACATTTGTAGGTGTGAATTTGTTAAGGCAAATACTCTATGAGGGCTTTTGAACCTTCTCACTGAAGGTCAATGATGTAGTTGATCGTCTATTGTTCACGAGTGTTATTTCATTAAAACGAAAAGCCTGCAGGATTCATTACGATAAAACTGTTGTTAAGTTCCGCTTTTCTTCACGGTAAATCAAACCCATTTTTCGAAAACGAAAGGAAGGTCACGGAAAAGGAATAAAAGTATTTTATATATTATGGAGCAGACATTACTATGTATTGTGTATAAGGTCAACTCACGACGTTAAAATTTATTCGCGATAAATCCACGACGTCTAGAGTCACTCAAGTTCTATCGTATGAGTTTTTGCTATTTTCGGTATATTTACGGAATCGTAACTGTCATACCATAAAAAAATTATTTCTGTAACTTCGTCATCTAAATTTGTTGTGAAGTGCATGCCCCTCAAAGATGTAGCTTAAAATTGAACGGAGATCAGTATCGGGTCTGAGTTACGTATAATACTATCTATCACCTAACTTACCAACCCAACCCACCTAACACTATCTGTCCCTCACCCTCTTTGCCCCAGCTAAGGTACCCCGTAACACAGGTTATACAGATATCCATTCAAGAGAATGTAAAAGGCGTTTAAGTTTGCTGATATCCTTTCGTTATAAGTACAAATTCCAGCGAGGGAGTTCATTCAATATTTCTTGTCTTGTTCGACAATCTGAGAAGGCCTTTTATGAAAATAATTTTGCGAATTGGCATTGTGACCCTGTTACTCAAAGTTTTAAATTTTCCTCCTAAGTCAAGATCTCTTATGCTCCGAAAAGAAGTTTATAGGGATATGAGAAAGCATCTTTATGAGAGTAAAGATGTTACCTAAGTAAAAGTATTAAGTATGCGACGAAGTATGAAATTTCATTATGATTCAGCTTTCAGTGTCTACAGTTAAAAATGTTCTTTTAATGGCATTTGTAGAAGAGATTTATAGTGAGGAAGACAAGGAAACTTAAGACAGTTTTTTCGACATAAGGTAACTGCGAAGTATCGTTTTAAGTGAAGTCATCGGTCAATATCCAAATAGTCTTTCTTGTGTTGAGTAAATCATAGTTCAAATGCCTCTCACCTTTCCATGAAGAAATCTTGCTTAGTTGAATAATTATCACACCCTTAAAAATAATGATGAAATTATATATTTTCAATGAGAAACCCGTTGTAACACAGTGACATCTTCAGAGGGTAGGTAATTAGTCGAAAGATGAGAAATCGAGTTAATGATAAAGGTAATATTTTATTTTACACACATTCTTAACTCTTAATTAAAAAAGAACATTCACAATTCTATACAATTGGTATCGATAGAGAAATTTCAACTCTACAAATAAGTATTTTGGTTAACAAACTGTACAATTTTTATACAAGATTGGAATACAAAAAATATGAGTGAGAACAGTTGGACGACCATATACAGACTACTTTATGATAGCTTTTGAAAAAGTTTAAATGGTATTTTATGATTAAATCCTCAATCTAAAACTTCACTCATGTCTACTTGTTTGGAATGACTATACCTTAAAATCACACACATGTCATGAGTAAGGTTCTATAAAACGAAACACGGGGTTTGAGATCACATATCACAATAAATAATACAATGGCGTGAAGGAAGTTCAGTTTGGTGCGATTGAAAAGGTCCGCTGGAAAAACACTGAGATAACCGGTGTAGAAGTTATTTATATTGCTCTCTCTGCAACTTTGGGATTCTATATCGGGCGCGAAACATTTAAATCTACAGTACTTCACTATACATTGTCTCAAGCCAAGCGGCAGCGTTGCGCGCCGGAGGGCTCGCCGAAATACTGATCGGCGGGCATTAAGTCTCATGGAGATTTCAACGCCCGAATCTGTGGATTGAAGAGGCCGCGTAGTATTTAAACGGCGTCTTTTAGAAGATGACGGACACGGGCCTCCTGAGCTGTTCCATCGCCGCGGCCGGGTTGGAGTAGAGGATGGACGGGTTGGGGGCGGAGGGGTGGAAGAGTGCAGCAGCCGCCGCCGAAAGTGGAGGCTGGAATGGCGAAGGTGGGGGCGACGAAGAGGATGATGAAGATGAGGTGGACTTGCCTCCACCGCCCTCCGTGGCGTACATGGACGAGTAAAAGGAGCTGACCACTGCGGCTGGAGAATGTTGGGAGGAGACGTTGGAGGAGGCGGAGGTGGTGGTTGTGGGCGAAGAGCACGAGGAGACGGCAGCGGCCGTTGATGCCTGGATCAGCTTGGAGAGGTGCACGGCATCGAAGGCGGAGCCGAAGTAAGGGGGTATCGCGGGAGGAGGGGGTGGGGGCAAGGGGGGCGTGTAGGCCGATGTCGGAAGCCTGTGGTGCGGCTTGGGCGCTGATGGTGCTACCGGAGAGGTGGATGGCGATGATGATGGGGATCCGTCGTCCCTCCTTTGTTGCAGACACGAGGATGGTGGGGTGGCGGGGCCTGATTGCTGCTGCTGGTGCTGTGGATGTTGTTGTTGATGCTGCTGGTGCTGACTCTGCTGTTGGTGGTGGAGGTACGCTGCCAGTGGGTCGACGGTCGGGAAGTATGCGGGAAGGGGGAAGGATGGGAAGGCGGTCTTGAGGGCGTGGTGGTGCGCGGCGGCTGCTGCACCCTGATGGGCGTGGAATTGGTGCGCGGCGGGTCCAAGAGGGTGGCCATGGTGCTGTTGGTGAATGGCCTTGGGCTTTCTCCTCGGACGGTACTTATAATCCGGGTGCTCTTTCATGTGGACCGCGCGAAGTCTCTTGGCTTCGTCTATAAATGGTCGCTTCTCTCCTTCGCTAAGCAGTTTCCATTCGGCTCCTTTGAGGAAACAAGAAAGAGATGTGAGAATAATGCGAAGCGTCATTAAAAAGCAGGGTCATTAAAAAACGTTTTGAATCTACTCGGATTCTTTCAATGTCGCTACACCTTTCAGTTGCGCATTGTGCACGGAGGTATTCTTCGGTGTAAGGTATGGTTGCTTGTTTGAAGCATGGTTGCTTAATTGGATGTTTTGGGATATTAGTGTGTTCCAGAAGGTTTTTATTACACCACACAATCTCTAACTCTCCAAGAAACTATTATAATTGACTATGATGTTTCTTTCAATCGCAGAGAAAACCATTAGAAAAAATGGTGATTATAGGCTGTAGAGATTTTTTAAGAAAATGGTGTCAGAAAGTAACATTGTCTCAACCTACCGTTAAATTGTAATTTTATCACGAAAATGGTTTACTTTAGCCTCAACGATTTTAAAATGGCATGATGTCATCGTTTTGTTCAATTTTTCCTTTGAAATTTTATCTCAATGCCATGTTAGGAACAAATCAACCAACAATTCGTGAGAAAGTACCAAAGATGGAGCGTATTTTACCGATACTATTAAACCAACAGAATATGTATGCAAGTTTTTCGCCGTACATTATCCTCATCTAATCCTCTTTCGCGAATGGGTTACCGTCAAAACTTTCCCGCCTCAGCAATGCATCGACAATTCCATTGAAGTTACCATTCTCCTTCGCCACCATAAATGAATAATGATCTCTTCTTATCCGCGTCAACCATTCAGCGAACACACAGACGCCAAGCTAATCAAATGAGTCGTTGTATCGCTCCGCACAGGAAATCCTTCAGCCGCTAAAAAACCATTTGCCTTGCGAGAAACGCTACATAAGCTCTCAGCGGCTGAGAGGTTTGCCTCTAACATAGTGATGGCATATTAAGGATGTCGAGTAACGTGTAAATCAGAGCGTCCCGAGTCTCTTTTGTTTCGGGCAAAAAGCTATGTGAAAGGGTTGGCAAGCGACGCTGACGGAATATCGGAAGGGCTGCTCACGCGATATTGACCCGAGCGCGGTTGTGGGGGTGGAGTGAAGGGGGAGCAGAGACAATCCCCCCCATGTCTCTTCCTGCTACTATGGACACGCAAGAAAGCCCGTAATATTTTCTTCTTACGTATTATTCCAACGCTATGCCGTTACGTATCTAGGATGAATATTGTCCGAAGAAAGACTTCCTGTAATATGAATTAGAACTAGTAGTAGGTAGATGTGGAACGGATCACAGTACCCGTCAATATGTAGAGAAATGTTTAGGGGAGGAGTAGGTTTCACGAAAAAGATTAAAATACTTAATGAGAAACGAAAGTAGCTCGCTCCGCCCGAAAACCCTCAGCGATGAGACAGCTTTAGAGATGGTAGAATTAAGCGATGTTGTATAAGTTTGAGGGCTTGTTAAGCTCAAAAACAAAATTACCATTCAGACATACCTATTATACTATAATAACTTGGATTTTGGTAAAACGGGAAATGATATTTTAACAGGTTGGCAATGGGAAAATTAAATACAAGAAAAAGAGTAAAGGTAACTTTGCACGTTAAGGCGTGAAAGGACTGTCCTCTCAGACTTCCTTCATGTCCGCTTTTCCACGGGAAAATATGTTCAACAACAGGAAAACAATAGTTTAGTTATGAGTCTAAATAAGCAGTTTAGTTATGAGTCTAAACTGCTTATTGAAAGTAAATTTTGCAGGAAGCAGTGTACTCTTCCTGAATTTGAAATGCTACTTTGAGAAATTAAAATATCAGCATGAAATAAAAATGTTGTTCACGACGTAATTATTAAGTAGCAGTTGCACAATTTTCTCAGTATATTATCACGGTCGTCAGTTTTCAATATTAACTAATCTACTTCCTACGATGCTACGGTAGGATATTAATGGTTCGGTAAAAATCATCCAGAACTAAGTCGTACTACGAGTAATTCCCCCTCAACTTGTCGATAAGGATGTCACTATATTAGTTAATGCGCTAATTTGAATTCCAATATTCACGTCTCGTGTCATAAATGCCTTGACTGATAATAAACTACTGTTAAAATGCAGACGGACACCAAGCAACGCTTCATCGAGCCGATATTTCTTGGCAGCTGATTCCACGATCACAACAAGGTGATAAGGTGCAGGGAGTACAGATCGCCCATAGAAACTTCGCAAAAATTATCACAAAGAAAATCTAAGAATAAACTTCAGCTAAGTAATGTTGACGGAAAAAACGTGCATTCTCCGTGCGCAAGTGCGGCCGATTCAGATAGGTTTTAGCAGAGCGCGTTCTATATGCGGACGAATCGATTCTTGGATATATAAAAGAGAACTTCCATTTATTGCTCATGCGGATCCTTTCCCTCGTGGGATTGAAATATTCTGACGTTTGCTCGAAAACCCTATTCAACTGTACGAGACACACTTCTCCGAAATTGAACCGAAGTTTCAGCGGAGAGAGAGTCGAACAAACGTATCCGCGGGGGAGACATTTTGACGCCTATGAGACAATGAGCAAGTATTTTGAAAAACAGATATTTTGACAAGTAAACGCTTCAGTGGAAAGACAGGCGTAGCGTTTGCGCTCGTGAAATCTATTGTGCGAACATTTTTTACAGAAATGTCCCGAAAAGTTTAAATGTGAAAGGAATTAGAACTTAATTCGGACGCCGAGGATTCATCATACATAGTGCTACCAACAGCCATTCGTTTTCTCTTAAGCATAAGCTTCTTCATATTCATAGTGAGTTAAAAGTCGTAGTTCAAGGAAAGAGAATTATTACGTAATGAAATTAGACCCTTAGATGCTAGATTAGAAGTCAAAAATCCCATAACTATGGAAAATGCAATCCTTACTTAGTAAACCCCATCACTAGTGGAACAATCAATGTGCGACGGGGATATATACGTACTTAAAAATAGAAAGTTAAATGTTTTGCGACGCCAACTATTTCTAGGCGAAGCAATACACCCATTAGAAAAGAGCTGAAAAGTTGGGCGTTAAGACATTTGTCACGTAGTTGATAACAATGCTAATCCTGGACAAGGAAAAGCATTTTTGTATGTAAAGGACAAATAATTATTGTTATAGGTCATTAATTCATTACTAATTAGTGTAGGACGATATCTGGCATCTCTGTTGATATAAATACTCTCTCTGAAAGAACTCCAAATGGCTGCAAATTAAAATAAAAAAGGAATAAGGGAAAATACGATAAAATATTTTCCGATATGCTACTGATTGACTATTAGTCGATTGAAAATACCTTTAACATTTATGTAAATGGGTATTTATGTAAATGTAAATAAATGTAAATGTAAACATACTTAAATTGAAATTTCAGAGTAGTACCTGCTTATATTTCAGAATAACACAGCCAAAATATAGAAGATATAGATGGAAATAGGTCATGTTGTACCCTTAGCAAAATTCTGTACCCCATTCCACGAAATTCGTAACAAAATCCCCCAAAAATTTCCCATTCCACCATCTATCTTAACAATCCTTATGCGCAAAATGGTGTACAAACTTATAGCTTTTCATGCCGTAAAGTAAAGGGCCGTACGCAATTGGTTTGACATTTCTTCACTTTTTCAGAAGCACATGGTCGCAACGGCCGCGTGGCTTGTCAAACGCGGGAGGAAAAAACAACCAAAGGTTGAGGAGGCACAAAAAATCTCGGGAACCCAACACCCAACCAGACAATTTGCAAACATGCATCTTAAGCAGCGATAAGGGGCATAAGACCGACCCCCTGCCATTAATGATTGCTATTATTAGAGCCACAAGAGGGAACCTCCAGGGGTGGAACACATGCCCCCAGATATCAAGCCCCCATCCAAGGGCGTCCGCGGGGGCAGAAATCCTAACACCAGCTCCCCCGCTTGGCGCATTGTGGAGGGAACCGTCCCTTCCACGAAATCCCCGTCTTCCCGCCTAGACCCCATAGCGCATCCCGGGGGAAAACCCTGTCTTTCCCTCCTATTCCTTAGAGACTCCCTCCTGACATTCCCTCTTAATCCCTGATCTCAACCCGTCACCTTCAAAACGTGTATCGATTCCCATTGAAGAGTGAAACAGTTGAAAGGCTATTTGAATCGCCACCCGAACTCGTCCGGTGCTGAACCAGGTGAAGGATGGGCTAGCGAGTGTGGGAATTCCCCGTGGATGGGGGTGAGGACACCCTAGCTGGGGAAACCCAAGGGGTGAAGTACTTACAATAGGGATGGCTGAAGGGAAAGTTGAAACAGCTGGACGTATTCGGAGAAACAATGGAAAATGGAATGCAAAAATCCTAGCCACTTACTACTAATCCTAGATCAGCTGTGTAAGATTAATATAAATATATCTTGTACCTTTTCCGCTGGAGAATTATTTCATAGTCTCGAAACAGAATATATGCCTAGAACAGTTCTTGAAGAGGAAACGTTGAGTAAATATACTCCTGTAAGATTACGGCGAGATTTCTATAACTAAAGATCACGTTAAAAGAGGTAATAAAAGAAATATTTTTCATACAATGGCTTTCCACTAAATCACGCATTCTCAAATTAATTTCACCTTAAAATTTATAATGATCAATTATACAAAACCCTGACGAAGTGTTAAAATGCATGAAAAAAAGACCACATCTCGCAAAAATAAATATTTTAGGTCAACCAGTATCGGCCTGTCAGTTCTAAATACGAAAAATAGAGAGAAGTATGGAAGCATCTTGTGAGACATTTATCATAGCAAAACGGTGAAAGTAGTTTCCTGAAGGTTCATAAATGTTTTAAATTTAGGCTATTCAGCGCAACCTGTTTAGTCCTGAAGAGAAACGTGAAACGGCTTATAAATCCGAGATAATCGGTAAATGACGAGAAAAATGATTGCTAGTAAATGCCGGATCCAAGCACTCCATGGTAAACAAAATACTTCCATTGGATGCTAACGACATCACATCTAGAAATATTAGCTTTCGAATTTTATACAACACTTACTTGTCTTAAGTGTTAACTAAGCTATAACTGAATGACTCGCACTCGACTTTGTAGGTCTCATTATAAAGAATAACGATTAAAGAACACTTATACCTTCATAATATCGTGGAACAAGTATGTGTTCTTTAAACTATAACTAGCAAGTTGTTCGTGGATTACATTATTCCTGTTAAGACAATTTTACAGCTCGACAGAAGCCGTAGTCAACCAGTGTCATGTTTGAACGCCTTATATACTTCGATCGAAATGTCAACGCTAATAATAAGCGGGCGGGAATACAATAAACAGAACTTGAGGTGCCAAAGCTTGCTGACAAAATATAAAAGTAGGGACAGGTACCAAATGAAGATATGGGCAAGACTTATCATTGAATTAGCGCCGTACGTGATACGGAATATGCTAAATTCAGATTCCTACGAAACAGAGGGCAACTTCATCGGCGATAATTATTCATTCTAACTCTGCGGAGGTAAGTGGCCCTGTACACGGGGATACTTACATCGACTCTATATATACCACGAAGCAGAATGTTGATTTCTTTCATTAAATCTACGTTTCTGAATAATTATGACGCAGGGAAACGGAAATCACGCTACGTTAATCTCCTTACCACGGCGCCGGATAACGCCAAAACGGACGAGTTGTCTCCATCGTAATCCAATCTCATAAATGTTGCTAACCAATAACACTACAGCAAGCCACTGTAATAAACACAGATTTGCATACCCACGAATGTAAGAATATTTATTCTTTGTTGCGTTTTAGAGTAGAAAGAAGTGCCGGAATATAGCGTGAGTTTGTAAGAGACATGCCTGAATGAAAACGGTGAATAAAAACAACACTTCTACCTCGCCTGAATCAATTGATATTATGCCTGAATGGTAAATAGAATAATTTTACTGACCGTACTCGGAATAGTTTGACTGAAACCTCAGCATTACACAACGCTTGAGAGCCTCTAAAGAAGGAAATGTGATACCCAACCCGGTTATTACGTTTTCTTAATCACGTCAATCATTATCATCATTATATATTTAGAATTTCCGCCCGTCGTCAAATTTATTTCGATTTCTTGCATTGTAGGATAAATAACGCCAAATGTGAAGTACAAAAATTTACTACTATTGGTAAGTTTCCTGCGTGGTGATCAGTAAAATGTTACTGTAACTCATCTAATTTCAAAGAAGTACATAATCTCCCAATAAAGAGACTGCCGTAGCTCTAGGTTAAGAAATATCTATTTGCATCATCTAGGAGTCAGTAGATATTATGATTCTGTAATTGCAAAATAAATTTGTTAGAGAATAATTTACCCACGCCCCACCTTGTAGAGTTGTAATATACCTTCGATCATTGAATTAATGTGTTGACCAATTACCACTTATAATGATAACCAATGCATAGTAATGATGTTACTTTGTGGAATGCCGCCCACTTTTATTGGCGCTAAATCTCCACGGCTAAAATTTATCGCCAACATATCTATGATAGAAAGGAGAAAAGTTTGCTGCGAAAAATTATAAAGTTTCTACTACAGCAGAGAGATATGTTATTACTTTTAAAACAGCGACGTGCTACAGTTAGCAATAGACTAACTAAATAACGGCTGTGAAGAGTTTCATGGTGGCTTACCTCTAACAGCGGTCACAGATACGGGATATTGACTGAAAATGCCGTTTAAGTTACATCGATCGAAGTACATCAATCCGACCGCCACCTCAACGCATCCAAACACACGGACCAATATTAACGTAGCATTAATTTTTCTCCTAGAAATACAATCGGCGTCGCTGCACTCGGATCTCTGAGTCGACTCCGTCGTCGGAAGGACGTCCTTTGCGAGAAAAAATCACGAGAGCTCTTTGTGCAAACAGCGTGTGAAACTAACCCGCCGTTTTCATTCTCGCCTTTCTGGGTCGAAGCTTTCAATTACATCCCTTGAGTGCCCCGCTCATTGTGCACGCGCCGATGCAATCGCCGTGGAAGAGATTACAGAAACACTCTCGAATCGGAAAAACAAGCGAAGCGCTCCGCGATTTAGTTATTGCCGCCCTCGTCAGCGATGTTTGCAGTCGCGTGCGATGAAAAAAAGAAGAGCGGTGAACGAAAAAGATCGCGTTTTTTGGCGTGCATTTTGTCGCGGATTGCGAAATGAAAAGGTATGCAACGGGGGGACAAAACGCGGCGGAGTGACACTCCAATTCGCGATTTTTTGCGCGAGAGGCGGCGTGGGATGGGGTTCGGAATTCATTATCTGGAGTTATCAAAAAGGCATTCTGACGTAATGACGCCGTTACTAATGATTGGAAAGCTGAAGTGAATGTTTCGCATATAATGACCCGTGAAACAACTTTACGATAGGTGGAATAACCGTCATTTCTATTTTGGGATCGAGCGAGGCGTCCACTGCGATTGACACACACGAAACGAAACTTTTATGACATTCTAGTCAATGTCTCCCAACGCAATAAATGTGTACTTCGTTAATATCACTCTGGTAAAACATTGACATCACTTTACAGATTTAAAATAAATGGCCTTAAATGAGAAAACAGGGAACTCTGAATGATATCGCTGGAAGAGCTAAGATAACCACCATCGGTATTGTACTGACTAACAAAGTGTGAGGCTTATATGAGGGAAATGCTGCCATACAAAGTAGCAGGACCGACCGGCTGCTGGGATTGTAAATACGGACGAAGAGAAGAAGAAAGCTTTTATGAGAGCGAAATTTCAAGAAATAAGGAATCAGTAACCGCCATACAGATAAGCAGAGGATTATCCAAAACCTTAAAAAGGGAGTTTTTACATAAAAGGAAAATATTTTACTCGTCGGTACGAGATCTTATAATTTGAAATAATATGCAAAGAGATCAGTATGCAAACTTAATGATTTATGTAAAGGTTATCAATTATAATAAAAGAAACAACTTTCCTATGACTCACGCAGAAAAAACTTAGTACCGTCGTAATGTAAAATCGGAAGTAAAATAGTAGAGTTATATCAAAGATAAATATGACGATATACTCGTCAAATACGTTGAAAGAGCAATAATTTACCGTGCACTCTACCGCTTAAATCTCGTAAATGTTTTCTACTTCGCTAACTCGTTATGACAGCGATCAAAATTATCTCTTCTAGTAAAACTATGTACCCGCTAGTCCCCTAAATAGTCCTCAAGTGAGATTCTTCCCATGTTCATCTCGATCGCGAGCATCATGGAGATGTTGCGTTAGCGAGTTGAGGGGACCGGTCCGTGAGCGTGGCTGGGCCGCGAGTCACGGAGAAGCACGGCCAGCGAAGCGCGCTCTTCGGACTCAAACCAACTTTCACCTGGACCGAGGCGCAAGAACGAGTTATCGCAGTTACTGCACTGAAAACCAGTAACGGACACCAACGGGTCCACTTGTAGGGGAATCGTGTGTTCGAAGACAATGGAAGTGTAGTGACAAATTGCATAGACTTAATTCTTTAGACACTATATCTACATAAATACCGGGTTAGCCGTCTTTCAGCGTGTGGCAGTGGGATTTGTACCAACATTTTTACAAGGCTGACTAATGCATTTTATTTTATCTCAAAATGATTATTTACACGTAACAACAATCGGAATTAGTTTACGATCAATTCTGTGGTATTACGGTAAGCTAGCGTTAGGCTAAAATTATTGTAACTTTCGCTGAAATTTTCTGAAAAATGTTGATGTGTGCTAACTATTCCATCAATAATAAACTTCAACAAATATTATGCCTACAAGCAATAAAAGCATGCCCACATATTCCTAGATTATATGACCGATGGTAATAGTGCGTCTATGTAAACCACGGCGAAGATTTAACATGCGGACAAATCGTGAGTAATACCGAAGCATTAACGATAATTCAACCCAAAAACTTGTTTAAGTATCGTCTTTTAATCAATTTTAAAACACTTCGAAATTCTTGTGTTCTACGTGAGAGAAACGTACAAAAGAATACCAAAAGAGCAAAACACTTCCGAGAAGACAACCATTCCCGCGAGCTTGAAATTAGAGAATCACGCTTACCTAGTCTTTTAGAGATCTCGGAGTTGTGCATCTTAGGATTCTCCAAAGCAATCTTCCTCCTCTGAATCCTCGACCACACCATGAAGGCGTTCATGGGCCTCTTAATGTGCGCCGACGGCGATCCGTTCCCACCCTGTTGCTGCTGCTGGTCACTCCTTTGGATACCCTGCTGCACACCGTGATGCTGGTGATGCAGCACCATCGACTGCTGCTGCTGGGACTGCATCCCCGCATGTCCCTGTGAGGCCGCCTGGTGCTGCCTCTGCGCCTGCTGCACCTGGGAGTCCCCTCCCAAGAGCGGATGCAGGTGTTGGTGATGGTGGTGCTGAGCAGATAGAATGTCCGTGTCCGAGTGCATCGGGGCGGCCGGTGGCGGGAGGAGCGGGTAGGAAGGGTGCAAATGGTGGTGGTGCAGAGACATGCCTGTAGTGGCACCCCGCTGGGTGCGGATAGCAGCTCAAACGAGGGAAACGGAAGCTTCCTCACGGAGTGTGAAGTTTGGCGCAAACCGGAGGTCAGAACGGCACTGATGGTTGTAGGTATCGCTCGTAAGTTGAGAGTGGCTCCAACGCTAGGATGCTGATTCTCACGCTGACGGTTCGTGACTGTTCCCCCGCAGCCCTCTCCCTCGCTTGCTCCAAGTCACAGAGGGTCTGCTCTCGGAAATGTGGCTTTCCGCCAATGGGGATGCGAGACGTCACTCGGGGGGGCGTGGCAGGGTAAGGGCATGATGGGCCGGGGGGGCGGGATGAGGAGGGTTCGTACGTCCAATGGGAGGGAGTCGCCGCTCATGGCTGCGTCCCTATTGGCGTCGTGGAAGAAGCGACGGCCGGGCGTGTGGGCCTTTGTGCCGCGGTGTGAAAAGGCGGGGCGGCCGAGTGAAAAGGGATCGGTTGTTCTTTTGCGGTTTATAAAGGAGGGGGAGGAAAGGAGGGAATAATTCCCAAGGGTGACACCTAGCGGAATGTGCACACACTTTGGCTCCACTCCTGTGCATTCCCCGCGCTCGATTTTTGAATGACTTTTTTGTATACTGCGGCGGGATTTAGATAAGTAAACAAGCGCTTTATGTATATCTATGCCATGGAATATTCGGATGACTCTATTCGTGTACTGAAGATGTTGCTTGTCGACAGTCGGGTCTGTACGTTTTAGTCCTTGACTGGGGATGACATTACAGGAGAGAGAAGTCTGGTGAGCTTGAGAAACTACATTTATCTTCATATATATATATGTGTTATGTCCCTTGCGAGCCGCCTTTTGGCTGTGACTATGGATCCATCATAAGTTTATTTCCCTCTTCTATCACCTCCGTCTCGTATCGTCAGAGGAAAAGAGAGTGTTTGAATCGATTAGTCCAAACGTCTATTTCCCTTATTTTTCTCCAAGTATGTGATCGGTCAATTAACACGGTGGGTGCATTCTATCAACTATGCCCTCCGGAATGAGTTGTCTCTGAAATTATTGATTAAATATAATCTGAAATTCGATCTCGTTTCTTCTTTCGATTCTCATCCTATGTTAATAATAATTAAAATAAAAGGACTTTATTCCAGGGTGAGATTGAGACTAGTTAGTCTTTTCTTATATATGACCCTATGTCCGTAGAAATGTGAAATGAGAGGCTTTTGGGGGTATAACAAAAGAAAAATCAATATAAATAAGGAAATATTATAATGAGCTTTAAAAAAACTTAAGTCTGTACTTAGGAAAAAAATAAGACCCTGTAGAAAATGGTCCATGAGAAAGTGGCGTGAAAAACCTGCGAAAGAAATTTAAAAAGAATAAGAAAAGTGAATATAAGAAAAAGGAATGGGTCAGCAACACGACCGGAAAATATAGACAGCATCAATGCACACTCATATCTAAAGTACAGACAAGGACAGATTATGAATTTGAATTACAAGAAATAAGCAGTAGTAGGAATGAGAACCCCCAAGTACGATTGAGGTGCATCTTGGCAACGCTTATCGTTTGGTCACTTCTTAAAGAAACGCACGGAAATAACCTGCAGGTAGGGAATCTGCGTCCTTCACGGACACATGCGGGCTTTCCGCCTATTTGGCGACAAAGATATCCAATTACATTTTTTCCCAGTGTTATTTCTTACATCAAGTGATATAATATGGAAAATATTCTATCTATGAACACACAGCTCTTTTCCTTCGTATGACTCCTAAGAATTCAAATGTAGGCAATTAAAGTGCGGCCAGACGGTTTCAAATGCAACCGAGAGGTACACATATGCCGCCGAGTGGTACACATTGCCTTCTATTCAAATAAGCTTTCCCACCACTGACCTAACTTCATAACTATGGATTTATTCCTGCATGTACACCTTTCGTACAGGTGATGTATACCACCATCCGCATACCTGATTTACGTCTCTGCAGGTTTTGGTTACATTTTTTTTTCTATCCCAAAGGTAAGGGACCTAAGCGAATCCTCACGGGCCGATTATCTTCTTTGGGCCCTCGTGAAGACGGGTTCTGGTCCCCTCCTGCTTCCATGCCGGATGTCCAGTGCTCCTGCCCATTGTCTTTATCTGTATTGCCATCTCATTATTCGCTACGTATCATACAAGCGGAACGAGTTCTTTAAACAATTGTTTTCATACCTATTCTGAATTTTTCTAGGGATGCGTTTTGTATGTACTACTTGCTTAAAAGAAAACATTCAAATAAAGATGTGGGTAAACATTCTCTCATAATGCCGAGATGCTGGCCATATGTTTCCTATATTTGTGTACCAACTTTTTGTCATTATGTCTATCACCTTATCTGTCAGAGTTGTTTTTATTATTAATACATTCGTTAGAGTTGAACAAAGATTCGGATGGCAAAACTATTGATTACAATGCTATGTTACAATAATACAGTACTATACAATGATACAACACTTTATACAGTACTAATCATAATACCGATTACAACATTAAAACTAAAATACAAATATCTCCTAGGTACAATATTAAGAGGTTTCATTAAAAAGGTCCCCCTACGAATATTGCATTAAAGCTTAGATTCTCTATTTAAATTTACATTTACGAACAACTGTTCCTTATTTTAAATTCCTAATGCATCAGGTTAGCTTTTTCCAGCAAGTGAATGCAGTGCAATGTTTGATGCATTTTTTTTTTTTTAGAGTCTTAATATACTTAAAACAAAGCAGGTACCTACGCATTGAAGACCGAAAATCTGCTGGGCGAGGACATGTAGTGGTATTTTTCATTTCTAAATATTATGGGTTTCTTATTCAGAGAAAGTATATGGAGAACAATGTATCGGAGTAAGTTCGGAAATAATGATTCCCTCACTGGTTTACTTAGAATAAATTTGGAAATTATATGCCGCATATACATTGCTAATTTATGTGTTGCATTAAAACATGTTGCATGCAAACTAGCGTTTCTAAAGTTTCAGTTTTTTCGTCTCGATGCTAACGACTGGGTAGAAAATTGAATCCTTCGATGTCCTGGGCTGATTAACGTGCGATTCTTAAAAAGACTAATCGCCGATGTAGGAAATGTAGCGGTAGCAACCCTGAGCGGCTCCGTCTTTAAAGGAGGGTTCCATAGTGCCGCATCTGACATCATAACATTCCTCTGATGGGATTTGTTGCTATAAAAATTATTAGTTCCCGTGCAAAAAGATTTTTCACGATCAATGGCCGAAGCTATCTATTTCTACAATAGAAATATAGCGAACCCTTGCATCAGTCGATGAAGTTCTACAAAGCAGTAATCGCTAAAATAGAATGTTATTTTTAATTGTCTATTTCATTCGTGAGCTGGAGAGACAAGACCCAATAACTAACCACTGGTAACTTGCAAAGCATACATGTTCATGTAAAGTATATTAATTGAAGGGTTAATTTATTGTTTGATTTACTAAATGTCTTCAACCGTTTCGTATGCTGATATTTAGTAACACCGAGCCGTTTTAGAGGCATATTAAATCGATGCATTACTTCATCGAATGTCCAGAACGGTTTTTGATAGGTTAGCCAGTTCGGAGAAGGAAAATAGAGCGCTCTTTACATATATTGCACTAACATTTTTCATCCCTATAAGGTTGAAAAAAGAGGGAGAAATATTCGTTGTAATAATATAATTGATAACTAAAGAGGATAACAGCTAATAATATGAAATTCTTCTAAATATAACTATAAAAGACCCAAACTGTTAAAGTGACCATAATATTCATAATTTTGTTACCAAGATACAACTACATAACCTAACAGATAATTATACAGAATTAATAGAGTAGAGATATTAAAGTATATGTTCAGTTCAAATTTATTGTGCAACCGCTTTCGTTTAACCCCAGCGTTTATGGTGTACTGTGGAATGTGAATTGGGGTCAATTTTAGTACTAAAAAATTAAGTAATCGGTTCCAGTTAGTTTGATAAAACGATCATAGAATCATTACCTGTCTCGTAAAATTGGTTTTTCTCCTGCGTTGAGGCACCTTTATTTCTATACGATTACATATATTGTGTTAGATTTTAACTACAAGGATTTGAGGAGTAGTTTGGTTGAGATCGTTATCCCTACAGACGAATTTCGTTCGCCTGTCAAAACACAAGACGGACGTACCTAATCATAAAGAAATAAATGTATAAATAAATATAAGAAATGGAGGTTTAATTGAATGATAAAAAAGAGTACTTATTGACAGAGTAACAAATGAAACCACTTGAAAATAAGCCATGAGGCGATTTAAGCAGCAAATATAAATATATGATACGGTCTTACTTTTTCGAAAACACGGTACTTCCCAGTGCTATTTGACATTAATAATTCAGCAAAGGTTGCATAGTTACTATGATAATCGAAAGAATTATGCGGTGCAGTCCAAAGTTAAATTCGCTTTCTTAAGCTTCAAAAACTTTAAGATAAGAACTTTCAGGGCCGAACTTGCAGCAGAACCTCACGATCTCAGATAATATATCTTGTTAGGTAACTAAACAATTTTCTTTTTCATTACTATAATACTTGGAAAGGCTTACGCCGAAATTAACAAGTCTTCGAGACTGCATTTCACAAGATAGAAAATTTTCGTAAGTTCACTTTATCCCCTGTGTTATGAAAATTGTCCATATTTGGGGCAGATTTTTTTTCTAATTCTACTGCATACGTCTTTGAAGTAATTGTAACATTTATTATGGCAAGCTTTGGCTGTCATTAGTGTTGGAAAAACTTAATATATAATATAATTTTCCCTTGAATAGTGACAAAAGAACTTAACGCATCCATAGTATGGCCCTATTTTGCAGTTATTAGCACTTCGTATTTTCATCACATGTTGTCAGAATTTTATTAGCATACGACTGAATCGCGGCGATTGGGATCATGCGCATGAGCCTCAGAAACACTCTTCGACAATAATGAGACCTCTCTCTTTGACAGAAGTCGAAGACCATTTAAACTTCATTTTGACAAGTGTTTTAATGTAGTCGCACAGGAAGAAATTTATCGGTACACTCATTCATCCTAATAATTGCGCACAGGGGAATTATTGTGACAGCCACCGATGAAAATGCCAGAAAACATAGATTTACGAGATGGTCTAATTGCCAAGAATTAGCTTCGCCTGCTAAGTTTCTCGTCCATGAATATTTTATAGGAATGGAATGATTCCGAGCAGTATGGGTATAGATTACGATGGTGTCCCTTGCGACAAGTGGATGAATTGGCTTTCAAGAACCTGCTCCTTTGATTGCCACTCCATTGACCGAACGACACGGTTTGGCCCACAATGATACTTCGGGGTGGTTTCTTTCCAATGGAGGAAAGCACGCCAAAGGTCGGAAGTTGGCTGCGTCCATTTACCCATCGGAGCACAGACTATTCGATTAATGCTCTTCATTCCGTGACCAATGCGTATTCCTCAACGGAGAATATGCGAATTTATCCTTCAAAAGTCCTTAGAGACCACCTCAGGAGTCGTTACTTCGAATATCGTTTATCTATTTTATGCGAATACTTCGGATGCGATACACCAGTCGTATATTATAGGACGATGTGGCAGAATGGAATTTTTCAAATTCGCGTTCTCTCCAGATGAATTACAAGTAGAGATTCATATCGACTTTGCCATTAGTAGGACAGTGAATGATGTTCTAACTATAGAGTTTTAAATGGCGCATGTTCCATTACTCAGGGTTTCTTTGTCGATGTGGTATTTAATTTCCCGCTACTATCTCTCATTGGAATTGTCAGTGTATTTTACGATGGCAAAAACTTGTTGTTATTTTCATGTATAATTAACTTAGTTCAGTGACAGAAGTAATGCATTTCTACCTAACAAAAATCACACGAGTATTGCTGAGTGCGGCTCAAATATTGAGTAACCTCCTCTCATTTAGCTAGATCACTATTTTCAAAGATTGCAGCAGAAATAATTTTCAACGTATATTCGGTAATCAGTGTACCTGCTTACTACCCTTCGTTCGGTAAGTAAGAAAGTTAAGAAATATAAATTAATTTTATCAGTGTAGATAATTTTTTCGTATCGTAATTTATTTACAAGTTTATGCACTATGTAAAAAAATGTAAAAAGGAGTTAAGAAGCCATATAAAAATCAAGCATTAGAAAATACTGATTTATGGGTATAAACAGAAGCATTTTGGCAAATAATTATCAATGATAGGAAGGAAAATAAATAAACTGAATAAATTAAAAACTAAAAAAATGAGTTTTTAAGCAATGTATTCATTAGTACTGAAAATAAAATGATATATGTAAATAAAAATTCAGCTCTAGAAAATATTGATTTAAGGCTCTCAACACAAGAGTTCTTGCAAATGATTATCTATGTTATGAAGTAAAATTAATAAATTACGAACTACAGAAATGAATTTATATATGTAATACGATTGGGAATTATGTAAGGTCAACATATATTCGTGATTATTTTTGTTGTTGCTGATACTCAGGCTTTAAATTCTAGCTACAAGAGACTGCGGAGTTTCAGAAAATATAAATTCGTGAAACCTCTGCTGCTAAATTAAACCCTACAGGTGAACGTGGTTTCCGTTGTTGCGTATTGCTGCAACTGTATGGATTCATCTGCCCTTCTCACATTCATGTAATATAGATTTATAGATTTCTTTTGTAGAGCAATCAATTCGGTGCAATTTCATTTGAATTCTTTACAAGTATGTATGAACTGAACTTTTTTGTTAGTTATTTAAAAATATTACCATGTATGAGCATTCATATTTATAACGTTGTGTCTTTCCCTTCAATTTCTTTATTATACTAATGTAGATTCATTTCTTGCAAAGGTAGAACTAAATATGTGACAAGAAGTACTCTGGTGTATTATTTTCTGCGATGAAAGTGATTTCATCAACATTCAGGATATCATCATGCATAAAGTTTTCTAAAAATTTTGATTCGGGATTTTGAAACTGAGTTTTATCATCTGTATTTATTTGTATTACTATTGTAAGGTGAGTCCACATTTTATACCTTTACTCTTCAGATATACAGTAGACTAATAGACCCTTTATATTTTAGTGGGACTATCAGTTTTCGTAGGTTCGGGGTGATTTTTAGGTAGGTATTTTATAGGTAAGTAGGAAGGATCTGTTTTTATTACTCTTTCTTTTCAAATCCATAAAGGCGACGAGTTTTATGTATGGAGAGAGTCATTAGTCTTCAGAGCACAGAAATATAGAAGGTCGTTACTATTATTACAGATCTGTATTTAAAAACTCTCGACACTTATACTTCAGAGTTCATGTAACTAATTGTGATTTTTCTAGACATCCGCTAGAAGACACGGCTTAATGATTCGGAATTCATAGTAATATGTTCGTCGCAACCGTATGAAATCCAACAGATGATGAGTGTCTCCGAGCTTACAGACAAGTCGCTTTAATCGACTCACTTTTGACTGGTATCCCTTCCGCGCATTAAAAGACGTAATTTTCCTTGCTACACCTACTCAGTAGTCAAGATATGTTTAACAGAGCGCGTTTTACATATTGTGGGTAAGCAATCATGATATTTCTATCATGATTGCTTACCCACAATAAGTCAATTTTTAGCAAGATTTAAATTTTTAATTCATGCAGCAATTAACTACTCGTATTTTTACTGTAACAAATGTAAAGATAAACTGCTAGAGCATATAGGTTCAAATATGATAGAAATTTCTATACAATAAATTATATACTTACAAGTTGAAATTATTATTATTTTACTCTTACGGCGAAGTTAGACCAAAATGGCCTATTTTCCACCTAACCTCTGGAGATATTACATGATAATAATATTGCGCTAATAACAAAAAACAATTGACTACAATCGACTTCAATATAGAAAAAAAAATCAATACCTTTATACAGCCCGGCAAACCTAGATAAAAGATAATTGATTCAAACAATAGATACAAATTGATACGCAGACAAACTGATGATCCCCAGCCACACATCGAAAGGCGGGTTTCAGGGTGATGTAGATGAATGAAACTAATGTGCACATTCAGATATGGATAAATATAAAAACACAAAAGTTTTGGTTGTGGGGAAAACTCAACTGAAGGTTTATGCTGAAAAACTCACGATGCGGGAAAACACCCATACAAGAAGGGAGGCAAAAAAATACCCGCAAAAAAACAGAGTTAATGAATACACTATAATTAGTGAGGGATAATGGATGGAATTTAAGCAATTGACAATGAAGTTCATTTCTCGTAATAAAATATAATTATATAGAAACAAAAATTTATTTTTTTCTGGACGGAATTCTTTCTATAAAATATACTGTTTCCGTTCACGTTGTGATATATTTCACCTTCTTCGGAAAAGAGTTAACTAACGTGATCCTCACCTGCTGAGCATTTACGCCTCAATTTGTGTAATGCTTTACTCGTGTAAATACTACTAAAATTTGTTAACAGTAACTAACATGGCCGACAAAGAAAGACACCTTAAATACCTTTCATTATTCGGGTAGCTAGTAATAAAATCAGTTTTCAAGGCTCCCTTAACATATTCTGCATTTTGTTTACGAATTCTTTTCTTTTCATTCTTCCATTGTGGAATCGTTTTCCTCGCCCGCTTCTTTTCTTTCTCTTTGCTTCCACTTTTTACTTCGACCTTCTTCTGTACCTTTTTCTCTCACCTCTTGTCATTCAAAAGACCTCGACTTTTGTCCTATTCCCCATCGCCCAAACAGCATCTCATAATGCATTCCTCGTCTCGACTTTCTTTTATAGTTGCCTGTATCCATACCTGTATCGAATATTTAATCTTTAGGTGGCAACCAAAGCCCTCCGGGGCTCAACAATAGCTTTGTGATAACTCAATCGGAACTAATCAAAAAGTCTTAAAAAATAAACAACGTCGATTCGCCTGCCTTCTCACGCCGGAGCCCAACCATTTCCCTTACCCCTTTCTCTGCTCCTTTTCCCTCATTCAGCCCTTCCCTACAACCCCTAGCTCATACCGTATCCGTCAGAGTAAAAAAATCCCTTTTCCTTCACTCCGTGTTATTAATTTCCTTACTGCGGATTCCTCACAATTGAAAATGGCTGAAGCGATTCGCTAAAGGGAGGATTTTCGTACCCCTTTTCGCTCCCTCCCCTTCAATTGTTTTCTCGACTCAGAAACGCTACCTTCCTAATTTGAATCGGCTTTCATTGTGGCGCTGCCGTCGCATTTCGACACCTTTGCGCATTGTGCGCGCGGATTATTATTTTATTTTCCCGGAAAAAAAATTCGCAGTCGGAATCGCTTGGAGAATTGGATAAAGAGTTTCTCTTCGTCTCCTTGAGGAAAAAATCCGTGGCGTCGGTTCTTGAAGGCGGGGAACGACTTCCAGCGACGGCAATCGCATTGTGCCGTGCCTCACAAAAACACGAATCTCGCCTTGCAGGACTCGCCCGCGATGAATGCTCCTTGATAATTCATTCGGGATCTGAATTTGCTTTCATTTATCGGTCTTTTATTCGGGAAGTTTTAATGCGCGGTTGCATGCTTTTTTTCCCTTCGAGACAAGGAGTGACGGTTGGCGTTGTATTTTCATCCACGACACAATGAGGGCTGTTTTATTACGGAATGCCCTTTTTTTAAAGTCCCTTTCTGGTATTGAAATCTCCACTACGTCAATGTATTACGCTGATCAATAATAGGAAAAGGAATTTCGCATTTTATGCCGAGAAATGATGTTTTGTGCGCAAAGAGCGTTCTCACTTGCATAATGATGGCTTTCTTCGAGGGAATACTCGTTCCTCCTCGGTTCATTTTTAGTTTTCCTCTCACTAAGGGAAGTGTCTCTATAATTGAAAAATGTAATCTTATGTGCATTATCTGAAGTGTTCTCGCCGTTGTTTTATGACTAACACTTCGAATAAGCGCGCTCTGGTTTTACTGACTTATTCTTTAATTGTTGCATGCTTAAGAGAATACCCACATTATAATAAATTGAGACATTGGTAAGGATTGAATACAATATTTAAGACAGCTGAACAACGACTTGCATCGGAAGGAAAGAATTAAAATGTTTCATATTTTTGGCCCTATTCTTTAGTTGTGGTGTTAAGACATTCAAAATAAAGGAACATAATATTCATTGATGTGTCTGAACCAAACATTTATTAATTAAAAGGAATTCGTTATTAAACGCTAGGTTTTAATTATGGGAATTGGTTATTAAATTATATAGCAATTACTATAAGGTAAGGAATTCGTTCTCCACGTTTTATAACCGCTTATTCTTTTCGCGTTGAGGATGATCGAATACAATATCATTGTTCTATGATTCTTTCATAATGTTCTTAGTTACATTAGAAAAGACTGAAGAAAAGCAACTTCCGTATACAGATAATATACCTTATTTTTTACTCTCGTTCTAAATATCTTGTCGCGTGCTTAAAATATTTTCTTTTTATGTAAATACATTTTAAATTTAATATATAAGATAGCCACAGTGTTTCGGTTTACCATATTTTTTTCTGTACAATGCTTAAAAATGTAGTCCCTAAAATATATAATTTTGAGTATAATAGACTCTTCGTATGCAGGATTAGGTCCCCATGATAACTTATAGGTAATGATATGATAAAATAAACGATAAAAAGTTCGGAATGCAGTACACTTTAATTTTTATTTGCAACGAATAACCCACCCACACACATCATATTCGAGTAAGAGTGTTAAATAACTCATTAGGATTGTGCATTTATTAAATTCTGGTGATTTATTTATTTTTTTCTATCGTGTTTAACTTTTGAAGCTTTTTATCAATCTATTTATATATTTTCAGATGAATGGCTTCCTCGGACACTTCTTGGACGTCTAAAATAACAAGTTTCCTATAAACCAATTTTTGAAACTCATACTGCTACACATTCTACGGAGATGCTGTTGTGATATCCGCGAATTACAGTGGTAGGAATATTATTATTGATAATTGCTCATATCTATAAAAAACTGCGTATTTAGAGATAAAAATTCATCAGGACATACCATGCATGTTATATTGATTTATTTTAAGTTGTAAAGGATTACTGTTTAGACTAAAACGTACTCAAACGCTCCCTTTTAGAGAATTCCTTGCCAAGTTTGGAGTTTTTGGAAAACTTCAATAGCTTTTTAAATTATAGCTTCTTGAATGTAAGATACGTTATTTTCTCTCCTTAGATTACCTCACTTCTAAATCTGAGTAATATAACAGCGAAGAATCAAAAGAAATCCCTTATTAGAATTCAAAATCCGCTCCAAAATTTTACAGAATATTTCTTCCGAAGTTTATATTTTGATGACAACTTGATTTCACTGTGTGAGTAGTATTTAATTTAATTTTCAAGAACGTTTTCAGTCATAACTCAGAGATAAATGCTTAATCATTATTTTTCGCATTACTCATTCGAATATATTATAAACTTGATAAAGTCGAACGGAAAATCAAACTCGCAATTCAGTTTTTACCGACAGAAGCTTTTAAAACGATTTATCCGAAAAATTTTCTCCATACACTCCGCGCAAAATAGCGTATTGAAAGAAAATATCCCTTTGAATCGCAGAACTTCAAACATTCAATCCGCTCGCGAAGAAAAAAACACGACCAATCCAATTTGTTATTCTCTCCTTCCCTCTCAAAAAGATATCGCTAAATGCGAAGGAGATATTCCTTTAGAAGAGACGGCGTTTTTTATATCCAAACTGAGAGCAGCAAAGACGAGGCAAAACGTATCATATATTCTCCGCTACAACGCAACTCATTTCATAAAAATGGTCCGTAGCTTTTTTCCTAAGGAAATTCCACTGCTGGAATTCACAGCGGAGTCTTGGGAGAAAAAAATGGTGCAGAGAGCGCGGGAGATAAAAAAAATTACGTTTAAGGAAAGCCATTGTCAGAATCTGATTGAAATCTCAACAATACCGAGAAGGAATCCTAAACTTTGAAAGTTTCATAATACCCACTTCTTTCAGCCCGGAGTAAGGCCTTATTCTCAAAGGAGTTTCTCTCTTCCCGTTTTCCATTCCCGTCCCGTTCCCGTGTCCTCCTACTATATCTCCCGACCGCTTCCTCCGTTTTCAGAACGAATCCCTCCACCCGCATTACCGCCTCACAGCAGAATATTTCAGAACCGTGTTCCCATTATGTCGTTTGTCTCTCTCGGCTCAAAAGGGCTCTTTTTTCTGTCTCCGTCGTTTTGCGAGATGAATGATTATGTGAGCGCACAGATTTTAGTACCGTTTGTTCGACACCTTCCATATTTGGAAACTCATAGCCCGGCCGCGTAGAGGGGCGGCTCCTCAACCCCCAATCAACTCTCGTCCATCGAGAGGAACTTAAAGATTTAGGAGCGGTTCTCACGCGATCCGAAGGTAAATATCTCGGGTCGAACGGTTATTTTCTTTTTTCTCGTGATTCTCAAAATTATCGATCACTTATCGGTGTATTCATGTGTTCTTCACCCCGCTCACAAGGACGAATTTCGTTAGATTATGCTCGTAAGGTGACGTAAGGTTCGAAATTTGGGTAAATAGTGGAAACTGTCATTTAAGGCTTAGTCTAGTAGAACGTCATCAAAATGGATGGTACATTTTTGAAGAAAAATAACAAGTAGTGATAGCAACAATAGTAGTGGTAATTACAAGTTTTTCATTTATAAATTAAGTAAAATCATTTTCCAATAAGACATTTTTTGACCATCGTCATCAATGACGGTCTTTTACTGCTATTATTTATATATTTATTTAACTGTGTCTCCACCAGCAAAGAATCATTGGAAAATTACTAAACAGTTAATAACCAACGATAAGTAACCAACGATGGTCTATGTCCAGGATTCAAACACGGCTTTTGGGTTAAATGGAAGAGGGTTTTTTTTTCGCTCGAAGTAAAAACTTTATTGATTAATTTATTTGTTTATATATTTCGTCATTTATTTATATCTTCATTTATTTATTCATTCATTTATCCATTCATTTATTCACATATTTATTCATTTATGTATTCGTTTATTTATTTATAACGTTTCTCTGCTAGCGCACTGACCAACTTACCATACTTTTATTGGTTGCTTTGTGAAATGTGAAATGTTGGGGATTAAAAAATATAAAAATATGGGAACAAGATCGGCAAAACATGATCATTAACATCTTTTATTTTCCAAAAGAACCACGTCTTTGTACGAAAAGTAAGTTTTTCGTTGAAGTATGTTGGAACAATGAAGTTGATCGTTTTTCAGATTTCTCTACGTAGAAAAGTTGTTTTTATTCTTCTATACATATAATTTTTATGTAACATATTTTTTCTTCCATTTTATGTACCTAAAATACTTACTTATGAATCAATTTATCTATTTAGATATCACGCATTTCATTGTTTCGTTGTGTTTTCTATATACCAATTGGTAGAACTTATGGTTAATGAGAACTTAATATCGATACTACAGTTATCGATACAGAAGTTAAACAAAATATGTTACTAATGAAGATTGTACAAACACTCACATTGAGCTAATTCATTCTTTCCGAAGTAAGCTAAAGATTATTTGAAGACAGAAAGCGGAAAAACGTTCCAAATATGTTCCTTCCATATGATATTATTGTATCTTTGAGAATTATCTGCATAAATTTTCCAGAAATTCCGTATTTTTTATCCAAACTGTTTTTTGAATTCCAATGTGAAGTTTACGATTCATATTTTTGCTGACGCTACGAGGTAGAGAGGTATCACAAAGATTTTAAGAATGGAATGCGATGAAGACTTTCTTCCTAAACGCATGGCGATGAACTTGAACGGTGATAGAAGGGTTTTATTTATTTTAAGACGAAGAATTCTGAATCGAATGACGGATCGATTCAGTTTTATTGTAACCGGAAGAGGTATTTGCTGCCGATATGTCAAACATTGGGTCATCGATGTTGTACAAAATTCCAAGACGGAAAAAAGCTGCCTCCTTCCTAATTCTAGAATACGGTGTTAAATTAATAGCTAAATTGTGATAGAGGATAATTCTAGAATTAAATCCCAGACTAAAATATACTTTAATTTCAGTCAATGCAAAACCGCATATTAGTAGCTTGAGTATCGCACTCGTCTGTCTACAAAATTTACAGCAATAATTTGCACATATATTATCGATCTCTAATTTTTTACAACATATGTTCATAGTTATATTCCATCGAGGAGATTCACCTTAAAAGGTTTCGTTTTAGAATAGGTGAGTTTCAAAATTGTCCTCAAACAAAATGATTAAACATAAAACGTCGGTTCTTTAACTTAGTGCAAAAGCAGAAAAAAATTTGCACGAGTAATCGCAGCATTTTTAAATTTTCAACAAAATAGAATTTGGTAATTTCAACGTCGAAATAGTGTCAAAAGTCAAAGTGTAAGATCGAAAAATAGGTCGTTACCGCTGTCTACTAATTAATGTATCAAATAAAAATTGTTTGAAAATTGTTACGTAAACCTGAATTAATTGACTAGTAAAGAAGTTTTTTGTATGGATAAAAAGGGAATCCAGTTGAAATTTGATGGTGGAAAGATGGAAATAGAATGGCGCTCCTTATTGAAAGCTATATTAAAAGGCATATGAGAGAGTTTTGGATTAAGGTTCGAAAGATTCTTCCAACCATACCTTGGCAAATGGAATATTTTTAATATTTCTTCTAGTGCAGTTCAGAGAATGAATGGTATCAAAATTTACTTTTGTCTCAGTTTTTTTTCATGGCTGTGACGATGAGAAGCTACTGAGGTTCGTTAAATAGCAGCATTGAATTTGGCCTCTCCTTATTGATTCCTATGAGAAATGTTGTTCGTTGGGCCATTGTGCTGCACGGACTTTTTCAACTTCTAGCATTCTTGATGAGTGAGAAAAGCAAGAAGCTGAGTCATTCATCATCTTGCCTAGGCACATCCTTCGCGAAAGCTTTCGCATTTAATGTTAAACTAAGGGCCTTTGAGATATTTACTTCATGTAAATCTATAGTATATGTAATAGGAAGCAATATTCAAGGGCTAAGATAGAACGCATTCTGAGGAAGGCCAAGATGAACCATTTCCATATCGACAACTTAACATGGGATACCCACATCCGTGACATGTGTACCAGCACTTAAGAAACTCGGATTCCTCGAAAGAGTTATCGGTAAGAGCGAAGAAAAGGTTCGTGAGCGATGTTATTTCGCGTTAGTTAGATCTCACCATGAGTATGCGTGTAGTGTATGAGACCCTGCTGAAAAGTGCTGCATTCGTGAGATAGAAAAGGTACAGCGAAAGGCGATGCGTTTCGTAAAATATTGTCCACACAAATCAGTGAGCATTACTCAGATGCTTGAGGAAGCAGGATGGGAATCTCTAGAAGATAGAATATTTAAACAAAGGCTTAATTTACTTGATAAGTTCAGAGAAAGTATATTTAAAGAAGATGTAGCCGACATTATGCGACCTCCTTGTTGAATAGGCCGTTCTGATACTGCGAGAAAAATCAGAAATATAGACGCTACAACTAGCCGTTTTCATAATTCATTCTTTCCATGAACGATACCCAAAAGTAATCGATGAGAATAGTAGAGTCGTGGTGCTTGTACCCCCTGCCATAAGATGAAGGGCGGCTTGCGAGGTAAATATGTAGATGAAGATAACCGAAGTTAATGTGGGATTTAGGCACAGTTTCAATGGTGTATCTTTCAGAAGCACTAGCGATGTTGAAAAGGTTTCGAGAGCTGAGGTCGTTCTGCACATAGACCCCCACCAGGAATCGAACTCTGGACCACTTTCGCCAAGTCGAAAGCGTTGCTCACTTGGCTACCCGGGAGCCCTGTGAGTGTTTCAATAAGTCATAGAATAAGGCAAAGAACACTTCTCTTCGACTACAAGGTGTAGCGTTTTCTTGCGCATTTGAAGTACTGCTGTAGAGCGACGAATTGTTCTATGCTCTAAAATGGAAAGGCGAAAATGATATAGACAAAGGAAAACATTTAAGATGGCTACAGTATTTTTCGGAAACATTAAGCGATTAAGACAACTGAGTCAGCGAGGCGGTTTCTTGGCTGAAGGAAAGCTGGAAGAATAAAAGTGGGCTGTGTGAGGACCTGGCTCCAACCCTTTCTCGACTAAATAGAGAGTCGAGCATTGTGAGAAGAATGCTCGCCAGTTTCGGAAAAACGCCTTGTCCAGAGAAACAGAAATAAAAGTATAACCCACAATTTGGTCGACTGCACTTCGCTGGTTTCCCATGTTGCTCCATTCTCTAAAATAAAATAATTCTCTTTTCTCTGAAGTCGAAACCGACGGGTTCCCGTCAGCGGCGCTCTTACGAGTTCCTCACCGTTTTCAAAATTTACTTTTCCATCAACGTCTTCCTTTCTTCCTTCTTTTTCTACCTCCATGATCACTCTCTTTCCTTTTATTTTGATTCTTATCCATCTCATTTTATTCTTTCTTAAATCTTACCTCCATTTTATATCATTCTCGAAACCGTTTTTCTCCTTCCATGAGTAATCTTTATGCCTTAGACGCCGTAAAAATTCAGTCTTTCGGTGAAGAAACACAATACCAAAGAAGTATTTCGTTTTAGCAGTTTTTAACCCTCCTAACAATTGTATAAATATTCCTGTTAGAATTGAATGTATATTTTGGAGAAAACTGTATACGGATTGATGTTGTTGTGAGTGTAAAACTCATAGAAGATTGCCTTGAAAATAATGAAGAATCGTACAATTATATCATATAAGAGAAGTCTCGTGTGCAAGCAGACTTTCAGTGGGGTAAATAGCATTACGTTTTCACCTTAGATATCGGCAAATCGCATGTTTTCACGGGAGACCTCTTCTACTTCTTAAGTCCTTCTAATGTCAAATGATATTCCTTTCATTTCTCATCTTTCGCAATCATATTAGCTTAGATTGTGAGTAAAAGATCGCAAAGCTTAAATACATCTTATCTAGCATTCACCGTACTCCCGAGAAATTAGGATACCAAAAGATTGGAGATCTTTGAGATGTGTGTGTAATGGAATGAAACCAATAAATTTGATTGATACAAGAAAATGCGCAGAAGTGTTGGAGACGGTGATAAAAGAGAGGGTTTGGATTGAAGTATTAAAGCCTTGTTAGAAAAAATGGGTGGGTCAAATGTTTAGGGGAATGGGATTGCTAAATTAACCGAAGACAGAATTGAAGGGAGAAAGAGGGGAGAAAAGGCAAAATATGTTATATGACAGTAGTAGTAGTAATCCTAAAAGTGCTTCGACAGCTGAGGTATTTCCGCGCGTTGGCCACAACCGGGAATCGAACCCGGGACCGCTTCCTCAGAATTTCGAACGCTTTTGAGGAGGGAAACTTAGAGCTCACAAACCTACCAAAAGGTGGACCATGGTTACACAAACTATGCTTTACATAAGCTATTTTATAACCATTACGATTAACTTAGTTTTACTCATGGTAACTATAGAAATTCGGAAAAGAGTGAGGATGATATTTTAAGTTTAAATAAAAAGTACTGAAATGAGTTGTTATCAGTGGCGATTATCCTAATCAAAGAAAAGTTACAGACAGTTATTAGGCAGTACATTTGAAACTATCTGAACTCACTTAAGTTGCGAGTTTCAAGTGCACAATTAAGGCGAAATCTTAATCATATGTTTACAAACGATTTTCATCAAAAATGTTATTTGTCTTATTCTTTCTCTTTAGTTTATGACGGGAGAATCGAAACTAAGGTATGACTGACTGAAATGATGTATTAGGGCTAATTTCCATTGAGCTAATTAGTAAAGCTAAACTATCTTGTATGTGACTAGAACACATTATTTTTACATTTGACTCCACTTTTAAACATCGGTAGGTTTGCAAAGCGCATAGCATTCTTATGTAGCCTTGCCATGCATGCTAAACAGTATGAAGAGCGTATGATTATCGAATATGTACTATGCATGCGAAATAAGTGCGATGTGCGTCATAAGGCAAAACACAATATCCTTATTATTGATACGCTTCCATTGGTACAGCAGCAGCCGATGGAAAATACGACAATGGTATATTATTGTAAACCCGCAGTTGTCTTTATCCTCCCTTACCACCGCATGGCATGTTGCCGCGTTCATCCCTGGTTTGAATCCGAATTTTCGTTCTAATTTCCCTTTACCCTTGCACTTCTATTTCCTCGTCCCCTCCAATCTGAACACGCCAGGTTCGTTCTCTTATCTCCCCTCCACCCCTCCCCAGCGCACCTTGGCCGACACAAAGGGTGACGCGGAAATGGAATTGTGGGTAATATAAATGGGTTTTCACTCCTTTTTTCCTCTGGATACCACTCCAAGGATATTGGGATTTTGTAAGGATTCCCCTCTTTGGTGGTTTGGATTGGAACAGGAGGTTAAAGGGATAGGAGGGCTTTGTGGAGATGGTGCATTTGAGAGGCTGCATCGGAAGTTGAAAGAGTTTCTGGGGAAAGAACTAATTATAGGGTGGTAATTTAATGAGGTCGAGGCGCGATTGAAGTTAACTCCTTCTAGTAGAGAGGGTGAATGGGTAAATAGTGGCGGTGCAAGGTTAAATGAAATGGTAAATAATAAGCAGTGATTAAGAAAGGCGAACGTAAGGAAAAAACATGAAGTATGAAATGATGACAAAGGTAAAATTAAAAAAAACTCCATATACGTATATTTCATCAATGAGTGATTTTATGTATGACTTATTTATGAAAATGATTTTAGTTTAAATCTTAGTAGGTAATACTTAATATTTTTATTGCAAACAGCAAGTTTGTGGTCATGATAATAGGTCTTTATAGGTCTTTATTAAAGGCGAGATTGAGACTGAAAAGTCTCTTCTTCCATCTAACCTTGCGTCAATGATTTTATGTACATAAAGACTTGTGTGTAGGTGAAAAGAAATAGAGAGGAAAACTTTAGAAGGAGTGGATTCAAAAAAAAAAAACCTAAGGTAATATCTTAGGAAAAAATATCCACAGCAGGAAAACACCCTCAGAGAAGGGGGGTGTGAAAAACCTGCGCAAACCTACTGATAGTTCATGCTAAAAGATGTTTAAGAAAGCTGTGTATAAGAAGGAAATTACAAAATCAATAGTAATATAACAAAATTACAAATTAATAATAAAATAAAATCATAAACAGGAAAAACTGCAATAATAAACTATGAGAAAATAATTGATAAAACAGAAACATCAGATAAAACATTCAAACGAAATTACAAAAATAAAATAACATAAATGCCATGCTATGCCATGATATGATCAAACATGATATGCCATGCAACAGCAGAATTTTGACTCAATGTCATAAAAATAAATAGATGTGAAAAATAGCGATATGACTGGGAGTCGAACCCAGGTCTCCTACTTTCCGGGCGGATATTCTAATACCTGCCCGGACAGTGGGAGACCTAGGTTCGAATCCCAGTCATATCGCTATTTCACATCTTATCAATGGGTTTTAAGGCACACACCTCAATATACAAATTATACCCCTTATCCTTTCCAGGATTCCACTAGAGAGAGTATTTTACTGTAACAGTTTCTTGGCAGTCATAGTAAATGGTTATTTTTTCTAATTCAGATCGGAAATAAAATTAGCACGTAAGCAGAATTATAGAATGATTCTGAAGAGATTTGAATGAGGAACTTGTTTAATGAGCGTAACCGTAAATTGATAAAGGCTTAGGCACTGTATTACAATTTATACTAAAAATAGACGTTAACTAATCTTCACTTCAGGGCCTGGCATTACAATGATTTGGTTGAATTAAAGGGAAGTTTATTGTTAATCGCCTACATACGTGATTTATTAGTATAGAGATTACCTATAATATTCACTCTTACAAAACATTGTAATAATGGGCCCTTAAATGAAGACTAGTTAAAATCCACTTTAAGATACATTATAATACCGGGTGTAAATATTTTTATATCATATGCGAAGATTTTCATGAAAGAGTGGAGGACATGATGCAGGAAGAAACATTTCAAGACACATTATCGAATTATTAATAGCCAGTCGCTGCTACTCGAGAAAAATTATTTTTTTGCGCTTTGTGCTTATTCTAAGTGATGAAATAAGTGCATATAATACTATGAAACTTCTGTTGTCATGGATAGGGTCCATAACTTAAAGATTAAATAACTCAATCTACTCTCCTGTCATCTTGTGTGATCTCCTGTCATGATATGCCATGCAACATTGTACATGCGACTATATGGATAAATACCATGTATCTTACTTTAGTTACTTCTATTTCTAATTAACGAATAATGTTATTTTTTGATGAACTATGTTAAAATTTATATGATGTACAAGTTGAAGGTTGAAGACAAGATTTTGGTTCTAAATTAATGCCTTTCTTCAAACTGAAATAGATCATTTTCATAGTTGCAGATTTTTTAAGGATATGAAACTTCAAATAGGAGCTACTTTTTTAAATGAACAATAGTAGTGAGAAAAGACAAGATTATGAATGTCTTTAAATGCAGACTATCCATCAACTGTACTTCATCCCTTATCCAACTGCTTGGGCACAGCTTTTTAGATGCAGATTATCGCCGTGGATTATTCTGTTTCAAATTGCAGGAAAAACCCAAGAGGCAATTAGTAGAGCCGTTTCTTTGCGAAGGTAAGCGGCGACCCACCCTCAGAGTACGAAAAAGAGGGAGGATTAAGGCTGTTGTCACTTGCTGGAACACGCCACCCACGGAAAATCCAGTCGCAAACCAACCGCCTTTAGCAGTTAATCCGACGTTAAAGACATAACGGAATGTGAAGACCTGGTCTTAAGCATTTCAGAAAAGAGTAGCAGTTGAAATAATTTGAGACTCTAATCTCCTAGCCAAGCTCTTTTGTATTCAAAATAATGGCATAGTTGAGCTCACTGCTATATTCTAATTAAGTATTAATGACGAAAAGATCCGTAAAATTGACCCAGGAAAAAATGGTCTAGTTCAAAATTACATTCACGCGCGTGTAATACATATTTTAAGAAGCCAAGATGTACTTATACGGTTTACTTAAGGGAGTTTTACACTTAATTAAGAATTAAAGTTAATTAATAAGGTATTAATGATGAAATAAGTATAAGTTCCTATATGATGAATAAGAGAATAGTGTGAATAATATTCAGAAATTCAGCGAATAGAAAATTATTATTTGTGTTTTTTATAACCGGAAACATTGCAAAGAAATTTCATCCAGTTTACCAACTACTCACTAAGTTAACCTCTAAATAATTCAGTTTGTTAAAGGACGAGAAGGGTCTGATTCTGGAGCCAGAGCACGTACAACGCACAGCGGCTTGTTTCGTCAAGGCAGATTACGTATAGTTTCGATAGCAATGTATCAGAAATGATCAAAACATTCGGATGGTAAGCTCTTAAAGATAGAAGAACCGAGTGTAGGCACTAGCTGTTCCAGAAATTTTTAAATACTGATTTGCATGACGTAATACGCAATATCATGATAGGGCATAGGGGCATTTGAATAATTGACATAAAGTAGTATCCTTCAAAGTTTTAATATCGACCAAATAAATTAATTTTTATAAATATTTTGGTTAAGATTACCTGTTTATGTCGATATATTTTTGCACTCATTGAGCGTCAAAATTAACTTTGCTGGAAGAATTTCTCATTAAAGATTTAATTTATATAAATGTGCTTATCTTTAGAGCTAATTTTCGATCTTCTGTCACTCTCTTGCTATGATTTTTTTTTTTTAAAGGCGATACATTTTGTGAAGATTACTTTCCATTTGGGTAAATTCATCTCATTGTAGCAGGCGCGCTCCCAGGGAGGTGGCTGGCTTGACCCCAAGTTTCTACAAATATTTCGTCCAGAACCAAATTCTCAAGGGTCTCATCAATAAATATTTGTACTCTTAAATATATATTTATTGGCTATACTTTCTTACGATAAGATTCTATTTTTTCACATAGCATTACAAATTGAAATGATCTCAATAGATTATTGGTTACAATCCTTAAGTTCAGCCCCCCAAACGAAAATTCTGGGTGCGCCCCACCAACGAGACCCATTGCAACGAGGGTTTTGCGTGGTGAATGATTTGGCGCTTCGTCTTCATAGTTATTTTATTTATTGATTTTATTTAGTTAAATTCCATTGCTTTCTACTTATCGTGTACCAACACTTAATTATAAAAACATATTGACTAATAATGAATCTAAATCTTCAAGCAAGTTACGCAAATGAACGCTCGTATCGGTTCTAAAAATATCCGAAGATACAGACATTATTTTATTACTCAGAAATGAATTTTATTATTAATTACTCAGGAATAATATTACTTTTCCGTAGATTACCTTTGGAAAGCTGTAACAATTATTGATGTTTTACAGGTCACCCTTTCATTGTTTTATGGCCAGCTGTTAATTTATCTCAAACTTTCGTGCTCAAAATATTTATTATATAATAACCTAGGTCAGAGATATGCATCACTCGTGTATATGACTCAGCGTGTCAAATAATTAATAAAGACAAACATCAACATTAGGATACGCTGATAAATAATAATAACAGTAAGTTTACACATAATAATCTCTTCTCTCGCGGTACCCTCCGTTCTGTTCGATGGACAGAATATAACCTCTCGCAGATAACGCCATAAACACGATATGAGAGAGATTTTGGGAATCTAATACGAAAATATTTATCCTGTAGCCACTCAGTGATGAGAGTCGCAATGCGGATCGCCCTTTCATAGGAATAAGGAAATGGCACAAAAGAGGGTAAAAAGGTTTTAGCAGATCGTATAGCTTGGGTGACCACACTGGAGTCATTCATCGACGGAGGATGGCAAGTTTATTCATTGTGGCGCTGGACAATGTGGTGCCTTTTGGGAGATATGGCCACCAGTGCTTAAGTGTCACAAAGGGAAGTTCGGGAGGGGACAAACAGACACTCCCTTCCATTGCTCCATTCATTCTGCCCTTCTCATCATATCACTCTTAACCCATCTATTTTTACACGATTAATGTAATGCAAAGAAAATAACTTTTCATCACCCTAGGAACTATTTTAAAAAGTAAACTTTTCGTAGAAAATAACACTACTTATAAACCGTGATAAACATAAGAATTAGTATGCATATTTGATCTAAAGTTATAAACTTTGCGTACAGTAACCAGATAGTTTCGTTTCTAAAATACGAAGAATGAGGTTTATCTACACCTGCATAAATATCCTGCAAGCCGCCTTTCGGCGTGTGGCAGGGGGTGTAAACGCCAAGCGTTAGAGTGACGTCTTTAGCTTATTGTTGTCGCGTATCGTTCGCGGAAAGAATGAATCCCTAAAACGAATTGTCCTCGAATTAATTCTCTATATTCTATATTTTGTGAAAATTAAAACTACTGCCATAATTTTGCAATTGGTGCATTCAGTCTTCAGTAATAATGAACGCTGTTGCTTTCGTAGTCGAAAGGACAAGAAAGGAGCATACAATGAAAATTACGATGATCAGACTACTTACGACGATTTCTCAAACTCATCAACAGCAGTCATTTCGTAGACGGGCATAAGTCTTTTATTCTTTGGCAGTTAATTCTAAAGATCAATTGGATACAATCTACGAGATCTTTCTGTGGTTTCTGGTGACTAAAACGGAATTTCTGGGTGAAGGACAGAAATAGACGGGCATTATTCGTTCGTAGCAGAAAAGATAGCCTTGAACGTATATATCCGGGCGTGCTCGATCTCTGCAACCTCGGATTACGGATATATCCGGGTGTGTTGATGCCATAGTATCTAAAATAGAATTAGTAAACAATCAATCACTAATATAAGAAGATTTGCCACACAGAAATTCGAGAATATTATTTTTTCGTGTAAATTAAACTTTAGAGAAATAAAAAATAAGTATACTGGGGTATAAAACTTACGAAATCGTTTCTAGTTCGAAGTTCGCAACTCGACAAGACTGTATCTCGAAACCCAGTTTTCCACTCTATCTTTCTGGATTTTTGTTTTGTTCCTCGAAATAAAGTTTTTATTTAGAAGTAAGAAAAATATTTGTATATCGAAAAATTAGTTTTATTGAGCGGTTTGATATTAAGTTCGTTGAGCTAACTTTGCGTTAGTTAGGCCTCACTTTGCGTATGCGTGAAGTGTATGGGACCCTGCCGACAAGTGTTGTATTCGGGAGTTATAAAAGGTGCAGCGAAAGGCGATACGTTTTGTGAAGATTAACTACGATAAATCAGTAATTTATCGGTAAACGTTACTCTGATTCTTCGGGACGCAGAATGGGAATCTTTAGAAGATAGAAGATTTAAACAAAGAAGAAATTTACTAAAGAAGTTCAGAGAAAGAACGTTCACAGATGATGTAGCCGATATAATGCGTCCTCCATGTTACGAGGGTTGCTCAAAAAGTAATGTCTCACATTTTTTAATCAAAAACTATTTGTTCTACAAAAATGAAATTTACATATATGAAAAAATGATGTTTAATCTGCTTATTCTATTGTTCCACATAATTTTCAAGTTCTATTGCCTTCCTCCAGCGATCCACTAAGGCATGTATTCCCTGTCGGTACCAGTCCTCGCTCTGGTTATGGACCTAGGCCTTCACTTTCAACAGCCTTCTGATTCACTCACCTTCCATACCCAGCAACCAACAGTACTCCTATCGACTGCAGATCATCCATAGACTTTGCACAAACGTTTGTGAATATTCCCTAGCGTTCCTTTCTCCTCGCGCAGTAACTCAGTCACAGCACGTTTTCTGAAAGTTTATCAAGGTCAGAATTCATTTCGATAGCTTCCAATAGCTAACATTCGAAACATGAGGCATCACCGCATCTTCATTCCAAGAAGTAAATTAGTGCAAATAAATCCAGCCACCCAACCGGGGGGGCGTGTTGAATTCAGATTTAATGATTTAAACTCAGAATGATTTTTGTAATTGATACCTGCTTTTGCAAAAAGGTTACCTATTTGCATTTTTATTCCTTTTCTGACGGATTAACATAACAACGCTATGTATTTATCCACCGGAATACGTACACTTAAGTGTAATTGCTCCCCGGTTAATTCATCAGTCGGATAATTCAACCCGAATGATCGAGGTTACGATATATTCAAAGGGCATACGTTCTCAAAAGCTGCGTTGCACAAATCTCCACTGTTGGAAACGAGAACGATTTTTTCTTCTCTGTAAACTTTATGACATTGTTTTCCTTATAAAAACAGCATTTTTACGCAAGCTGTTTGGTAGATCTCCCTACAGCATTTGTATAATCACAGTAGTTTGTTAGGTTTCTTATTCTGCTCTCCTACTATCATATTACAAGCTGAGAGGACCGAAGCAGGAAATCTTATAACAATAAACGTGTATTTCGAAAACATGTAATCTCTATTGATTTTCAGTTTCAGTCTAGCTTCTTATCGAATTCATCGCAAGGATTCCTAACCTATCTCAGATAGGATTCTTATAGCGTTTTTTCATTAACATTTGACATTGTTTGAACCACCCTTTCCCGTACTACCCCTACGTTCTCCTTCATAACAATCATTTACTCTCATCCAATTTAATTCAATATAAACTATGAAGAATAAACTAAAATTAATAAACACTTGCCAATATGTTTCTCTTGATAAAATACATGACCTTAACACCAGAGACTGCAAGTAACTCCTTATTACTCAACACAGAACAGACATTTTTCACAGCCTGCAATCTTTGGAACGTACATCTTTGTACTTCCTCCCGGATTTAAGTCTCGGTTTCCTCCGCTTGTTTTAAGAAAAATGTCTTAAATCTCTCTTAATTAAGCAAAGAAAAAATTAAAGGATCACCTTTCCAATCGATTATCCAAATCCAACACTCTTCAGGTTTTCAATCTAATCGATTAAAGAATCACCTGGAACATCCTACCTTCTACTAATACCCTTCTTACTATCCTGCCATATCTTCTGTCCCTCTCTTGCTATGATTTTTATTTTTTAATATGTGAGGAGCTTTTATTGTAGTATTTTTGTCTTTTTTATGCAATTTTCCATCCATATTAAGTGATCCATATTAATTTTGTGGCTTTTAAATAATTTTTTTGAATTGTAACATCAACATTGTATTTTAACTTTGTGCTGTATATTTTTAATTTCTTTGTTTTTAATGTTTCTATTTTATTATTCATTGCTCAGTGTCTTCTCGTATGGACACTTTGTCATGCCATCGTATGCTTTTATTGTCGGTGTGTTCTTTTCAGGTTAACGAACGCTATTTTCTTTGAATTTCTCATTTAAAATTTAAATATCACTATCTGTAGTTTTCGCAGATTTCTCACACCCCCCTCCTTGCGGGTGTTTTCCTGCAGTGGACATTTTTTCCTGAGGGAATACAGGATTTAGGTTATTTTAAAATCTGAGTCTGTAGTTTCTTCTTTTTCTAACTTTAATGCTATTTTTTCTCTCTATCTTTACCCACTTTCACAAATACAAAGGGTTAGATGTAAGAGGAGACTTTTTAGTCTCAATCTCGACCTGAATAAAGACGTATTCTATTCTATTCTGTCTCATCTTCTGGAATCCTCTGTAATTCCAATTGCACTTATTTCTTCCTGAAGGAATTCCTTTCCTTATACCATTCATTAGAAACTCCTTTTATCTTTCCACCTCTTCTCAGTTTCGGCCTTACCTGTACCCCAAAACGCTCCCTTCTCTTTCGAAAATTAAAGCATTTATTATGCCTACCGTCTTCAGAATATTAATACGAGATTACTTCCTTGTCATTATTGAAATATCGAATTACATTTTATATATAATTTCATATTTCATTATTATTATAATAACGAATACTTTTTCTCACGTTTTATGGCATTGCTTCTGAGCTTGTAACGGGTCTTAACCAAGTAAAACGTCCCTATATATTTTTCTCAAATGAGTTGTGTTTATTGTTCCTATTAATTAACAACTAAGATAATTTCTTGTAACGGAGCAGATATCCATAATTATAGATTTTGGGAGTGAAATGTACATGTTTTTGGTACACAATAGTGTGTCACTTATGCCGCTGTGCAATGCTTTCGGTATACTACCTCTTGATGACAGAATAATGGGAGCTATTTTACAAATTCTTCTTGCCATATTTACTTTATTTCCTCTTCGAGAGTGTGGTATTGCTGTAATTTCTCTGCATGCTACTCTTGTAAGTTTGTGGAATTTGGTACTGATATTTCTATGAGGAAGGTACTTTTACTTGGTTTGCGTATGAGAGTGACATTTTGTTGGTTGCGCAGTGTACGTTTATCTGTGACGATGTTCCTCTTCCAGTTTAAGTTCTCTATAGTATTTTTTAAGATAATTTTCTGGTGTCTAGTTGTAATATGGAATGTATTTAACGTTGAGACTGTTCCAGTGCCACTTTCTGATGGATTATTGTACATACATTTCCACGCTTCATGGCGAATTCCTTAGTTGCAAGCAATTTACAGCCATGATAATGTTATCGATAGTTTCCAAAGTTCATAATTTTTCATCAAATAATACAGATAATTCTCTCTCTCTCTGTTTTTAGCAATCCGGAGATTGTTTTATATCAAGTATTCATCTTCTTCTGGAGCATTCTTTTCATTTCTACGTAATAGGTCCAATTGAAGTCTTCCATTACTTGAATTATGTACTGAAGTCTGTTTCTCTCCCGGTAATTTTTTTCCTTCCACCATTCCTTCCGAAATAGTGTTTTGAATTCTCTGGTGCCTCAAATTATGACCAGCCAGCGTATCTCTGCAATTTGCCAGTCCACATATTTTGTTCTTCACCTAACCGCTAAGTACTTTTGCATTGGTCACTTTATCCGTCTACTGTTTCTTCATAACCGTATCTTTATAGTCTTCTATAACACCACATCTCAAAGGCCTCTAGATTTTTCCCTCCACCATCCTAATCGTCAATAAACATGTTATTATGAAAACACAAAATTGGAAGCAACACATTAATTATTAACATAACAAATACGAATGATTTGATACTTGAATTAGATCTGGAAAAGACCTTTGCACCATCCAGTGATATACTCATTTCCCTACTTATCTATTTCCTACGTTTCAAACAAAGCTTTCTTGCAGTCTTGTTTCATTTTTCACTTTCTTGTTGCGAAGAGTAAATGCAACGAGAGACTTGAGTGGCATCAATTTCGAACCGTTAACAAAGTCATGTTCTGTCTCTTCCTCGTCCCATTATCCACCCCTTCTCTCGCGACTTTAGAAGTTCCCGTCGCTTGGAGACCAACCGTAGGGCGACAAACAATGGGATCCGACCGAAGGAGGATTAGAAATTCGAGTTATTTGGGGGAAGAAATTGAGGAAGTCTAGCCAAGAGGCAGAAATCGGTAGGTGGGTCGGAAGAGAGGTTCTGCAAAACCGTCCTCGATTGTTGGCTTCGGTCTCCCCCGTAAGAGAGCCGAGGTTTGGAGCGGAGGTTGTCTATTGTTGAAGATGACGGTCCTCAGATATTTAGGGTTGAAACACCCCTTTCCATCGCCATTCCATTCTCCTCAATCCACGATTCCTTCCTCTAGCAAGATCTCGCTTTCATCTTCTGATTCCACCATTTCTTAATGGGACTTAAATTTCGTCTAAAAATATAATCTCGGTTAACATTTTCCTGAGACGAGGTGACTACTTACCTCCAAGGCTCACCAAGTCTTTCCTTGAATGACACTTAATAAATTTAACACTTTAAACGCATATTCATCATTAAAATTCTTTAAAATACGTTAAGAAATACCACGTATTTGCTTTCAGACTTGCGGAAGATTTGAAAAGTACATTTTTGTATCAAACGTAATCCAGATTTATTACATCAACGTTTTGTACCGGAGTGATGTTTCATTGAATAATCGAACTTAATCGTATTCATTCTTCCAGCATTTGTAGTTACAGGATACTTATATATATTGAAATACCAATGCAATTGGAGATTTCTCTCTAACCACATAACAACACCCGTACGAAATAGGTGGAATGAATATAAATCTAGTCGACTCAGTGTAAAATCTAGGAATGACTTTCACAAGTAACTTAAACTGGTGTACATACATACGTCCCAAAAATCTGCGGTAAAACAACTAAAAAGCTATGTTTTATAGGGCGCATAAGAGATGCCGAAAGGGATAGAGAACAATGTTATTTCACCTTTGTTAGGCTCTACCTGGAATTTGCGGCAAGTATATGGGATCCAGCGGACAAAACTTGTGCCCGCGAACTCGAGAAAGTGCAGCTCAAGGCGATAAGATTTGTTAAAAAGTGCTAAAATGGAAAAGCAAACGTTGCAAAAATGCTGTCAGACGCAGGTTGCGAATCCTTGAAATAAAGACGACTGGAAGCTAGGTTGCGATTTCTTGATAAATTTAGAAAAAGTATATTTCCAGAAGACGTAATCGGCATTATGCGACTCCCTTCTGCTACATCGTCCGATCCGACAAGGAGCTTAAAATACGAGGACCAGATGCGTGGGCAAGTCGTTCTAGGGACTCTTTCTTCCCGCGAATGATGCGCGACAACAATAAGCTAAAGGCGTAACTCGAACGGTTGGTATTGACAGTCCCTGCCACACGCCGAAAAGCGGCTTGCAGGGTATTGTGGTTGTAGATATACGTGGAAATTGTAAGTACATACGTGCATTCATGAATGCTTTTAGCTTTTTTTTAGCTAGCGCGTATTTCGACTAATTTTAAGTCCACCTCTGCCCTCTGCTATAGCCCCGTCATAAATCCATTCCCAATAGATTCATGAAATTTATCTCATAACCAATTCGTATGCAATTTAATTTTAAAAGGATAATATTGTTTCTCTAATTTTTAGTGGAAAAGACTATCACGTAAATAATCTGTGATAAATACAAAACACTTGTTCTCCCCCTCTTTGCTTAAATAGGTCCTAACGCAAACATGTGGCTCTTTCTGTAAACGGATTGGCTGTAGTCAACCCTTTCTCCTTATGATGAAGTGTCACCCGTAGGTGTTGTCTCTCTCATCCATCGCTTTTTCTCCCCTTCCTTCCCCAAGGACAGCCAATCGCTGACGAAGCCATCTTAACTCTTATCGAATGCGCAGAATCCCTCTCCGCATCCGGATCGGAAGCATCGAACACACGATATCTCTGCGTGTCAGTGTTTCCACGTGATATCGATCGCTTGCTTTAGGCGCGGTTCTTTCGCGGGACGTCCTCTTCAGGGCAATAGCACTTGTGATCCCTCTGAATACACTCATCCTAAGTTATCCCGATTCAGATGAGAGAGGTACTTGACCTCATTTCTTTAGGCGGTTAACTAGGAAGTCTATCAGGGCCTATCAGGGCACAGCCATCACGGGAAAATTATGAATATTTTTGCTGCAGAAGATAAATGGAACGCAATGAATACGCATATTCTTTAGGTTGAATATATAAGAGAGTATTACGATGAAAAAATAATTCTCTACTTTGTATTAAATAATTTAGCATTCATCAACCATTATACGCAGAAAAGATGGCCTATAATTCTGAGAAGTAGAAAACAGGCTCCTTTGACAATTGAAAAAGTGATGGATCTTTATTATTAAATTGGTTAATGTAAAAAACTCCCATTAAATAATACAAACCTAGTAACAAGCGTATTATATTTCAGAAATGGTTCTTCCGTGCACGAGTGATTTCTGCGTGTTCTCCCCAAAATAGACCTTGGAAAATACTCACAAATAGAAATTCGCAAGAAATTAAATTAAGCAGGCCGTTTTAAGTGAGGATAAATACATAGAATAACTCGACCAATTTTCTAACGATGTTCTCATAATTGGCGGTTATAATCATTAGAGGTGACTAAATGACTTTGTTGTGCTAATAAATTGCCTAGGATCTGAGAGGTTTTTGAATCAAAATCAAATTGTGAAGTTTTTCCACGATCACTGTACATTTGTGACATTAATAACAACGAAACAGTATTTTGGAAGTTAAATGGAGCTGAGTTTATAAGAAAATTGTCTCAATCATTTTCCCCCATTTACTTTTTGAGACCATAGGGTATTTAACAATAAGTTTTCATGTTTGCGTAAACGTGCAGTTCGTGATAAATATGTTAAAATATGAGAAAGTCCTTAACTATTGAGTATAAGTCGACTAGTTCAATTGGAAGCATATTTGAAAAAAATGTCAGTAAAATGTATTCGAACGAGCTTCATGTACAAAGTTATTAAATTATTAGGATCGATTAAGATTAGAATATTTCGAACATATAATAAAGACGAAATTAAATACTATACTATCGTCCTGCTCTTTCTAAATCTATTGCTCGCGCGGACATAAAACCTCTATCTTTATATTAAAACCCACGGAGGAAGGCGTAGTTTTGTGGAACTCCATCTTCAGTAAAATAACAAGTAGACAGGAGTGTACTTTTTCCACAGATTTAATTTCAGACGACCGGTTTCAGCGAGTGATCGCCATCATCAGGTACAGAAACAAAACACAGAAGCCTTTTTATACAGGAAGGATCGAGGGGAAAGGCTAAGGAGGGGGCGTAGGTGAAGAGGGGTCCTCAGTGAAAGGGTATCTTTATGCTCTATAAAGGTAAAGCCATGTGCGCCTAAAGTAGGTACTGCCGGTAATGCACACATTTTTCCAACTTAATAGTTGCTCTGTTTGCATGATTATACTTGGTATAATATAGTTTCCGTTTACATATAAGTACTGTTTATCCATTAATCGAGATGTAAATACGGAGTGAGCCTCACATTCATTTAATTTTAATTATTTTACGTCATGAAGAAATTCCACAAAGTTACACCTAAGACAATCTCTTTTTCATTTTTACCTCAACAAAATCATTATTTCTTGTTAATGAACTTTCTTAGAAGTGGCAATTTCTGTACTGAAATAGTCTCCTTTTCTCATAGTGATAATACGTGAGAAGTGTGAATTTAAAGCTGTAGAATGAGTTGTAGAGATGATTCCAGGTAGATTTTCTGCCGAATATAGATTGATTTTCTTTTCTGCTATTGCTCTGAGTCCAGTTTCTATTTCTGTGATTATCAATGGTTGATATACATCATTACATCTATTATGAGAAATTTCCATTCGCCGATTTTAGCCATCGATGAATTGAACTAGATGGATACAATATTTTAGTATTATAAAATTTGTATTTAGTTTTGAAAGGTTCCGAATTTTTTCTAACATGTATTTATGTTATGAATTTCTTTCATTTGCGGAGCTTTCTTCTTTCTTTTTATCCTTTAAACATGTACAGACATAATTTTATACGTAATCATGCAAATGCATGTGCACATTGGGTTGATGTAGGGGTAAGGTGAAACCTCGCATATTAAAACATCCAATCGACATCAATCATTCACTCAGTCAACATTTTCATCGAAACTAAATTAGATGTCTTCAATATTAACAATTTTAGAAATACTTCGTTAACATAATTCTAAAATTATTCGCGTTAATTTATTTGTAAGCCTTTCGTAGTAGTCAAAAACCATTACTTCCAATTTATCCAACTAATTCTCGAAAAAAAAACTGTAAAAGTGGAGATAATGCACTCATCCTGTAGCTCACATGTCTCTCAAAAGAAAAGGATATCCAAGACACAAAGTCAAGTATCTGCGTAATAACACTTTCAGGGATGAATCGCTGCTAAAGGAAGCACTATCCTTCGCAACCGATGACATTTTTGTTCAAGACTTTGGCGTTCCGGAAATACTTCCGCTCTTCCTCAAATTCAATCCAAGCGATGCCATTCGGGAAGGTATCGTCGAGGAAAAGGAAAAAAGGCTCCTTTGAGCAGCGATGATTCATTTCTTCAAGACGTTCGTGCTACGGAAATTCGACCCCTTGTTCGCTCTTCCTATCTTTTGCTACGTTAAATCCTCCATTCTCCCCCGACGGATTCTCTTCTCTCTTTATCCCTCATTATCTTTTTGTCTTAATATTTCTCTCTCTCCACCTGCTCAAAATCTACCGACCTGACTAAATTCCCTCACCCCTAATTCCGTCCCGCGTCGCCCACCCCTTCGCCGGCGATTCGCAGCCATTACAGTGATGAGACGGACGCTAACGCGGGACAAAAGACCTTCGCGAAGGAGCGGCGAGGACGTTTTGCAATAATAATAATAGTAATAAATAAAAAAGGGAGAGAGAGGGAGAAAGGAGAGGAGCACACATTCGCAGACACACTCGCGAACACTCTGAAAAACAATCGCAAGTGCGGAAGACAATGCAGAAACACGCGAAGTGAGTGAGAATGGGGGAGGGGGTGTGGAAGGGTTTTCGAAAAATTTTTTTATCCTCAGGATGGGAAGAAAGGGTGGAAGAGCGGGCGGGCATTGAGGGAAACAGTGGCAGCGCTGATTGTGAGTGGAGGAAGGGACGGGGTGGGGGATTTGAAAAGGAAGAACTGAGAAGCATACACGTAGATGGCAGCAGCGCCGTTGAGGACGCCGGTGGTGGGGCCGAGGCACAAGGAGAAGGTGGGAATCCTTTGAAATAAAAGTGGGTTGGGAGGTTTCGGGGGGAGGTTCCCTCCACCGGGAGGTAGGTGACGCTACAACGGGATTATGCATACTCTTTTGTTTTTGTCTCGTTTTGTCGTCGTTGTTTGGCGCTGTTTTGAATCCCTTTTTTGCCTCCCTTCCCCGCGTTTATGTTCCCCATCCTTTTTGGAATACACACGGAGACAGAGGAAGACAGACAGATACACTTTGTCCCCCAAACACATTACGAAAATTACTTTCAACGTCGTACAAAAACGTTGAGCACAAACGCAGACGGGGCGGAAGGGGGTGGGGGATAAAGTGGGTCCATGCGGATATCATAGGAGAGGAGGCTGCGCGGTGGAGTGGGGTGTTTTAGTAAAGTGCGGAGTTATGGGATAGAGAGCCGTGGATGAATGCCCCCTCTTCCCGGAGATGAAAGTTTTTTTCCTAGCGCCGAGGATTTTTGCACGGAAAAGTTTGGAAAGGCTGTCCTAGAGTTGAGAAAATGCTAGAAAGTTTGTGTAATATTTTTGGGGAATTAATTGAATTAAGCGGCCGTAATGATTTTCGTTCTGCGGGGCTGAATGGTTCGATGGAGGAAGCTTTTGGAATGTTAAAGAGTGTCTTTATAGATCAATACGACGTGCGAATTTTTGCGGAATGGGATTGAGATATCTGGGACTATTTTGGGGTTATTTGAAGGGCTGATTTTAATGTGATGTTTACTTACATATCAAGATTTCCTGTTAAAGATCATTATTAGAGGAACCATAATTGTATCGGCTTCTTGAAAATGTAATAAGCTTAGTATTGTATGAGAATGTACCTGGTTTCTTTGTCCTTTCCCGTAAATTTTCATTCGAGACTTTAGTAGGTTACGCATTTATGTGATAATAATAATAATGATATGTCTTTATTTAAGGGCGAGATTGAGACTTTTAAGTCTCTTCCTACATCTAACCAATCTTATTTTTATAGGCACTTAAATTAAATAACTTTAAGTGCTTTGTATTCTGGACTTATTGGAAGTTTTAACAGGTTTATTAGTAGGTGTAGTACCTTTATGAATGAACGTCGGCATTTTAGGTAATTTTGCCCACATTTTTAGACGTTAGACCCCACCAGGAATCGATCCCGATACCGGTTTCACCAAAGGCATATGCGTCAATCACTTGGCTTAAAGGTTCAGATTATGCGCTTTGGTTCGAATTTTCTAGATTTTATCTATGAAGCAGGCAGTTTGTAAAAGTTAGTTGGTGAAGAAAAAATGTATGCTTTGAATGCATGCTTTCTGTAAATTTTTTAATTTGAATGTGAGATGCCAGCTAAAATGCTGATTTAATGCTGATGGTAATATAACATTTTCAGATTTATACATTTCCCATTTTTTATTGGAGAAAACTGTTCTTTATCAAGTATATCTAAAAATAAAACTGTCACATCCCTTGTGGCAAATAATTTTCGCAAGTTTGCAAATGGATGATGCATTATGTTGTGATAGAAAATTTTATTAGAATGTTAGATAACCTATTTGCTTTGCAGAAGTTCGAAGTAGTTTGTCATCTGAATTACATCATAATTAATGGAGAAATATTCAACGGTTCTCAACGTTAGGGAAAAGAACCTCCGGACAGCAGATCATTTGTAGAAATAAATGTAGATTCCTTACTGCTGAAACATTTATTTTAAAATGATTCATTGGTAAATGATGGTTGGATGAATTTAGTTTGAATTTTCTCGATCTGACAAACTAGCTTTATGTAAATGTTGATAGAAAAATGGCAGTGCATGATTAATGTGGACTTTATAATGGAATAATTTTACTTTAGGGCCCGGTAATGCTTTGTTTGAGTTAAAATGAAGATAGTGATCAATCTCCTACTTATACGACGTATCAGCATGTAGATTTACTATAATACTCAGTATAACTTTAAGAAAACCATCATTATACCGGGCCCTAAAGTGAGCATTAATTAAAGTTCTGGTTCATTATAATACTAGGCCTTAAAGTGATAAATGAGGCATATTGTAACCAAAGATTATAACCACCCAATGATTTCTCTTTTCAACGCAGTTATACTTACATAAGCTCAATTAAGGCATTTTCCTCGATTCTATAATATAAGATAATGATTAGATCGAAATTTATATGAGTAAATAACGATTTCAAATCCACCTACTTTGCCCTTTCGGTTTTTAATTTGTCGAGATCCAAGAAAGGACCGAAAAGTTTCACAGCACATCTTAAATTAAAGATTCTTTTTGAGAAGAAACGACCGCTTGAAGACGAGTTAAGTAAGAATGGAAACAAAAGATGTTTTAGGGAGATGAAGACTTTTTAGAGATGAAAGAGGGGTGGATTAATGGAAATGCGTAAGGAAGGGTGGGGTCAGAGGGAGTGTATCCGTGGTGATGATCAGCTCACTCTTGGCTGCGGGTGTCCCACCACATTCTTCCCCAATCCTCCCTCAATCATTCACCTCACTCTGGTTGTTAAGGGCTCGCTTTATCGGGGAAATCCCTCCACCAATCACCCCATCAACGCTCCTTATTCTCCGATACCCTCTCGCATTCTTTTCTCCCCTTTCGAATCGCATCCGTCGTCGGTATAGCCTTCCTCCGAATTTTCTTTATTTCCGCAGAAAAGGATTTTTTTTAATTTTAGAAAAGTCATGCCTCTCGTGAAGGTGGAAAAGAAACGTTTATTTGGCGTCGGAATGGAATTCGCTTTCCTTTATTAATCTTTGGGAGTGTTGTTACGGACAAGGGTGGCTAAGAAAAAAGTGCGTGTATCAAGAAGCTACTCGTTCCAGATATCTTAAACAGTAGGATCATATTTTATTATTATTATTANATCCAACATGGATGGCAAGGCCCCGTCCCACATCAAAGATATGGCCCAACCAGAAGAAGCAGTGCCTAACCTGGCTATAACAGCCTATAACCTGGGTCTATGATCAGAGCAAGGACCGGTAACAACAGGGTATACATGCCCTAGTGAATCGCTGGAGGCAATAGAATTTGAAAGAGATTGTGAAAAAATAGATTGATTAGATAAAACACCTTTCTTTTATATGTGTAAATTTCATTTTCGTAGAATTAATAGTTATGGGGAAAAATGTGGGGCAATGATTTTTGGACAACACTCGTGCAAGTGAATCGGTACCAAAGAGGAGACCGAATAAAGGGAAGGAAAATGGGGAGAGACAGGAATGAGGATAAAGAGGTGGATGTAGGATATGGATGAAAGAGTTCGCTTAAGAGCGTCATCGAGGTTTGTGAAGTCCTTAAATATGTCGAAACAGAGGGCTTCCGCTCGAAGAAGTGGCTCCAGGTGACGCACGTCTGAGGAGAGATGAAAGTGGAAAGGAGTGAGTGATAGAAATGACAGATAATTGCTAAAGGAAACATCTCAAAGAGGAAAAGAGGGACGTAGACTTATGATGCCTTCAATTGCCTACGAACTCATTTCTACATCTACATCTACATAAGTACCCTGCAAGCCGCCTTCCGGCGTGTGGCAGGGGGATTGATTCGTAATGAGATGCTTTGCATAAATTAGAAGTAGTCGTATGGGTCGTGCCCTGATCTTGTTCTTTTTAAATATTTTTATTTGAATGTTAGGAACGTTGTAAACACGTTTTTTCTATCGCTTGCACACGAGTAAAGTAGTTAGGAACCGTAATTTACATTTGCGATGGTACTCTGCGAGCAGCATATTGGCGTGTGATAAGGGGAATCAAGCCATTAGGGCTTGGAAGTATTGATATTTCCAATGGCCGAACACAAAAATAAATATTAGCTATTGGCATCCAGATTTTTATGTTTGATGCAAAGGATCTTAACATTTGGAATGATTTCCTTGGCGCTTAGAGCATACATACTAAAAACATGACCAAAAATACTAAATTTAGCTAAATTTGTATTTTCTGTAGAGTGCGAAATAAATTAATAACGTCTTAATTTGGGAATTTGGGTCTTAATAACGTCTTAATTTGAGGCTATAAATCTTCCTCTTCCATTTATAGGAAGAATCCTTCAAATCCTCCCAAATATTGAGTATATACAGTATAAATTCGGAAACCCTATATTTGGCAAGGTAGGGTCAAAATAGACTATATTTGACCACCTAACTTTACAAGTAGTCTTGTTATAACTGGAAAAAAAGTAGTCATGATATAGGTAACTTAAAAAAATAACTGAAAACTAGTACATTACTGAGGGAAACATTAGACTGGAAAAGTCGACTCCGAAAGATGGGAATGACGAACCGTTCGGATCTTTTTTTTTACGCATCACGATTGATTCTGGTCTGACGAGGTTTTGAAACCACTTCAGGGAGCTGAAATTTCGGTAGTCGATTTCAATTTTAAATCCATCAAAAGACCGCACTATCTAACTTATACAAAAATCCCATTGACGGAGCTCCATTGTGAAACTCCGAAGGGATTACAGCGGTATCGGAGGACAATTTAAGGACTCCACGATGTTTTATTATTAATTCTCGATATTCCTTGGAGCGTACGTAAGCAACAGCTTCGTGCGTCATGAATTGACACGCTCGCATTGGATGAGACCCCCCGCGGAGCAACCTAGTCCACATCTCGGGCTAGGGAGAAGCGGGGGAGTTGGAAGGAAGGGTTCCAAGGGGTGGAGGAAGTTAGAGTTGATGGCGTGAGCCGCATCGGCGTGTGTTTTGGGTGTGTTGGGAAGCAGATAAGGCGCCCCGTAGTGGGGAACTTAATTAACTCTGCGAGTTGGCATTTTTTTGTGGGAAGAGTGAAGTGGGAGTTATCGGGAAAGAGGGGGGATGCCTGTTTCTGGCGAATGGATTGACAGGGAGCGAAAGGGGGGTTGTTGCGGGCACAATGGAGCCCTGGGAGTGTTTTGGAGAAGGGGGAGGTTCTCTTTTTTGTCGTGGGGGTGGGTTTGGTGGTCCGGAGCGCGATGAGTGACTGGGGCGAATTTGAAAGGATCTGAGGGGGGGGGCGTGAGAGAATTGGGCACCCTTGGGTGCGTGTTGCTTGGTGCCCTGGTGCCGATGGGTGTCTCGTTGGGCGCTGAGTAGTCACCCTGCGGTGTGCGTCGAATAGTTTAGAGCCCCCTCGCTTTCCCGCCCCCCTCTCTTTACCGTCAATCGGTGGCTGAGGGGTGAGGGAGCTTCACTAGCTCAGCGGGAGTTCCGGCTTCGAGTCCCATCAAAGATTTGGATGTCCGTATTGAGCAGAGTCGCAGACAGTCGTGTGGAAGAATAGGCTGTGTCCTATAGATGGAGAGGGCGTAATCTGTGCTAATTCCTCGAGGTCAATCCTTGCAGCTGTAGTGTTGATGACAATTCCTGACCCTGATGATGAATAAAACCTCTTCGATGCCATGGTCTGGCCAAAGTGGATATGAAGGGGCTAATAAATACCCTGGTTTTATACATGACATTCCACGAGTTAGCAAAGCGTGCGCTTAATTTTGCATCAACCCTTCAATACAATTTTGTTAAACATATTGGTTTATAAGGAAGGGAAATTTAATATTAACTACTATTCTCATTGATGTATATTTTACTCTATAAAGTATCAATATAAGCTGATTTGTTGTAATTAATATTACCCATATTTATGTATATCACTTATTGAAAATATTATTTATGGTAAACAATATACATACATACAACCACCCACAATCCACAATCCTTGTTAAACATTACTGCTCTACTTACACTTAAACGTTTAAAGTACAATAAATGAAGCAATATATTTGCAAAGAAATTCTCTCTTCGAAATACAGTTGTGCGCTACATCAAACATATTGACGTATGATCTGGAATATCATTTCTTATCATTGATCATTTTCTATTTCTATTAGTAATATCAATCTTGCATCGAAATTCGGTTTCTTTCTTTTTCTATACATTAAACTACTTTATACAAATTACCTTATTTACTAAAGTCTTAATTAATTTATAATATTGACTACATCGTCAAATCTGGTATTCATGCTAAGCAATATTTCAGTCCTATCAATGGCTGCTCTATGAATACTCTCGCCATGCATCCCCTTTTCCTTCCATATTTCCCTACCTGCGAACCCAAATCCCTTCCCTTCACGCCTTACCTCTCTATTCCGCCGTAGAAGGGGGAATATTGCTTCCACGTGAGAGAGGTGGGTTGCGTCCCCATACTTTTCGGCTCACTTCCTCCCTCTTACCTCGCTCTAGCGGGCAACAGGAGGGGATGAAAAGATACCAATTGTCGTCTGTTTGGAAGGAAAGGCCTCGACTTCTGATTGCCGAGAATTAGTGATAGAGTCTTTATGAGTTAGGATTGGTTTAAGGCGATCGCAAAGATTAAAAGTGGTTCTTTTTACGTCTCTGTTGGCGCGAACGGAGCGAGTGTGTGCGGTCTATTGTGAAGTGGCATTACGCACCGCGCCCATTTGGAAGATCTCTGGCGAAAGTAATTCGTATTGTGGAGCAGTATATAGGTTTGAATCGCGCGTAAGATGAGGAGAACTAGACACGGAATCACGTTTGTATCGGGAGGAAGAATAGAGCGATGAGGATTTGCGCAATTTAGGACCGGTTGGGATTTTTATAGGAGTGTGTTCATTATTACCAGCTACAGTTAACTAGGTGATTAGAGAAAAAGGTTTTAGTTGGTTTCTATGGCGACAATCAAGTAGTGAGAATACGACGATACCTCGGATAACGAAGAAAATTTCTTTCCGGAAATACATTCGTTAGCCGAAATCTTTTTTTTGCCGAAACGTGATGTTATGAAACATCCTCATTCTCGCTGTCTTTAGCATGAAAACCCATTCGGGTCGATGAGTGTCCTTTATGTGATGTAGTCAGATAATTTCTTAGCGACACCCATACAGACGGATAAGATAAGATACTGAAATGGTCCGACAGTTCACGTTTACTTCATTATGTTAGCGCGCATCAACTAAAAAATTCGTTTAATGAATCGACATTCGTTAGCCGAGTCCGAAAAAAAGCGAAAAGAATCTTCGTAAGTAAAGGTATCACTCTATTTTATTCATCATTAGTTTCGGTTAAATACACATAATTTAGATTCTTTTTGTTGTAGGTCAATTTAGCAACATTAACTGTTCAATTACTAACCAAGTTTCTACAAAATTTTGTTTTAAATATTTTGCGGAGCGTTTAAAAGCAAAGGACTGAATTTTAAAGAGTATACTTATTTAAAAGTGGCATTTATTAAACATCATATAATTTGTAGAATGCTTCTGTCCATAAATTTTAGAACAGTTGAGATTTTCGGGAATAAAAAATATACTAGTGATTTGTGAAACTGAATAGAATATTTGTTTCCCGGATATATTCTGGACGTTATCAATGCTACCTGACACCAGAAACAATCTGTTAATGTTGAAGAGCAGCACAACTTTATCACTTCGATACTTAAAGACATTGTAGAGTAGTATTACCTCCGCAGGTACATCGGAAATATTGATTTTATTTATCGATTGATTTTTAATACCCTACACTAACAATTCCTCAAAAACTTTCCGAATCAATTTCTAAATATGACGTAACTTGTCCCCGGCTTGCCAGATATTTTTAAAGTCTCGGTGAAGGCTAATGTTTGATATATATTTACCTCGCTAAAATACCGCAACCTTAAATACCATTGATCAATGTCACAGCAATACAACTTTCAAAATTCTGAAAAAAATTCGAATTTTTTTGTGATTTAATAGACGGAGATTCTTCGAGATCTTAATATTCCCTTCCAGAATTTCCCCAAATATCAAAATAAATATGGCGAAATATTTATACATTTGAGCACTAAATTTTCCGAAGATTCCTTGTGAGGTCGTTCGGATATACCAACAGCTTCTTTGCTTTATCCACAACAGTTGTCAACGGAATTTCAGTTGCGGAGTTGCAGTATTTGAAGAGTTCCTTCAAATGTTATGCGAACATAATTTATTGCTAAAGTATAGTAACGCTTCAGCAAAAATAATATAGCCATAGTTAACATCATTCTGCAAATATTGCATAACATTATTGATATCTTTTTCAGAAACAACAGTTTACTAGATCTCTGAGTATCTAAAGACCTTTGGTGGAAGCGATCCCGGGTTCGATTCCCGGTGGAGGCCTATATATGCAAAATGACCTTAGTTGTCGAAAGACGTTGTTGTTGTTTAGCAATAATACTACTACAGCAATATATAAGTATCACGTTTAAGTCTTTTGAAGTATAATTTTTCTCCGAGTCCTCCCCAACTCTATGCTTCAGTTTCCGAAGTTCGATTTTCTACCCAACGGCGCTGAGTGTACGTCTCAAATCGGTTAAACGTTAACTTCCCCTCTCGCACGAAATCTCGCCAACGAGAACTCGCACTCATCTCCAAGGAAGAGACAGCCGTGCTTCTCATTGTCCGTGTTAATGATCCATCTTTTGACCCACATTGTGCCCACACCTCGGGCCGGTTGAGAATCGAGGATAGAACGCAATTGTGTTACGCATCCACGAAACGAGCGATTGTGGGCGTCCCCTCCTGCAAACTCTCACTCCCCCTTGCGGCTGAAACGGAAATTATTCCGCGTCACAAAGAGACAAGCCTTACACAATTCGGATCGCAGTCCCAAACGACGATCCGGCGATGGAGGCTTACTATTCCAGGGATTCTCCCATCTTAGTGGGCTTCCCTTTCCACCGTTGTCTCCTTTCGCTCCAATCCATTCCAATCTCTATATTTTCATCGCTTAACGTCTTTTCTACATCTTCTCTTTGACTCAATCGGTTGCCAAAGAAGCTCAATGTGTGAGAGTTAACTCCTCGAGGCTCGGCATTGCAGCGATGCCTAATTCCCGTGCTTTGTGTCAAGGCGATAAGTCTGCCCCGTTTTTCGGAGTGTCGGATAAAAGAGGCTTTCATCGTTCAGTTTATACATTGGCTCAGTAATTTAGAGCTTAATTTGGTAATATGCTGTGGTATAAAGAAAGAAATGCTGCTCGCTTTGCAGAATCTGGTTTTCGAACGAAATTACTTATGAATGAAGTCACATTATGATTATAATTGTTTTCCGTTATCGCCACAAAATAACGGCGTTATAAGATGGATACGGACTACTGACGAAAGTAGATAATAAATACAAAGGAGTTTTGCATTTAGAGAGATGTTTTGAATGCTATGTATTTTAGAAAATCATCCATCTTTCATCAGAGATGTTTTGGTTGCATTAGCTTTTTTTTTCTTCCTTGCTTTCTGGTGCGAATTTTTCAGTAATATTGAATTATAAAATTAAAGTTTCCTTATATTTTTAGCATTAAATTGACACCATTTCAGAGTTAAATCTATTTTCTACAATTTGTTAAAACACTTGTAATTCTCGTGCGTTTCCACGGTATGAATATTCTGCAATGGGAAACTTTTTCCAGAAAAATCCCCCACGATTACATTCTCCAGCTATTACATTATTTCATTAGAATTTTGTAAGTTTTGCGTGGAAATTGGTCCTGCTTGAACTCTGCACAGATTGGCAATCGCTCTTTGAAAACAACAAAGGGAATGCAGCAATCGCTTCTTCGCATCCTTAGGAAAAACCTTTAGCGGGACATAACAGGGGATTTCGGAGGGCAAACACTCTATTTCTCTTTCGTCTCTTTTTTATAAATCTCTTCGGCGACGGAAACCTTACGGGAATTAATTGCGGCCAATCAATCGCGGGGGAGGGCAATTGGGCGCAGAGGCATCAAATTCGAAAGAGGGGGCGGTTTACGAGTGCAGAAAGGACACGCGTACTCAATAACTCACTCTGGGGATGAATAAGTGAAGGGGAGAGCACAATTCTTCATCAGCAAAGCACACACAGTTTATGGGCCGGGCGAATAGGAGATGGAGAACGTGACGGAAGGATTAGATGGGATAGGTAATGGGCGCAGAGGATTATGGGAAGACGAGAGGAGAAAGAATAGCGTGGGAGAGGAGTTGTTTTGGAAGAAGAAAACGCTGGAGGAAAAAGATAGATGGGAAAAACACGGAACGTCAATTATGGATGCAATTTATCCTCAGTGGAAGGAATTCCGATGTTATGAAATTTGTGGGGAGATAAAATTAGCTATTTTAAACTGTTTTCGTTTAAGGAGCTTCCAGCTAAGCAAATGACGTTTTATACATTTCCGTGTCTTGCTTTCACACGCGCCTTAAATCAATTTCACGAGTTTATGAGGTGACTTAATTTGCGTGGTTCCGCATATGTAAAAGTCGAAGTTGTGTGCAAACTGAAAATTGAACTATTAGTAGAACGAAAAGAATATTGAGAAACAAAGTGGTGTTACTCTCAAAGTTAGTTTTTTAAAAGTTTTTCTCTGGTTCTTTCATGCTTTAGGTTCCCGTACTGAGGATCTAATTTTGGAAATCGCCGCTTTAAGCATTCAACCGTCGGGGAATTCTTTGATAATCTTCGAAATATAATCGAAAATTTAATTCATTAATGTTATTCTTATAATTTAGTGTTAATTTGTGTAAAACAACTTTTTATATTAATCTTCGTCAGTTCTGGTGTAATGTTAAAGATCATAAGGAGCCTGCTAGCTAAAATTTAACTTCATTATTTGACTAAAGTCGATTTTATTCTGTTTCGCCGAACTTAATCCTTACTCTAGACTAAGCTTAATGGACGTCTGATAATATTTCTTTACCATAATCTATTGTCAACCAGTTGAGTCTTTGATCTTTGGAGATGGGTCATGTAGTAATTATATATAGTAATTATTATGTAGTAATTGTATATTTTAGACGAATTTTATTTGACAATTTGGTGTGAATAGAATGGTATCGTTAAGAGTTAAAGAAGTAATATTTCCTTCTTTTTATTATTTCATAGAGAAAATAATTATAATTACCAGGGGCACACCCAGGATTCTCGCTTTGAGGGGTTGAACTTATGGATTGTGACCAATAATCTCTTGAACTCATTTCAATCTAATGATATAATGTGAAATAACTGATTATTGTCATAAGAAAGTGTTGAATATAAGGATATCATTTAAGCTTACAAATATTTTCAGTGAGACCCTTGAGAATTTGGTTCCGAATGATTTTCCAATAAAATATTTGTAGAAACATGGCGGGGGGGTTTAAGTCCGTCAGCCACCCCTCTGGGTACGCGCTTGATAATAACTATTACGAAAGAACTATCCTATTGGTAACATCCATAACTGCTTTAGCGTCGAGGTTCAATCTATTTTTTAGCTTTGAATTTAAGCTTTCAACGAATTTTGCTCAAAAGCCGATTAATTTAACCCTTGGGCACGGATGTCGAAACATTAGTTAAACTGCACGATCACGGATGTTTTAGTCGAGAGGAGACCCGAAATTCTGCGCATTCGTGACTCTGCACTGTTCTCTACTTGTCCATAAACGAATTTTACTAAGCGATGCTCTCGATCGGAATGAAAATAAGGGAACTAAAAAGCGAATTCAACGAGAGGATAAGATAGAAAAACGTTTTAATGGATTCGAATAATAATCGAAGGGTACGCATAAAAAGCTCTCGTGTCGAATGTTTCGCACGAACACCTAAATCGCGCCATTAATGGAAATTAATTGGCGACGGAAAAAAAGAACTCAATCAGGCTGAAATTTCGCATTCCACGGGCATTTGAAATTTCATTCGTGGAGTAACAATGACGGAAGCGCACAATGGTTCCAGCCGTGTTTTTAAGAGTAATCGATATACGAAATTTTCCCTCCCTTTGTGCTCTTGCTATTTCCCGGGAAATAGTGCAGTATCCGCGGGACATATGTAAAAATAACTCGATCATTTGTTGATTGAAGTTCTAAAAAGCTTTTCATTCGGATTTTGATAGAGAAATTGATTAATCAGCAAATTGATTTGGGCACAGTGCGATCGTTTAGGTGCGATACGTTTTGATTGAAAGTTGAATACATTATATAAAATGAATCCAAATTTAATTATGAAATACAATCAATAGAAATTTTAATTTGAGGCCTTGACATTTCTGAAATATCATGAGTTAATAAACATTTTACCTCATTGGAAAACAGATACTTTAAGAGATTTTAATTGGGGAAATTCTTTAGTGAAGATATTATTAATATGAAGATATTATTTTAATGATTAGTTTAATAATCTGGTTTCATATGCACGAGGCAGATATTAATGAATGAGTTTCGTGCAGATTAAGCATTTGAGTAACAACAGGATGGAATTGGGTTTAATTCAGGTATTAGTTCTTCGCAGGAAATATTTATCCAAAATGTCTCCCGAAACGGTAAATCTGAATATTATGGCAAGGTAGCTTTATTGGATGTTTAGTTTTTCATTGGAAATGTATTTTCCTGTAATATTTTACAATTTATCTTATATGTTCTTTTTAATTAATTATCGTATGGGTAGTGATATATTTACATCAGACATATTTCAGACGAATGTATGTCAAATCTTCATATCTTCTATGAACATTTCCCAAGTTTTACATCCATCCATGAAATATTTGCTGAGATATAGTCATTTGTTTTACCCCCTACCGCAGCCTTCTACAGTTAGACATCGATTTTTAGCAAGTTTGAGACACGTTATCTCACGCAGTATTCCGTTGAGCAAAACAAAACTTGGTATTCTTATACAACCTATGTTGCTCTATTA
>KZ308124.1:734519-835427 GCA_000376725.2 Ladona fulva | reverse complement strand
CAGGATGCTCTTTTATATAAAGAAAATCGGAAAGAGTTACGAGAGGGTCTTGTTTTGTAAATGTGAACTGAAAATGCCCTATTTTCGGCGTCGCATCGAAATTCGTAATATTTACAGTCAAGTATTAAACCAACGGAAAGCATTAGGAATGTGAAACTTTTTATTCTTACACTTCGTATTAAGAAGTTATAAGGCGCAAAGTATCGCGTTGATGTCATGTTTATTTGCAGAGATATAAAATGCAAAATTTTAACTTGGGAAATGTTCATAGAAGATATGAAGTTATGTTCACACAAAATTTCATTGAAATCGGTGGTGGTTGAGCGGGGCATTTCTCTAAAATTTGTCCACTTGACATGGAATGGCCCTGAAGTCATTGTAAAAACAATTCGTTGTTAGGTTTTCGTTTTCCTGCTCGTCATGACCTAAGTAAATTACTTATTTTACAAAACCATCAAGGGGTGATCGCCGTTTTCCCTTCTGATACCATCAATAAAAGACAGCATGCTTATCATCTGTACTATTTTTAGGTGGAATACGTAAAAATATTTTCAAATTGTTTTCCCCATTTCGCTTGGTTCCTGCACTTTTCTCTAACGATAAATACACCAACGGAAAATAACTATTTAAATTACAAATACATTACGAAAATATTTTAACGGTGAAGAACTTTTCTAGTGGTGACCTACTATGTCGTCCAACGTTGGGTGTAAGAATGTAAGGGACACCCTGGGCAACAGGGCCACCGCTAGAAAAATACTTTATGATTAAGGGTTTCTGACACTCTTGGTCATGACACCGCAGTTGAAACAAAATTTGTTATATTTTTCCTTAAAATTACAAATATATCCATGTTCTCATGAATGATATATACGGCATAGGCAACTCAAAAGTCAGGAAAAGCTTAATATTTAAACTTGTACTGTTTTACGACAAAAATATGTCATTCTTTTTATGACAGAAGTAAAGCCTTCATGAGATATAAACGAGCTAAACGAGCATTTCTTATGGAAGTCTTTCCAAAGGGTGTACATTTGAACCCGGTTCTATTGTTTGTGTGAAACCTTCACAGCATTATATCGCAAAGGGCAAGTATAAGAAATTTGGTTGAATTCGATGGAATAGTGAAGTAGGAAACGTCTAAAATTATAGTATATCAGCGGACAGACAGATCTACGTACAAGGAACTATGGAAATATTTATGTGATATATTTTGAATTTTTTTGTGTTAAAGCTAACGTCAGAGTGGTGTAAATTAATGGTATTTCGTATATGCCTCGGGCGTGGTACTCGAATTCTGAGAGTATCATACGTAGAGGCGTAAACAAGAGGGTGATTTTAGGGGTTTAACTCCCCCCTCATGACGACAGAGCCAACCATGAACGAAATCATGCGAGAGGATGGCCTCATGGAATTATACTATATAAACACAGCTGGAGATTCACAAGGTATTCACGCTAAAATAAATCAGTTTCTATTTTCATTAGATTTTGGCGGAATAATTTCTGCCCCTGGATTGTAAGCAATGCAGTGTTTAATGCATTACTCTAAACCCCCTTGGACTAATTCTAGGATAAAATAAGTCGTCGGACAAGATTGAGCTACTGTGGATTTAATTTGTTCCGTTTCGCTTTCCGTCTTGAGCTGTCTTCCGTCGGTGTAAGCAAAACCAGCGGTAAAATTGAGTGTCTGCGTGGGCCCTTACATTAAAATTTGCATAAAATGTGTATGTTTACGCGTCGCACGGTACATTTCATATTGTGATGAGCATATGGTAGCGTAAAACGTATTGCCTACTTGTTAAAATTATGGGAATAAATATTTTTAAATTTCATTCCTAATATGCATATCTTCCTACTATCATTCCCTGTTGCAAAGGATATTTTTTATTTGTCTTTTGGTACAAGATAAAGAAAAATGTATCTCTAATTTAATTTTGCCTCAGTTTTTTCTTCATAGACAACGGGTAAGGGTGATCTAGTGCAAGATGGTGCGCACCCAGGAAAAATCCTAAGAAAGAATGGACTGAAAAAAGTCTGATGGGTCCGGGAAATGACTTCGAAAAATGTTCTGCTGGGATAGCACAATGACGGAGCACCCGACCAGCAATTGGGAGACCGGGTTCGATTCCCGGTCCCGTCAGACTTTTTTCAAGTCTTCTCTTCCTTGGGATTTTTCTTCATGGCTGTGATGATATGAAAGCTACTGAGGTATGAGTGATGCTGAATAATGATATTGATTAAGGTCTCTCCTTTTGGAATGCAATGAAAAATGATACTTGTAGAGCCATTGTGCTTCACTTACTTGTTCCGCTTACAGTATTCTATCTCAGTGAGAAAAGCAAGGGCAAACTACCTCATTCCTCATCTTGCCTAGTAAGCCTCATTTCCCTCTCCGCTTTTCGTAGCTGATGGCGGTGAGGATGAGTTTCAAACCAACCTTCGGGCTGAAGAGTGTACAGACAATATGCAAATGTAAATTATATGGAATACTCAAACAATTATCTCTCGCTCAACACCCTTCGGTTCGTCGACAAAAAGGATCGATTTTTACGAAAATAGGATTGGTATATGGAATGCCCCAAATCGTCACCATTGTCCCGTTCTCTGTCCCGTTAAACGCTCTCCCCTCTTATTTCCGGTCACAAACGATCGCCTTCTTGTGTCCCAATCCGCCATTTTGATCGGTGAGTAACGTTGTGATGACGTAGAGGAGGAAGTGTGGGTGGGGGAGGAATAAAGGGGGTGAAATGGAGGTGTGGGAGGAGTGGAGTGTCAAGAAAAGGGATTGCGAAGAAAAGGAGTAGGGATTTTGTTCCGTTACCATGGGTGACAGAAAAGCTATGGCAAATAAGAAATCTCTGAGAAACCTCAAAAAGCTCTCGAAGAAATCCAAACTCCCTCCACCGCAGTTTCCCTGCCTCCCTCTCGAATGCCAAATGCTTCTACCTTTGTACAGACTGTCATGGTTTTCTTTCACTTTCCTCGCTACCCTCCCCACACCCGCCCTCTTCCTGCGACCCCTACAAACTTTTGTTCCACCCTCCCCTTACTCTCATACCTCCGCTCATATTTTCATCATCTTCCCTTCTTTAATAAGAGAAGGTGCGCTTAAGTCTTAGTCACGCTCATTAAGCAAAAGTGGTCTTTCTATTTATCTATGTTCCTCGTAAGATATCCTTCTTTATAGCTGAGATGAAGTTTTGATTTAGTTGAAAAATGATTTTGTGTTTTAAGTTCTGGTGTTATAACGAATGCTTAGAATGGAATTTAACTAATTTTCACTCTAGTGACTGATATTATAACGTTTTCTTTATAGTCAACTAGTAAACACCCCGTCAAGCATGACGGAACTTAATTTAGTTTAGAAATACATATATCTATTATCGTATATATCTGGTCCTCCTAAGCCAGAAACAGTCCGTCGTATCATAATAACTCAATATATTTCTTACCTGTATCCATAATATTTATTCTACTGTTTTCAAGTCGTGAAAGCCTACTTTACGTACATTTCTTATGGAAAACTATACTACTGACTGATTATCCCCGTGTATTTATATGGGATAACTCATGAAGTGAACGTTCAGCAATTGCCTTGGTCGTCAAAGGGATGGGTTGTTTATTTCCGAAAAAAATTACGAATGTTCCGTATATATTATCAAAGTTCTCGCAATTTCGAATGTATATGAATTTTTCACGACTAAAATGAGATTCTATGATCATTTTCATTTCTTGTGACACTTGTCTCAATCTCGTAGGACCATTGTTACTAATTTAATTTCGTAAAAGAAACAACCTCTGCAAGTGATGAAAACATACTTTACGTTCATCTCTTATGGGAACGTGTTATGGGATCCTTGGTTTGTATCCGGGCCTTAATAGAGATGAGAACAGTTTTTCTAGGGGTTTCAGCATCGTAGAAACACAATGCAGTTTGATTTAGGTCTCTAAGTCAAGCCGTTTCTGAGATAGATGGGGGAGGTACTGACGGCCGGACATTTGCTTTTTATGTATATGATGTGAAGATCATAGTTAATCTACATCGTTATATTTAATTATAGTTGATTTTCATATGTGATTTTCTAAGTATTTGATGAAATAGCACGAGGAATAAATTTAGTTAGTAGTAATTATTGCTTTAGTGCTACTGACCTGTTTTGAACCGCAATATTTGTATTTCATTGTTTTTTTTTCTGTTAACTTCTTTGAAAATCTATTTCTAGTTAGTATTTTTTAAAATAATGTGTCAATACCTTATTGTTTTCATATCCGATCTAATTGAACCTACCTTTTCCTTAAAACTTAGTTAACATTCAGTAGGTATCGCATGTTTTTCATACCCCCTTCTTGTGGTTGTTTTCCTGCTGTGGTGTATTTTTTCCTGAATACAAACTCAGGTTTTAAGCACACACAGTAGTTTTTTTCTCTGCACTTTTTCAAGTTATCTTTTTCAAATTTCAAATAAAAAAGGGTTATATGTAAGAAGAGACTTGATAGTCTCAATTCGCCCTATTAAAGACGCATTATTAATATTATCACTATAATATTCTCTTTAACTCTAACAAAACAATATAGCGACGGTCCCTAAGGTGGACATCAGTTAAAATCCGTTTTAAGTATACATTATAATGCCGGGTCAATTTATTTATTTGTATAGAAAGTAAATATTTCCTTTTAAGAAATTGCATTAAAAGAAATAAATATCGGTTTCATTGAATAAAACGTGGATACGGTTCTAGTACTCCCTTAAGTAATTTTGCGCTCAACTAAATTTTTTTCAGGCTTCCATTAATTACAAGAAGTCAAAGATTTTTAATAACTTTCTTGTTAAATGAAATTTTTGTCAACATTTATCGTGCCTGTGGTTTATTATAAATTTGACAGTTTTGGAATCTAAAATTAAACGATTGCCGAATCATATGTGTTTATTTCTGTATTTCTTGGAAAAGGGAGAAATAAAGAAATTCCCGGAAAGGAAGGTATGTTTGAAAGATAGTAAACTACATAAGGCTATTTTAATTTTATTTTATTATGTAAGTTTTAGGAATTTCTTGCACTGCACAGGGTAAAAATTTCAATATTTTCTTCACAAAATTTATCAACTCGATTTAAGTAAAATATTTTACGTGTATTCCGATAGAGGTTATTTAATCCCACTTTCCATCCATCGTCGTTAATTAATTTTCCAAACTTAATGGGTTTTAGTGCACATAATCTGAGTGAAATTCATGACAATTGTGATAAATTTTTTCAATATCCGTAAGTCCAGGCAAGATCGGATGTTGGGTCCTCGAGTGCAGGCAAAAATGGACGAGTAACTCAAAACGCGCAAACAATAATAATAATAATAATAATAACAATAAATACCCTCTTACATTCTACAGACTATAGCATAAAAAGAAATATATGAGAATTCAAAGAAAAATTAAATAAAAAGGTAACAATCCTAAGTACGTTTATGTATTATGTACTGAAGTGATCTTAGCTCAAGTGACAAAGAAATTTCTGTCTTTCTTTCCATTTCTTTCCAAGTTCATGAAATTTTATACAGGTTGGATAAGATCAGTTCTTTATCGTCCTTTTTGGTGACCGCCATGGAGTTTTGGTATCTACTTATCGGAGGATTTCATTTTTCTGTCATTTTTCTCTCTTTGTCCTCCTTTTTTCCAGATATAGTAATTATTTGCGTATCCTTTCTCATCCTGTTTCCTTTCTTCTCTTCCTCCTTTACATTTTTCTGCCTCTTCTCTCTTTTTCCATGTCACTTCTCATTCTCTTCCACCCCTACAATGTTCCTTTCCTCGTTCCCATAAGGAGTCCTTCCTCCTCCTACGCTTTCCACTCTTAAAATCTCAACCGATTCCTCTCCCCACTCTCATCTGCCTTTCAGCCCACTTCCCTTACTGTGCCTTGAGATTTTCCATTGAAAAAATGTCGCTTTTATTTCCTTACATTCGTTTCACGCTCAGTCGAACGAATATAACTAAAACTCTTCCATTCTTCGGTGTGTTTCATTGGTAGCGCTTTTTTAATCTTTGAAAATGGCAGATATTCAATCCATTCAAGTTGAAAAAAATCGCGAGAGGTTCTTGTTGTTGTGAGAGGAAAATAGAAGGAAACTTATCTGACTCTTTTAATTGGCGAATTTTGATTTCTTATAGATCTTAACAACTTTAGGAGGGTCAGGAGAACGGTTTTGTTGTAAAAATTCTGGTTACTGGTTGTTACTTACTAACTGTAACTCTGATTCGTTTTGTAATTACTTTAAATAACTAAAATTTATTACGAATCTCCTGTGAGCTTTACTTCGAAGAGATAAAATGACTGAATAATTCCAGCTCTAATGTTAAGAGATACAATGGTTTTCCTAAACGATACATGATATCTCTTTAGAGTCCTAAGTAAAATAATGATAAGCATACTTAGGAACGTAAACAATAAAATTGTAAAGTAAGATTTGACGCTTTCACTGCAGATCATGTTGCGAAAGCCTTCTCGGGTTATCAGCCGGTTTAAGATATTGGTAAATACCGAAGTTACCGGTTACTATTGCCTACAGAACTGAAACCGGTTACCAAGAAGCCTTTCGCAATAAACTTGTAATTACGACAATGATACATAGATTTTCGCATTCAATATCAACTTACTATTAGTTATGCTTAGTCATTAAATTAAAAAAAGACCTTATGTAGTTCTGAAAACATAATATACGTAAAATGCTAATTATTTCAATTGTCGATTTCGGTTTGGTTGACCTTAGTAGTGTCTTATTAAAAGTACGTAAGAGGACATGCAGGGAAATTAATCTTAACGAAATCATCTATTTTAAGCTTCACTGATATATTTCCATGTATATGTTTTACCGCTGCTTAAAATATATTATTTGCTGAGAAAGAGTCGTAAACTCTCTTTCTACTGCAAAGATGTCATGAAAATTATTTAGAAGTATATCCTCGAGTGAATTTTTCCTCCAAGATCAGATTTTAATTCTTAAAGCCAACCTACCGTAAGTCCGTTAGTGTTATATAGACTCGGAGGAAAAAACTGTATAAGGAATTGCTAAATATTTGCTTTAAGCAGACGTTGGGTGAGTGATAGAAGTTGACTTACTAACACATGATATAATGTAGGTTATTGTAGGATGTGCTGGCAGCTTAAAAATGTCATAGAAAAAATTAGTAATACGTTACTCTGTATTGGAGTAATATTATGTTACCCATCAAATGTACATTAAATCAATCTCTGTGATATCAGTGCGTAAATAGCATCCTATCTGCAACTGATAGGAAAAAATCCTCAATTAAAGTATTAGTTTCTTTCCAAGTTTCAATTCATCCTTACTATTATTTATTGATTCATGTTCTTTTAAATTCCCGAAATGGGCTGATTAAGATCCTTGCAGACTGAGTTACCTCTAAGCTACGCTCTTGGGCGTCCACGCAACACTTTTTAACTGTTACTCGTCTAATAAAATTATTATCTATTTATTGAAAAAATTGAACCTTAATCTCCAGTTTTCAAAAACGTATAAATGATTTTGAATACTATGAACTGTTTGAAGGTTAATTTCGTCATTTAAATGAAGAAAATCAGAAAAGCTTGCAACTTAAACTCTTTGTCAGCAATACAGGCACAACTCCAAAAACTAAAGGGTCCGCATCAAATTTCTTGCCGCCCAAAGATGGATAATATTAGAGGGAACTGCGACTACGGATCCCAATATTGACTTAACTTGGTGCTTCAACTATTTTCCTCTACTATTTTACATAACCACATGCTCTCTATTACATACTCTCTGATGAGGGCTCAATTCGTAGCATTGAGTGAACCAAAGATATGAGTGAATCGCATATAATGATGAAATTCCAGAAATGTATCCGATTATGGAGTAATAGCTACTGTATTTAGGAGATACTCTTTTTTCGACTCACCATTATGTTATTGGCTCAGGATCGATGCAAAGCCAGTAATCTCTATAAGAGTGTGTCATATTGTACATACGCTATTACGGTTGAATTTTTAATTAGTTGTCGCTTTTACTGCTGTTATAATTTTTCAGACTAGCCGCAGTCTTTTTCTTTTTCCAAATAATTTTCATGGTATACTCATAAAAGCGTGCCTGTAATTTAATATTATACCATGGAGAGTATTCAGAGCAATGGAGTACACGTAATATTACCGCCATTCCTAGGGCATGTTAACTTCTGCCTTAGGTGTAATAAATATGGAATCAGATATATATTTACTTATATTCCGTGCGAGTCACCAGTGGCGTGTGTAAATATTGTATAGTTTTATTATTTATATTTACCGTAAATATTACAGTTACTTACCATAACGTCAATGTTTTAAAAGACATTTAGGCTCGGGTGGGGGGGTTGAATCACCATCCCCCCATTGGCTACGCCACTGGTTATACAATAATGAACTTGAGCGAACTGTAATCGACTCGATAAAATTTTTTGTACAGCGCAGGGTAACAATCACAATTTCTTCTTCACTAAATTTATGGACTCGATTTAAGTGAAATATTTTTCTGTGTTCCGATAGAAGTTTTTTGAGACCAACTTACACCCAGGCTCGTTAATTAATTTTCCAAACTTTGTGTTTTAGTGCAAATGCTATGAGTAAAATTTTATGATAATTTTGATAGCTGATAATAAATAGATTGTAAATATTGGTAATTTTATTATTTATATTTATGATAAATATTTACAATTACAGTTACCTACCATAAGTTCACTTTTTTAAAACTCATTTTGGATCTAATGGGGGGGATCTAAACACCCCCCCCCTTTGTTACGCCACTGGTTATACAATAACGAACTTGAGTGAACTGCAATTGACTCCATAACATTTTGCTGCCGTAATCGATGCTTGCCTTTATTTTCGGCCGGTGTTGCTCGTGTCCCAAGTGTCGCTCGTGTCTCGTGACCCGATTCTGATCCCGAATGAAGAGTAACATGACATATATATTTAACACTTACATACAAACACAATACTTCGTATTTTCCACAAATTTAATTGAAACGACCTGTGTCAACCAAGACGGTCATCCTCAGGTAACATACATAACATAAACATAATTTATACAGGTGCACCGAGCTTTGAAGATTGGGTATGTCCTTTTTGGACACTCCCTACTTACTAAGGACTGTATTCGTCTATGTTTAACATGGCTTTCCACAAAGTTAGGCCGAAACATCTGAAGTTTATATGTAATACATCTGCCGGATGATCTGCTTGGAAATCGCCATAATCATCCGTCTGAGAACCCTTGAAGAATTTCTACATACCATCCTCCGGGAAAGAACGAAATCTCCCTACAACATAAATACTTAAATTCACAGCTAATGCAAATCACACCGATATAATGACTATCGTCTAGTGTGCAGAGAGATAAATAGTGGCTGCTATAGGTAGCTGCCTCAAGTGCTCCCCCTACGTGGAATGCGACACCGTCTTTCTTCCAAATCGATTCCCTCACCTCCATCCACTCGCACGAGCATTCCTTTAAGATGCGCTGCTCGCGAAATTCCAACTGCATTGAGAGATACACACAATAAGGAGTTCTCTTTCGCCGTGCTTTTGCCATTGTCTGAGCCGGAGCACCAAGTTCCTTTTGACTAGGGCGCGATGTGTCTCATACGCGAACCTCTTTAGCGTCTCTGGTTCCCTCTTCAGAAGGAAAGAGCCTGCGAAAGACGCCTCCATCTCTCCCGTACCCATTGTGTATCTTCCACAATAACTTCCTTCCCCAACCCTCCCTTCCTAAACTTCCACCCTACCCCACTCCCCCTCGACCGCATAAATGTATATCCGAGCACAATTCCTCGCAGCTAAGGGAGAAAAGGGAGAGGAAAGGGGAGAAAGCGACGGAGAGGTGGGAAAACTTATTCCGAGGGTTTGTTTGGTAGTTTCCGCGGAGATGGGAGATAAAGATGGGGAGGAAGAGGATTGAGTCGAAGTTCCTCTTAACGAAGGTTTCAGAAGGGGTTTTGTCATCTCGTAAATATATACGTTTCCTGATGAATCCGCGGGGGGCGTTTAACATTCGTCGTGTGTGCAAAATGTATGCGTTCCTCGAAGGGATGATACTGGATGATGGTTTAGAGGTCGCGAGTGCGTCGAGATTTGCAACTTGCCGTCTCACTTTGCGTATCCTCGAGCAGGTCCGTACAGGTCGGTGCAGGCTCAGTGGGGTCGCTACATCTAAAAAGGGTGCGCTATCCCATAGCATAATACTTATTTTCTTCGTCACCATCACCTTCTAAAGGCCAGCCCTTGTGGTTGCAACAAATTTCATCTTTCCATCTCTGATCTTTTGTTCTGGATATAATTCTTTAGTGTCATTACTGATCTTACGGTAAAATAATATTAACATTAATAATAATAATTTTTATTTCGGTAGCTAACTCGGAAAAATAACCAAGTTAGAGTTAGCTAGTTACAGAAATAAAGAAACAATGTAAAATAAAAAAGTTAATCATAGTTCCCATAATCATTTCAACAACAAGGATAGTATAGTATAACACTGGCAGCCAGTTTAGAAAAATTAAAAATTAAAATTAACTTATATTTAATTTAAAAATCAGTAATCCTGGATAGCTGTAACTAAATTAGAACATTTAAAAACGAAGACTAATAATATTTATACACGTAAGGAACTTGACATTAGTTCGTTCCTTTAACATCGTCACTTAGTGGCAAAAAGGAAGTATATGGCGTTGATGATAATATCTTCTTTGTAACGAAATTAATTGAGGAGCGCAAATTAATTTTTACCAGTAAAGATTACGGCATTCTTCGTCCTGAAGAGGAAATTTAATTATTATAAATTTAAGTATTTTATTTATCTGCAGAATGTTTCTTTAAATTTTTTAGGTCCTTATTTGAGTTTATTTAGGTGCGATTTTTCACCTAATACCTTGACCCAGAAGACAGTTTACATTCGATCGCTCAATCGATAGAGAAGTCCTGTAGCCATATCAGTAAGTAATAGGATTAAATTCATTATGAAGGATGATGATCGGCGTTTTCTAGGTCGATTATTGAACCTGTCCACAAAATCTATGCATTTATTCCTTACCATTGTTGAAGAATTTTAACCACCTCTGACAGGAAATATTCGAATCTTTTGAAAATGGTTGAAAAGCTTTATGATCTAGCTCTGAGAATAGCGGAAAGTGTCGAAAAGATACTAAGGAAAAATATTATTTTTTTCTTATTAATTTCATTAAAGGAATCTCATTCACTTTCTCTAATAGAAATTGAGGTGAGTAATTAAAAGATTTTTTTCTTGATAGAAGGAGGGGATCTAGAAAAGTGGCGATTTAGGATAGTAACTCATTTAGCGATATTTAAGTAATGACGTACTGTAGTGTAAGTAGTGAAGTATTTAAGTTAAGTAGATATTAGTGCCTCAATTCTCTCCAATCATCTATTAAAATGCGTATTGTCATGAAATATATACGAAAGGTGTTCACTTGCCTTAGAAACGATTTACTATAAGGTTTAAATTCGATCTACCGTTAAGCCTTGTAATATCTTGTTTCGTAAAATTAACGCGACATCTATCCCTCTGGATTCGCTAATACTTATCAGTGATTTATACGGATAAATGAATGTTAAAAATGGAGATGAAAGCTTACCGATAATCCCTTTCTAACTGAAGGAACTGGGGAAAGACAATTTTTATGATACGATATTTATTGCTTAGTGAGAGTGGTTTCGATCAATATCATTATTAAAAGAATTTTTCTTTACAGAGACTTACATCGAAGTCACGACCCAGGCTCCTGGTTCCATCATTTTGAAGTCTTTTAGTATGTACCACTGAATGCATAAGTTAAGTCCAGAAGATACAGGTGAAGCTGCCAGAATCTCTCCATGGGAGGTATAGAGCCATGGAGTAAACACTACATTGCTTAAAATCCAAGAGCAGGAATACTTCTTCCCAAAATCTAACAAAAATATAAATTGATTTATCTTAACATTTATTCCCTGCGAATCTCCAACGGTGTTTGCATGGTATAATTACGAGAGGCCATCCTCCCACATGCTTTCGTTTACCGTTGGCTCCGTTCTCATGGGGGTTTAAACCCCCAAAACCTCCCCCTTGGCTACGCCTCTGGGGGATACACATATTTTATTCTGAATATAAAATTTTAGTCTCGCTACCGATTCTTACGGTAAAATAACCCCATCTATTATGCTAAAATAGGATGAGGCTGAAATATACTGGCATAAGGCAGCATTGTGCCTGAAGAGATCCATGACGGTTTAACCAAGGCGAAGATCAGTGGGTTTCAGCGGATTGGCTAAGCGGTACTCAAGCGGATGAAATTGCGTTTTATGCGCTGAGCACGTGCAGAAGTATCAAACGGATACATGCGCCTCGGTCGGAAGGTTATCCACCCATTTAAAATCGCTTCGGAACGAATGCATCAATGAGGACCATTCGCTCTGGCGCGTTTGTTTGAAGTGGAATCCGAAGCCGAGTCGTTTAGCGATGATCTTTGCGGAAAAGGAAGCGATTTCTCTTCGAGAAAAGACACCGCGCACATTGAGAGAAACGATTCATCTTGGAAAGAAAATGGATGACAATGAAGGTAGATTCCTTCGGATGCCACCAGATGTTGTTACTGTACGCGGGCCATTGTGGTATCGCAGGTGGCCCCTCCCGAAAGGCGAGCTTTTCTACCTTCCGCCATTATGAGAGCTTTTGCCGCATTCTGTCCAAAATATCCTCGGAGAGGACAGCATTGTGACACACGTGTTGACAGCCTTAAACATCCGGTACTTTGGGAGTGGCACAATGGGACAAGAGCGCTGTTGCCACTTAAGGGAAAATGTCAAGTGAGGGGACGGCTTTCCTTGGAAATACTCTTATTATAGCGGTCGTTGTTTCCATGAGAGTCGGGATGATTTGAAGAATACAGATTCTTCAGTTTGCTCGGATTATGTACCGTTGGAAGAATAGCAGGTCTTTCAAAGCGCGAATTTGGAAGGAATCAGAATGTTTGAAAACTCATCTCTCGTTATATTTGGGGACTGGAAAAGATATAGTACTGACAAGAGGAGAATTTTTCGAGGAAAGAAAATAATAAACTGTTCTACGTGAAAGAGGGAGTGAAACCTTTATTGGCAAGTGGTTATACCGTCAATAAGTTGTATTGTATGTACAAAATGTATAAAATTTGTAAAACCGTGTTTTTGATACATTCTTCTATAAGAAAGAATGTCCAAAGAACACTCGAATGATATTAGCAGTTTTTTACTTATTTAAGTATACATGCTTGCTTCATTATAAGCTATAAGCGATAAGTATCATAGCCATATCATTGATTATGTACCCTTATGGGTACATATTCATAATCAACACATCTATACATTATTTTTACTAACAGTTTACTTCGTCGAGGTTTTAACAAGGCGAATCATGAAAATCGGAGATATTTCACAACTTAATTAAATCTCAGTGATTCCACAATTTCCTGATCTCTTTAGAAATGCGGAGCTAGAAACAATAATAATAATAAGGTCTTTATTAAAGGCAAGATTGAGACTGAAAAGTCTCTTCTTCGATCTAACCTGGCGTCAATGATTTTATGTACATACATAAAGACTCGTGTGTTACGTTCGTAACTCGTACAATCGTAGTTTTTAGGAATTATAGACCGTTATTATGTATTAACTTTCTAATTCGAGATGGGTCGCTGGAAAATTAAGGTGAACCACTGAAAGCCCTTTTGCATTCATGGAATCAGTCAAATGCTTTGGAGAGATTTCAGAGGCATATATTCATAGCCCAATTGTTATGTCATTTATGTATGTATTTATTTAATAATCATTGCAAGTTGGTCGATGGACCAGGTGGCAATGGTCCCAATTTCTTGCACTCTATAAAATATCTCAGAGAACATGGGCCAGGTGCTGTATTATATATAGACATTCAATAATTTTAATACCAATAAATACTTTTGATTGGAGTAATGAAGAAATTCTTTTCAGCATCGCAAAAGGTAATAGCTTTTAAGCTAGACTTTTAAATTAAGATGAGGAAATCACAGTCCTTGTTTGTTAACCAATGGCATTTCATTCATAATTACCCCGTGCATTATTTATCCATGCATACATTCACCTTCTACTCTAAACGATTCCATATATGCTTTCCAAAGGAAAAAGGACTAAGTAAAGTCAAGTCTATCTATCAGGCCAGATATGTCCAGTTCTTCCAATTATTATCCACAATAATCAACTAGCGTTTTCCTACAAGCAAGTTGTATCATTATTATTATTGTCTTTAATAACATTTGCAGCTGATTAGTATTCATTCCTATCTTAAATCAATAAAAACCTTTTCTTGGTATTATGTTAATCTTTTTCGAAGTAATGCCTTGAGGTTTTTATAGAAAATAACACCAAAACCTTCTTCTTTCTTGTTTTAGATGTTAATCGTGCTCCAAGGATATGACAGGGAAGTTCTCTGCGGCTCTTTAAGAATAAGACCAGTCTATCGTCATTAACCAGAAGACAATTCGCGCCAAAGTATGACTTAAACCATACTTTGATTCTATCTGGATCCTCTGAGGTAAGCATCGATTTGAATTTCGTTTTAATATTTTTCCTTCTTTTAACCGTTTTAGAGGTACATTTGATTTTCATTATTTCAGTAAACAACAAATTTATGGTTCTGAGGAATAATTCTGTGTGGCATAAAAAAATCTTTGATGATAAAGTAGGTTTGGTTAGTTAACACGAAGAAAACGGATTAAAGAGTGGAGAATTTTAGAATTCATGAATGAGTGATGCCTGAGAAAGAAAGTTACGTATCATATATATTTTATAATAACTTCTTTAATAGAAATAGAAGACCCTAATTACATCCCACTGAGCAATTATTATCACACATTATTAATATTATCATTGAACAATTATTATAATTGATAAACACAACCAAACCAGAAAAATCCGATAAGCTGGGACTTGAACCCAAGACCTTGGAGTCGGAGCTCCAGAACACTAGCCACTGCGCCAACACGGCCGGTAATTTAATTTTATAATCAAACAGCAATAATAAAACATTTATTTATCCAAACACATTCATAGCATGTATAGGACAAATCAATGCCAAAGGTAGTTACAATTACGCTCTACTATTACTACCTGTAATTACAGATCTGCGTTAATCTGTATTTACTTAGAAATGCAACATTTTACATTTTTAAACCATTCCACATTGCTTAGCAATTACAAATTTACATTTAAATTATAATACGTAAGGTTTTATGGCAATTATTATACGTAACTTTTTACGAAAATTACAAGACATTAAATTTTATTTACAGTCACATGTTATATTTTTAAATGATATTATATTACAGTCTAATTAAGAATGGGTTTCCTAAACTAACTCATCCACTCTGTGGTACGTTTTGGTCAGTAGATATTTTTTAAATGTAAATGTTTTTTATGAAATTGTACATTACTAGGTACTATATTTAATAGGACCAGGCAATTTGTTATAAGCGTTTAGTGCCATCACCTCAAAGCCTCTCCCAGTTAAAGTAAGTGTATGGGATGGAGTCCTCAAGTTACTACCTCCTCTTGTCACAGAGGAAGAGATAACATGACGTATATTGTAAGGATATTTTAATGTAACGGATGATATTTTTTTAACATTGAATAAGTAGACATCATCGATTTTGGGAACTGATGTAAAATGTTCACTAGATTACTTTGGCGAATAAATAGAGATTTATAATCTCGAAGGATGAAAGACTTGCGAATAGAAAATTCGGGAAGATAGCCTCCTGGAAAAGTGAGCATCTGGTTATTCCGGAAAATTGATTCAAGAACTCGGCCATCGGGAACTTGATACCGTACCCTACCTCAAGAGCGACGGTTAACCCACTCTCGATAAAATGATATCCATCTTATTCCACTCGAATGCAAAGCATCTTTCTCATCCTTTCATTCAACGAACGGAATCCTTTCTTCATTTTCGCCCAGTGCTCTCGGACGGTTCAACTGGAATCTCTGTTTACACATCCAGTCCAACGATCTCCTCCACTGTTTATAGATCCACTCGAAAGCGGTCACTTGCCGAAGCAGACGGATAAGCCCTAATTACCTTCCGCGGCTCTGAACATTGCAAAGTCGATCAGCGCCTCAATGGACGGCCGTACAAATCTCTCCCAAAAACGTCTCCACAAATCTCCCTTCAACTGCTCGGATATCTTCCCTCACAAAAGCACCGCAACAGTAACACCCGAGAACTCTCCTAGCGAAAAAAATTGGTGGGAGGGGACCCTTAAAGGGTCCAGTATCTCACCCTTTGTGAGAGGAAGAAAGGGGGAATTTTTTAAGAACGACCCTTCACTACCCCGATTGAAATTGGGGCGAAAAGGAAAAGGATTGTGCAAAGGACCTTTGTCCCATTCTGGCCCCAACAACTTACATTCGTCGGCTGCCGTATATTCCCCGCGTCGGAATGGGAGCGGCTCGCATTGGGAGCAACAATGGTGAAAGGTTTTTCGGGGCTCCGAAGAGGGGAGAGATAGAAGGCACGGGGGGATTGTATTGAAGCCTCCGAAATGCAAAGTCAACTTCCTTTTTTTAAAGAGATTTCCCAACACAAATCAATTTCCATATCATTTCAAACATGACGAGGGAGTGGTGGAGATGTGTGCGCCGGAGACGGAGGAAAATGGGAGGGAAAGAGAGGCGGTCCGCGATCGGCCAAATCGAATTTTCCTCTCTAATCGAGAGATTGTAATCTTTCGATGGAGTACGAGAGGATTTATTCGAAATTAATGCAAATTGATTAAAAATATTTTCCGCGGCCTTTTTCCTCTCCCGAAATGCTGTCAAAACATCTAAGAATGCGCAGCGATAATTATTCTGGGAGACTGAGGAGGTTACTCGGGAACGAATTAGGTAAAGGAAATCGTTGCTGAATTGCGGGGTTTAATGAGACGGTGCTATTGAAATGTCTATTTAGAGACAATGCGAGACGTAGGTGGGACTCTGTCAAGGACGGATAGAGCCGTGATAGAGGTTTAAGAAAATCGATACAGTTAGCATTGTCGCTGTGATGTCAGCAATTCTATATTTGTTCCCTCTCAGTAGTTATCCACTAAGTTTATGGAAAAAATACACCGTCTATCGTTTATTCACACTTGTATTTGGCAGTAATAATGGTTAAAGTATCTATCTTAGACAATTTGTTGAACTACATACAGTAAAACTGACAAAAGAACATTGTATATATTTTATAATGAAATTCCTACTCTCTGAAATTTGTTATTGACTTTTGCTAGACTACTCTTTGCAGCATGGGTTCATTGTGTGCATATTTATTGATTCTAAACATTACCCTAAGATAATGGCATATAAGGAAAGTTTGTATTTAGAAGAGGAAAGTCGTGAAGGCTAGAAAGGGGCATAGTTAACGATCTGGTAAAGGCATTTCCGGAAAGCAGTAGAAAAGATAAAAAGGCCTTCAATGTAACCTTATAGAAAAAATGGAGAAAGATTTTCACCATCATAATGTCCGAAAATATGATTCCACTCATTATTACCAATTTGTCAATGCAAGTAGGTGCATGACGTATGAATTTTGCATTTACCCCCTGCCACACACCGAAAGGGGACCCACTGGGCACATATGTAGATGTAGATGACTTTTGAAAGATTTTACATACATTTATACTTAAAACTTTATAATATATAAAATTGCATAAATTTACCTTATTATCTCTCGATAATATCTGGATTTCAATTCCATATTCTGATGTTTTGAAATTGTAAACGCTTAGTATGTACGAAAAGAGCTGCATTTAAACAAATGACTGGGAAAAGAGTTTACAAGTGATTTTACACGTAAAGGAGAAGCAAATCACATTCCAAAAAGGATTTTCTTCTCGTTTATAGGTAAAATTGCCACTAAAATAAGTGCTATACGATAATGATTCCCATTATGATACGATCAAAAAGTATATGCCAGATGGTTTAACATAGAATTAAACACTGATTCATTTTCATCTCCCAATTCAATAGTCAGTTTTGAGAACTGAGAAATTATTCATGCCTTTCATAATTGACTCTCTTTCCATTGAGAGAAAAATGATTATTATGTCTCGAAGAAAGATATCCTTGAAATATTAATCTTAAATAAACAATTTTCAGTTTAATCAATTGCTTTAATTGGTTGATTTAATTAAACTTCAAGTAATTTTAATTAAATATTTTAAACTTTATTTTAATGAATGCATGTAATTACAATTTCCACGTATATCTATATCCACATAAATACCCTGCAATCCACTTTTCGGCGTGTGGCATGGGGTGTAAATAGCAACCGTTCGAGTTACGTCTTTAGCTTATTGTTGTCACGTATCGTTCGCGGAAAGAGTGAATCCCTAAAACGGCTTATTCTCTTATCTATTCCTCTTATTTAACACTCATTGTCGGATCGGCCGAAGTAGCAGGGGGTTGCATAACACCAATTACGTCTTCCGCAAATATGCTTTCTCTGAATTTATCAAGCAATTGCAACCTTACTTCTAATCTTCTTTTTTTTAAGGATTCCCAACATGCGTCTGAGAACATTTTCGTAACGCTTGCTTTTTTATCGTAGTACTTTTTACAAACTGTCTCGCCTTGCGCTGCACTTTCTCGTTTTCTCGGGTACACGTTTCATCCACTGGGTACGTATTCCTTCCTAAAATTGCAACGGTTGATTCTATGGAGGAAACGTTATGTTTCACCCTTCTCTAGAAGGATATCCCCGAAAAAAAAACCTTTCAAAATATCAATCGATAGTATTTGCAGCTTATTTTACGTTTGACATCGGTTCTTCGACGCTCTCCCTCGTATCCGCATTCTCTCTGAGGACTTCCTCGTAGACTATCATATCTCCAAATGCATGGGCGATCGCATTTGAAAAAGAGAGATTCCGACGTAGGATTGACATTCGATATCGAATTACAAGCGCAAAACAAGGAATTCCAGAAAGATATGGATGTCACTTCGGTAATGATATTCACCCCAGTTTTCCCTATCTGCGTCGTTTAAATGACAATCGGACCGCCACCGAGATAAATCAGACAAGGGTGCCGTTCGGACCCCAGTATTTTTTCGTTTGATATTGGAATTTCCTCCGTTGCATTTCATTCCGATCGAATCCGCGGAAAAATATTCACGCGCAAATAAAAAGAGCCGTATCCATTTACCTTTCGGCGCGAGCAGATGTTTTGCTCCGTTTCGGCGAAGTTTTCGCGCCGGAACAACTGCCTATCGATGGGAGATGATGGGAAATCGAATTCGGAATTCGGAGCACAAAGGGTAAACAGTCGACCGAATGCAAGTAGATCGATTCTGGGAGGCAATAAAAAACTAATCTTCATAACACGGGAGAGAACAAGATTCGAATGGGTGAAAGGAAAGGGATTCTATTTGTGGGAAAGTGAAGGGATATCGATGCCATGAAATCTGGTGAATGCGATTAACTCGAACCGCTTGGAACAGAGCACCTGCCGAAGGATGGGAGATAACGGAAGGATTGGTGAGATGGAAAGGAGAGAAAGTCAGGGAGCCGAATTGAAATAGGGCATCCCAGGGTAAGGATCGCCAACCTTTTTAGCTTTCACGTGATAGTTATAATACCGTCTCCTAAAGTTATTGCCGCCGGAGATTTATATCGAGGGCAAAAATACATTTGAACACGAGTTAGTATTATATTACTCTCGTATTTTATGTCTGTGATACCATTGTGGAAAACCTTTCTTCGAAGTGACGCATTGCCATGCCGCGTATGATAAACTTCTTCTGACAATCGTACGTACCTTCCAAGCGAAAGGAGAGAATTGGAATAAGTGAAAAATTCTACAACTACAAAGATACCCTAGAATCCGCCTTTCGACGTGTTGCAGCGAGTACAAGCACCATGACTCAACTTCCCTAATCGATTACTTTCGCGTATAGTTTGTGGAAAAAATGGATTTTCGGAACAACGATTTCTAGCATATAAATCTCTGACTGTTCTCTCCGTATCAGAATGGCCTAAGTAACAGGGAGGATGCATAATATTAGCTGGATCTTCTAACAAAGTGGCTTCTCTAAACTTATTAAGTAAGTCATATATATGATATTAAGCAAATTTTGTACTGAACCTTGCTAATTGATTTTTAATTCAACTAAATTAAAGTATTGCAGCTAAGCTTAATAAATACGATAGATTGCTTTGTATGTACTTAGTCAAGCATTGTCTTAGTGATCCATGTTAAACTTATATGAAGTTCAAATTCAAGAGAGAATCATCGCACAAATTTACGGTTTCCATAGTATCCTACTCCATAAAAATAAAATTTTCCTCTTCCTAGAAACATTAAATCCTATTAATGCATCCGATGTTGTAAATCATACTTACAAGGTTATAATATAGAATAACATGGCTGTGTTGTTTTACTTGTTGAATTTGAACAAGGAGGTTTTACTTTTCCCTTACCCTCCTTGTGAAGGAAAATTTTATGCCCCAAGCAATACATTTTTCATCCTCTTACTAGTGTTCGCTTGCATTTTTAGGTGTGACTAAATGAAGTAAATCTGAAGCATGGAAACGTCTAAATGAATTTCAGAATTGCAAGAGCATACTGTTTAATCTGAAAGTTGTTGATTTCTTTTTCATATCGTAATATATCCTCTATTTGTGCAGTAGCCTATATAATGCGTCCTCAGCTTCATAGTCCGTTCTAATACTGCGAGGAGGATCAGGAAAATAGATGCTAGAACGAATCGATTCAAGAACTCATTTTTCCACGAAAGCAAAAGTAATCGATTAGGGAAGCAGAGTCAGGGTAAATGCAGCCCCTGCCACACGCCGAAAGGCGGCTTGCAGAGTAGGTACTTACATAGACATAGACAAGGAAGGACGATGTAAATACAGCCGAAAGGACCAAAGATCATAAAACCAAAACAAAGTGTAATAAATCATCAAAAAGAGTCTTGAGAGGAGCATTTCTCAACAGTGAGGGTGAAAGCTTTGCCACTCAAATGTCTAATGGGCATTGGATATAATTTTGTACCGTTTTTAGAGGTCGCTTTTTCGTTCAACTTAGTAAATTTTTCTAGGTTTTGGAAATTCCGTTACGTTTCTTGACGTAGTTTTACATCTTACTTTTACTTATATTAAACGCCATTTCCAAAACTTTTTCGAACACAGAACACTTCCCAAATGAATTATAGGTATATGAAAGAAAAAGATGAAGCACAGAATTTCACGGATTTTTGAATTTTCCCAGCCAACAAAATACGAATTCAACCAATAGCTACCGGATAGTTTGGAAAAGAAACGAGACTTACTAAGCGAGATGCAACGTAAGATAAGATGAGTTGGCCATTTCTCTCATATCTGAGCCAGGGGCGGATACAGAGAATTACCAAAGGGTAGGGGAACCAGTCAATGGATTTATTACAGTATCCTTATGAATTCATCTCCAGTTGACTTTAAAACGCTTGTTTAATGTCACAAATGCTGTAGACGCAGATTTATCTCATCGATTTGCCATTAGCTGAGGACCCCACCGTTAAGGGGTCCCAACGAAGGACATTTTGCCGTCTTTTAAGGTGAATAATCTTAGTGGGGCCTCTTTGTGCTTAGGACCTCTTATTTGCTAAAATTCGCCCCTGAGCAGACGTATCCCCATCTACATAAATACCCCGTAAGCTTTTCGGCGTGTGGATGGGGATAGAGGGCAGGAGACGTTAAGTGATGGTAGAATCACTCCATAATCAGAATTGAATTGAAGTTCCTTGTCCCATCCTAGACAAATTTCTAGTACTACATAATCATCAACGGAGGGGGATTCTCAGGATACACCAAGTGATATAATATATTTCTGATTTGTCCAAATTGTCTGTTCTAACTTTAGTACTTCCAAATAAGTTCTTATTATTAGTAGAATTATTAAAACATATCTTTATATCCTTTTGTTTAAAAATAATACTAAGACCTTTAGTTATTTTTGAAAAGTAGTCCAGTTTTTAAAGGTTATCACGTTTTATGTTAACAAAAGATATAGTGGTCTGGCTGTTATCAGAAGTTTAAACTTGTGCCTTTTGTTAAAATATCAATGAGGTGCTTTATCTAAAAGTCTCAGTAACTTTCATAATATCAAAATCATAAAGAAAGACGAAAGTAATCGAAAAAAATATTTTTCTCTATCTAGTAACAGAAGACAGATTCTCTAGAATAAACGAACATTAAAAACGTCTAAAAGTATCGATACTCGAACCCGTATTTGCTGAATATATATCGGTCGATTACTCTATCTATTGAAATATCCGGCCAGAACATCTTAACACACGCGTCAGTTCATTATACTTTCCTCGGAAATTTTCTTAAGAGTACGGCTTTACGTTCCAAGTCACTTGTTTTTATCTTTAAAAGAAAGACGAACATATCTCATTCATTAAGATGTGTTAGCATGAATAATATAAGAGCAGAAACTTCAGCTCAGACCCCTTAACATTGGTCGAGTGTTTGGGGAGAGGAAGGTGTGGGCAGCAACAGAATTGAAATGAATTAGCGGAGAAATGAATTAGCGGAGAAGGGAATTAGGAAGAGCGATCTTAGTCTGGAGGCAGTGCGTTGATTGGCTCCAGATTTATCGCCCGTCTTCCCCTTGCTTTCATCGAAGGGCTTTGGGAGACGCGCTAAGTCCTTTTCGCCGGGATTTAGGGGTCGTGTGCCCATTGTCCCAAGAGAGTGACGTAATGGACTGCCTCAGTGACGTAACGAGTGGCGAACAGACGGACGCTTTCTGCATTTGAAAGACGAATGGAGAGCGAATTGAATAGATGAAATTCAAATGCAGATCTGTACCACGTGACTAGGATGAGGCATCTTACTCTAATTCCTTGGGGGTGTTACTCATTTAATGATATTTATCAGCAGAACCTGTATACTCCGGACTATCTCATCTCTTCCAATTTTTAAGCTTTGGCTTTACGCTAGGAAAGCTTTTAATTCCCGAACACAGAACTGAATTATGCTCTAAATCTTTCATGGTGCTCGGCGCGATGTATTGGAATCAGCTATCTAATACCAAAATGAAAACCTTACCATTTTTCTCCTCCAAAAGGGTTGTCTGGAATTATCGGAAGTACTCTTTGGCCATGAGCTATTGAAAACGAACTTACTACAACTTGGACTTCATTTCATCTATGTACACATCGTCAAGTCGATTTTGATTACTCTCTACTTAGTCAAGCTAATTTATAAGGCAATCGCACTTAGTGAATTTATCACATGATTTGTTCAATGTCATCTACTCTTTCTCGCCTTATTCATTTCAGGCTCTGCTCTGCAACGGCTAATGACACCGAATAGTAGTAGTAATGTTAAAAGTGCTTTGAAAACTAAGGCCATTTCGCAAGTACTCCCTCACCGGGAATCGAACCTGGGACCGCTTTCACTAAAGTCGAACGCGTTGGCCTCTTGGCTATTAGGAAGCCCTAATGACACCGACCATCATCGATGGGACAGATGTGTCGGCAGATACCCGGGAAACCCCATCAGCTGCCGAATCTTAGTGTTTTAATTTGAAATATACATATTTGATCTTTCTGTCTATGATTCTTTCTTTGTTTTTAACTTGAACTTTTCTCAGTGTTTTCGCAGGTTATTCTCACCCCCTTCTGTGTTGGTCTTTACCCGCAACTTTGGTTTTTTTCTCTTCCACTTTCAGTTCAGTTCAGACTTTTCTCACAATCAACATCTTTCTTTTGTTTTTGCTTATTTAAAATTTTTTTGTATTTCTTTTAATAGGAAATAGCAATGTATAATTAGATACAAAGTTAGGTGGAAGAGAGGCCCACTTGGGCCTAAACTTGCCATTAAAGGGTCAAATAATAATAATATTTATCATCCGATTTTAAAAGAACGAATAAAACCTTCTCTGCCAAAATATTGTAAAAAAGGATTCCTTGTTGGCCGTGATGTCACTATATTGAATTGTTTACTTGCTAAGGAAAAAGGAATGGCGAGGATGGATGTTCCATACACTTACACGTTCCACATTAACTAGAATTTAGGCTGCGATGGTGCTTAAGAGAGAACATGAACAAGGAAGCAGAGAGAGAGAGAGAGAGACGTCCTTAATTTCAGACGATGCAGAGTATCTAGAGCAGACGTATGACGCAGTGGGAATATTTCCCCAAAATTACGGCATGAGGACGATAATATTTTGCACCAACGGTTCTTAATTTCCGAAGAACATTTGTAGGTTTCCAAATTACAGTAAATTTTATTGTCCTTATTATTATGGATTAAAACTCCAAAATTCATAGGAATGAGAAAGCCCTGCTTTATTAGACGTGAAACATTATTTCATTCCTTAAAAAATATAAACCGATTAAACAGTAACCATATGTGAGCAAAATATGCTGGCGATCTTTTCTTAGGTGTGCCGTAAATGATTAAAGCTCTTGACGAGGATATATCAAAAATTGTATAATAGGAAGTGTTTTATAGAATAAACCATTGAAGAGAGAATTAAAATTAATAATATCCCATTCATTTTTTCTCATATCAGCCATATTTTCTCAAAATAGTTAAGCGTTTCTTATTTATAATTGTATATAAGTTAGTTGTTTGTTTATTTTTGTATTATATGTGTATTGGTTTTTACTTTATATTATGCAAAACTTAATACTTTACTATGTAATGTAGTATGGTGGACATTTTCTTTCTTTAAAATGTTATCATTCTTAATATTTTTGCGTGTTATTTGACATAAAAACCACCTATTGTAGGTATGCAAGTTCATTTATAATTGTATTGTAATGCTGATATTACTTTATTTGCGTATATATCTGTATCAGTATCTACCGAGATTTTCTTTATATGATTGTCTTTACTTTGTATGCAAACACATAATATTGTTTTTGATTTAATTTTATCAATTTTCTCTTTACTTCTTAACTGTTGTCTAGAATGTAAGAGGGAATTTGCCCTTTATAAAGTCTATTATCACTATCATTATTATTATTATTAAAATTACACAGGCGATCAGGATTAGAATGTTAGTTATTGGCTAAAAATCTCTAAACATCCCTCTTCGTTTAAATGTCTAGTTTAAGTTTGACACGCACTTTTCGAATCTTTTAAAGCACCAATGTAAATAACTTTGCACTCAAAATGATTAAACTTTGATACAATCGATTTTAGGCTCTACATCTGCCCCACTTTTGGTGGATAATTCTCGACATTTTCCGGAAAACAAACGTATGCGTTTGAAGAGCTTTGCTTCAGATTCTTACGAGTCGGAAAGTACTGCGCCGAATTGCAGAAATACAGACTTATTTTTTCCCATAGCCACTCAGAGGCAAAAGGCGGATATTATGAATATATTTACCTACTGTCCAGTTTTGCACTCCTTTTTCCATTAGCTTCCCTTGCCCTCGTATGCATGATGATTAACGTTATTAAAAGCTGTAGGAAATAAAACTGACGCCTTGAAAAAATATTTTATTTGTAAATAATGAATGCATTTCTGTTTTACCTTATGTTTTGGCTAAATAATTGGACTATAAATCAAATATAAATCCAACTTTCACCTTAGCATAGATTTAGCTGAATTCTCTTACTTATGTTTAATTACTCAATTCATTCTCTGCTTTTCATTTGATATATATAGCGATCATTTCTATCCTATAATTATCTCTTCCCCCAAAATGAACGTCCAAACTTATCCTTTTTCTTTCAAAATTTCCTTATTCTTAGCTTGATCGTACAAAGCGAGAAAATGAAAAATTGTTCTAATGTTAGAAATAGAAAAATGATAGAAATAGAAACTGTTATATGTATGATATTTTAATAGGGGTATTCTGAGGTTAAACGTCTTAACTTTATTTAATATTCGTTAAGGATTCGAATAAAATTTGTGTTCAAAATACGTTACAGAGTATTTTTGAATCAGCAGAACTCACATCTTAAGAATCCGGGCAATTTTTGACAAAAGAAAAACATTAATTAGTTGGTTAAAAATCATTCCAACCATAGTTTACACATATTTATGGCTAATGTTCTGGAACAAAGAAGAAACCCAAATTTGAGCTTCCACAGCAAGCACATCATCCATTTTTTATCTCAACCATTCCCAAACGGGAGTATACCTATAAATTTTTCGATATGAACCATTTATGTACGTATTATTCTGAAAAAAAAAGAAGGCGGTGGTTTTCTTTCGCATGTACACACAAAACTCATAAGTCGAAATTATCCCACCGTTCCTTTTAAAACCCGAAAAAATCTCCTATCGGCTTCGAAACTCCGCTTTCTTACTTCATATCTGCGTTTCTTTCCATATTTTCGCCACCGTCTCCAGTTCCTTTCTCTCCCTCTTCCACTTTACTGCGTATCGCCCTCTTTTCGACGTCTTCTTCCTGTATTCCACCTCTTCCTCTCAACTCAATCGAAGTTTTCCATAGAGCATACATAATGTGAATAACGCACCAACACACGGACTGAAATATACACACAATCCACGACTTTCAATTGAGATAAAATTCGCTTTTCGGTCTTTATCTACTTCCATCCCAAGCAAAAACGCCCCCCCGCCCGCCTCCCCTCCTTTCACATGCAGATGCGGAATTGAAAGCATCCAAAGGCAGCCAACACGCAGGATAGGGGAACCACAAAGGAGGCCAAGGAATGGGAATGGGGAGGAGGAAAAAGGGGGGTTGTTAGGAGCATAATGAAGGGTGGATATGAGTGAAAGTGTTTGGGAAGAAAATGGTCGGAAAAAGGGAAGGAGACTCTCGGGAGAAGATCCGTGTGGATTGCTCGACATTTCCTGAAGGCCCCTGCCACCTTGAAGGGGATATTAACTGAGAATTAATTTTGCGGGATTTCGAATTTAAGTAAGTCTTAAATTTAAATTTTATCATGTTATTTTGTGGATAAATATGGTTTCAAAAACCTCCGTTGTCGCTCTAGTGCTAGTATAGCCACTCCGGGGTACCGGGTTCGATTACTGTTGATGGAATATTGTGATCTCGTTGACTCGATTCCCGTTATTGGTCCTGATGTTCGTGGCTTTAAATGTGAAAATGGTTTTGCAAGACCGAGATTCGCCTAGCTAAGTCGTCGTTATTGTAGTTGTTAGTATTATTATTAGAATTATAATAATTATTATCATTATTATAACTATAATAATAATTATCATTATTATAATTATAATAATTCCTAATGTTTGCTTAAGATATGAACAAGGGAATTCAGAGTCCAACCTAATGCACACGTCTTTCGCAAAATATTATTTCTTTTAAGTAAAATGCATATCCAAGGATAAACAGATGTCAGAAATAGCTAAATAGAGAAATAGGGATTCAAGTCCAGGTCTCCCTCTTTCCAGGCAGGTATTCTAACCACTGAAATGCCATGCCAGGTTATTTCACACTGCTTTGGGCATTCTTCCGTGAGCAATGCAAGAGGCGCTCCACATAGTGGCACCAACCACCGCCAGAGGTCCTCGTTGAGGCAGCTAATTCACAAAGCGGTGTTGTGAGTAATGAAATGAAATAAGGAAATGGAATAAGAAAAAGGATAAGGTATTTGCTTCGCACATTGAGGTGAGCACCTTAAAATTCAAGCATAGGGTTGGTGTGCAAAAAATGTGCTAAATTAAACTTAAAATTAATATGTTGAAGCGTGACTTCGAGGAACTCGACAGACATATTAAAAGAAAGAATAGTTAATAATATCCCAAACAATTCTATTAACCCTATTCGGCGGTTATAACTGCCTTAGAGGGTTTCCAACGCTCATAATGACTTCTTTGAAGCCGATGAGCAATAAGACAAAAGGGTCAGACCGACCACAATATTCTCAGCAGATATTTATTGACTGGTGTTGTCATCGAGTAGACATCTTCATGTAAATAAAACTCTGCTGTGGAAATTACTAAGTATTCTTTATGCCAATATTTTTTCTTTTCTTCAGAGACCGAAGGAGCTTTTCCACAGTGAATGAATATCGCATATAAAGAGGAAACACACATGGAGTCTAAGGAAAAGTAGCCTCGACAATGCAATTACTGTAAATAATAAATTAAGTTTAAGAGTTAACTTTTAAAACCGATACTTAAAAATCGATATTTTGATGCTCTGCCTTCATTAGATGCATCATATCTAGCGGAAAGCACGTCGAATGGAATTGTGCAAGGAATAAAGGACGTGATCGTATATTATTAGTGATTAATCACGCACGCAAAAGTAGGTTACAGTCCTTTTATAACGTACATCCACTCACTTTTTGCACTTTGGTCGATTAGGAATTTCTGAGACTGTATGTAATTACAATTCCATTAGATTCATGGAATCGTAGCAGAAAATAATGGCGGTGCACCGGAATTTCATGAAGCATATGAAGCCAATGCCATCTTGAAGAGGATATATACTGAAAATTAATTTCTCAGAATTCAATTTAAAATACGTGTCTGCTTCGTGGTAAGACTCAAATCCTAAAGAGAAAGATTTAACGGAATGATTTGTTTAATGCCATTTCTCATTACAAGTATTAGGGAAACGTAAATACTTAGGCAAACGAAAATAATTCAGAAGGGAAGCGTAATGGATGTAAAGTATCCCACTGAAAATGGAAGACTTGGGATCGGGTCACAGTCATGTTAATATTTTTCATTTCTGTTCATCTTTGGCTACTTTTGATCCTCATAAATCTTGCCGTTTTGCTCGCAATAGTTTCCTTTTTACGATGAATCTGAAGGATCGTCAAAGAAGAGATTGCTTCCTTTCTGTTATTTTACAATAAACAAAGTTTTACTTAGTTGTCTCAGTTTTGATGATGACGATCAGTCGCCGAAATCTGTCGATCTATTGATGAGCTGTGAGAGGCCTTCAACACCTTCTTGCTCATTTCTTGCATTATTTTAGACGAGCAAAACAGAGGACGAGGATGGGTTTCAAGTTTTTAAAAATACGAATGGAAAACAGAGGAAACGTAAAATGGTTTATGGTAAAAGTGGACATTGTTGCCAATGAGTAAGCATACGAGGAAGTAGGAGCCTGTGTTTCGTGGTATCAAATATATACTGTATAAAATTGGTAAATCAAACATAACAGTAAGAAACTATCCTGGACCTTCCTTAGGCAAATATTCAAAAGTTTCCTTAATTTCTCTGTTTTGTTTTCATTTGTAAAATATAGTACTAAAGTCTAAGTATCTTTATTATTCTCTGTTATTTTTACGAACTAATTTTCAGTTCAGATTTACTTTCGTTTACTTCCTTGAACTCATTTTGAGTTTTCCTTCATTTTCGCCTCTAATACGATCACTGTAGGCATATATCCTTCTCAAAATAGGCGTATAAATTAAAAAAAGGTTCCAGCAAATATCGCAGAATTTCATTCGCTTTCTCCACCACATGATCACAAATTTCAAACAACTACGTTGTATATAGACCTGCGGCTTTAACAAAGGAAGACGCGTCGAATCCAACTGCAGTTCTATCGGGGCCAACGAGGAAATTATCAAATTATTGGTACGTAATCCCATGGAGAGGGGTGAAGGAGCATTTGTCCTTTCCACCGCCTTCAAACCGCATTCGCCAAACGAGACGCATAACAAGTGTAATTCCATTCGAAGCGGGGACTGGGGAGAAAACCTCTCACGCGTTTAGCCCTTTCACGCACATCAAAAACATAGGGCAAAGAGGGACGTCTCCGCGGCTGTGATATGATTCGAATGAAGTAGTCAATGGGAATAAACTCCCCTCTGAGGGCAGCGTTGCGAAGAAAATGCGTTTCGACGTCGATTCGACCCCCTCTGACCTCACATTCCCCCTCTCTAACACGATGCCGTTTTACTTATTCCTTTCCTTATTTCTGCGTTTATATTGGAACCTAATTCAGGGTTGTCTTCCTCGGACACTAAGAAATAATTTACTCCAAGTGTAAGGATTCTAAACGTTGTCGTACATCTACATAAATACCCTGCAAGTCGCCTTTTGGCGTATAGCAACGGGTGTAAGCACAAAGGCTTCGAGTTGCCTATTTAGCTCATTGTTCTCGCATATTATTCGCGGAAAGAATGAGTCCCTAAAACGGATTGTCCTCGCATGTATTTATCTTATTTTACGCTCATCGTCTGATTAGTCGAAGTATCAGGGGGATCGCATAATACCGATTACGTCTTCCGCAAATGTACTTTCTCTGAATTTATCAAGCAATTACAGCCTAATCTCCTTTCTTTCAACGATTCCCAACCTGTGTCTGAGAGCATTTTCGTAACGCTTACTATTTTATCGCAGCATTTTTCAACAAATCGAATCGCCATGCGCTGCCTTTTCTCGAGTTCACGAATATACGTTTTATCCGTTGGATCCCATATACTCGCCGAATATTCCAGATGGGCCCTGACCAAGGTAAAATAACGACTTCGTCTAACCTTATCATTCCATTTGCCAACAATACGCTGTACGTCTCTGAATTTATCAAGCAATCGGAGTCTAGCTTCTAATTTCCTTTCTTTTAAGGATTCCCAGAGAAGCCTTTTTGATACGCTTGCTTTCTATTGTAGCACTTTTTAGCTAATCTTTTGGCGTTGCACTTTCTTAAGTTCTCGGGTACACGTTTTATCCACTGAATCCCATTTATTCGACGCATATTCCAGATGTGACCTAACCAAGGTGAAATAACATCGCTCTCTAACCTTTTCATCTCTCCTACCTACAATTTTATTTCTCACTGAGAATGAAGATTATTTTAGGGGATGCGAGAATATATTTTGCAGACCAAGATGTTCTAGCAGGTAGGATCGCTATCGTGCGGTAAAATGCATTAGGGTGCTTTCACAGTTTTGCAACGGGTCCCCAGGCCTGGGGCGGCGAACCTATGGCACGCGTGCCCTTAAAGGTATGTACGTGAAAGAGTGTTTTGACAACTTCACTTTTATGTAATAAATGTATTTTTCGTTATCAATGATGATTAATGATTATTTATGTCAAATTCAACATTAATCACATCTTTGTCATAATAATATAGCATATGACAGAATCTCACTCTTAGGATTGGCACCACATTGGCACGCTACTCCCTATATTAAGCATATATAGCACTCTTGCTGTGAAAGGTTCCTCGATGGGAATACTTTGAATTACCAGTTCTGAAAAACCAATTGTACCATCTTTGAAAAAAAAATTGATGTCTTCTATGAGCAATGACCTGGTCATTAAAGCTAATATTTCTACAAAAAACAATAGATAATACATTTCCGTGTACGACGATCGCGTTAAAGTTAATAATTTATTCAACACAAAAAGTGTTTTAGAATTCCAGTACATTTAAATTCATGCGTTGAATTCCCGTTTCGTATTCATTACCCAAATATAAAGGACTTGCAAAGAAGAATTTTCTTTCAATTCCCAATTTAAGCGCATGGAATTTGAGTAACAATTATTTTGCTAACTAAGGAGGTAGCGTGGAAGGCGACTGCCCGAGTTATATCGAAATCGCATAGTTGTTCAATCAAGCATCACAAACATCAACGATTCCTTCACAAAGAAGAATAAAATATGACTGGAACTATGACTCCCTTTTAGTCACCGTGAGAAAAAAAAGGCCCGTTACAAAAAGTAATTTTTCGCAGTGTTGCAGCTGTGTCCTGCAAGAACAATGTCAGTCGAACAAAGCTATACGAAGATTTTCATTGAAGAGATATTCGATTCCCGATGGAGATCATTTCTTCATGAACGATTCCTTATGGACGATGCATCCAAGTGTTATGGAGTGGTGGAGAGTTAATAAGTGAGTTTGAGTGGACTGAATCGGAGGTGAGGGAGACACGAGCAGGGACGACAAAGGGTTGAAAAGGAACTGAACAATAAAAGGAAAGAATGGCCGAATTGTGCTTGGAAATCGCCCTTCTTCGTTTATCTAGAACTCAATAAATAGAAGTGTAGAGTAGAAGAATATGCGTAGGCTACAGAAGATGTGTATAAACTCGTAGCTATTCGAGTTTTGTTGGAAGGTCTAGAACGGAATTCATTGCCAAGTTCTACTATTCTTAATGTAGGTCACGCTGCTAAGTACAGTTGTCTACGATCATTTAAACATTGAAACATGCAGGAATGAAAATGTCAGTAATATAGGCCATGAGTTTTACTGATAAATAATATTGCCATTGGATTGTTATTTTTTATCATACATTTTACTATGGGTTTAGTGATATTATTATAAAATCTTGTTCGTACTCAGTAAAGGCAAACGTTTAATACATTATTGAAAAGCTTTATTGCAAAGTTATCATTCCAAGATTATTGGAATCGTTGTTATAAATTGATATAATATTTGTTATCCAACTACGTTATTTTGTTTTCGGTTCGTGTGTTTGTGTGTTTCTCAAAAATGATATAAAACATCCAATGTAGCAATGGAAAGAAATGCGTAACCGGAGGAGTACCTAAAAATTGATATAAGTATATATTTCTCCAATAACCTTTGGCCTCAGATTACAAACAAATAACAGTTAATATGGAGCCTAATTCGCTGAAATAATTTTCCAGGGCTGTATTCTGACCAATAAATTTTTAAAAGGAGGAAATATCTAAGGGAATTGGTATGCTTAATCCAAAAATATTTATTGTAGAATGGCAATTGTTTTCAAGAAAAGAAATTAAATTACTGTTGTAGCCAAACCGAAATTATTAAAAATATATTGACTTCATTTGCCATAGGATGGTGAAAATTAAATGGAGGACTAAATAATGCTCTTTTATTTCTGATTCATAATAAGATTTTTTCTAAAATTAAAAGACTTATTTACCAAACTCTTCCATCAGAGCAATGTTTGCCATCAGGTCGGGCGCGTCTCACCAGTAGGACTTGCGAACCTGTATGATGGGATTCAAGTATGCTCAAGTCGTTATATTTTACCCGTTTTCACTTTTATTTTCTAATATTTTCTTAAAATGCAAATTAATCTTCCAATAGTTTGACTGCCATCAATGAAAAAAGTAACAAGTACATCTACATCTACATAAATACCCTGCAAGCCGCCTTACGGGGTGTGGCAGGGGGTGAAAACACTGGGCGTTCGGACTATATTTTTAGCCTATTGTTATCATGTATAGTCCGCGGAAAGAACGAATTCTTAAAACGACTCGTCCTAGCATCTATTTCTCTTATTTTGCGCTCATTGTCGGATCGTCCAAGGTAGCAGGGAGTCTCATAATATCTACTATATCTTCCGCAAATGTACTTTCCCTAAATTTATCGAGCAATCGCAATCTAGCTTCTAGTCTCCTTTCTTTTATGGATTCCCAACCTGCATCTGACAGCATTTTGATAACGCTTGCTTTTTTATCGTAGCAATGTTATAGTGCCGGAATAAGTAGATTATATAGTGCCGGAAAGAGAGTATGTAATGCAGCTTTCGATGAAAATTGGTAGTTCTAAAGACTTCGAAACAAGAATACTGAATTGCCCCCAAATAGAGTCCTCTGAGAAATATTTTTCCTGGAAAAAGCTTTATATTAAAATAGCCTAATAATTGTAAATTAGAGCAACTAATAAAGATCTGCAGCGTAAACCACTAGTATGAATGAGTTGCTAATATTTTTGTTAGCGTATAGAACCAGAAGTCCCGGTTTGGGAACCCTCGAATGTCCCCGTTGCTGCCATAAGAATTGGCTCATTTACAAAATAACTTTGGACCCAGGACCCTTTGGGGAATCATAAATTCAGATTACGCTACTAATTCACATCTTCTAGCTATAGCTCGAGTGAAATGCCTGCATCCTATTAGGAAAGACAATTCTTATGAGAGGTATCCGTAACGATCTGTCGTCGAATTCAAGACACTTTTGGGAGATAACCTTACTGTCAACGTCACTATGCCACATTCTCTTATTTCCGGAAAGCTCATACAAAGTTATTTTATAACTTGGCGCAATGTATTCTTATGGGAAAAACCGGAACTTCTGGATTTTCTAGGCTCCAACCCATGACAGCTGGGTCAGATATTCAGTTGTTTTCTGGTCTCTGGTTGACGGCTTCTATATGTCCAAAATCAGTAACTCATTCATACCAATGGTTTAGACTGTGGATCTTTATTGGCTGATCTACATTTACAATTATCATTTAAATACTTTTAGACAATTTTTTGAAAAACATTTCTCGTAATAAAACCCTATTTCAGGGCTAATTTGCTATTCTTGTCTCGAGGTCTACCCAACGACCAACTTTCATCAAATTATTCGTTATCGGCACTGTATACTCTCCTTTTATTCATTCGTAAAATATGAAAATACATATACTTATTAGTAAAACGAGCTCTCTGAACCTTGTGGGACTTGGTTGTCTTGAGGACACGGAAGGTCGAACTTGTGACCACCAAGGTGAGGAAAATTCATTACAGAAGCTTTTTCTATTTACTCCAGTTTTATAATTTATCGAGGTTCCGATTAAATAATAGAATTTCACCGCATAATTAACGTTATTCTAGAATGAATGCTAGAAGAAAATGGTTACGGAGGACGTTCTGTTCAGTATAATAGAGGAGGCGTTAAGGAACCGATGAAGCGGACCGGTTTTGCGTTTGAATTAGTGGACCATCCGATGAAATCTGAGAAAAATCCTGCGAGAAATATCTTCAAAATATCGCCAAAGAAAAAATAAGCAGCTAGGTTATGCGATAAGAATCCACGAAAGAAGGAGCGGTGAGTATAATGCATCGGAAAGAGCACCGCTACGAAGAGTAGAAATTAAAGTCAGAATGCGTAAAGGAGTGGATGATTTCAGAAGAGGTGTGTTGGAGAGAGGTGGCGTTGTTCGGCCACAGACACCGTGGGATACCGGGCTCCCCTGTGGGCCCACGCGCGGCCCCACAGGGTCACCGGCTGGGGCGTTTCGTCTTACCCGCTCTTCATCACTCTCGCTTGAATGGTCAGAGATAGAGGTGAACGGGAAAGGGTTCGAGACAGAGGTCTGAGACCACTCTTGAGGTTCTCTGGAGAGCTCTTGTGAGCAACTCACCGGAAATCACATTATTAGAGTCAAACCGCTCCTCGGAAGCTCTTCAGCGGGTTATCTTGCGAAGTACTGCCGGAGAGGGGACACAAGAACACTGCAGTTCGAATAATTAGGGACGAGATCCCAGGAGAAGTCACAAAGGCGTCCCCGCGCTAAGAATAAAAAGGTCTTTTTCTCTTCGCGGAACTAAGTGTATTGTAATGCGATTTTTTTTATCGGACTTCCATTGCAAGAGATCTTTGGACTTTGAAGACTGGAGGAGCAGAATGAGAAATGCTTTTGCTTCGATGTTCCAAAGAATGATGGCGATAAAGAACGGGTATAATGGAACTCTTAACCAAGCGATCGTTAATTTAGCCTTTCACGAGGAAACGTTTGTTGGTTGATACTCTCTTCACCCGCGATAGTATGATAGGTAAATTATGCCCTCCAAAAGAATTATTAGATTTCCTTTGCAAAGGATAAACTAATGCGGAAAAGAATCAGCATAATTTGGCCGCAATACGAGGAACACCAATAATTAAATTCATTTATTTAATTCAGAATTAAATTCCATACTATTTGATAAATGAAACCAAAAGTATATTATTTTGAAAGAGAAAGATGAGTGTTATAAATGTGGACATTACAATATGATTTATTTTCTATTTATAAAACTTTTCGGGCAGTTTTCGCACCTTTAACCATGCAATGCATATTTGCAAACAACCATTTTTTTGGATTGGATCCATCCATCATACGCACATACAAATAAGTTTGGTGTGTACATGAATATAATGGAATACGTCTTCATTCAGGGTGAGATTGAGACTAAAAAGTCTCCTCTTACATCTAACCCTTTTTCATTTTCATAGTGGGTAAAGGTAGAGAAAATATAGCAACAAACAAGACAAAAGGAAAAAATACAGAGGTTAAAAAAAAACACAACTTTAAAAAAAAACCTAATTCACGTACTTAGGAAAAGATGAGATCCACTGCATTAAATGACTGTGTTAACTCTTCAGATATGTTTATCTAATATCTTAAAATTTGGAAACGTTAGAGAAATTTCGTTTCGGCTATTGAAGATTTCGGGTTAAGAATGCGACTCCGAAGTCCCAGTAGTATCGGTGTTTCTGGGAGTCTGTTAGCATAGCGGAGGGAATACAATTGGCATGCATGCATGCATTTACCTTAAGCTGCTGCTCTCATCAGTTTAGTCCGCCTGTTGCATCACGTGGGCCATTCACAGACCACAATGCAGCGCGAGAGACAATGGCCGTCACGGCGATTATACAGTTCCCTCTTTGGGGTGATCGAGGAACTCTCCTAACCCTCACCTGAGTGCCAATCAAGTGCTGACGGAAGATCCTCGTCTTCCGTCGAAGGTCCTTGAAGGAATTTCGCCCAGCTCCGTTCATTCGATTAAATTCAGCACCTGAATGGGTAGGATTCAAGCCATTCATACGTTCTTCGAAAGATATGTTCGAGACGCAGTAGAGAAATTAGGGCGGAAAACAAAGTGTTACCTGAATCCACTCTTCTGATAGATGCTTAATCGAAACATGAGCGAAATCTTGAGTAGTACTACGTTTTTCTCGTTACTCTTCCTTGATGTTCCTTCTGAAATTGTTAAGACAACAATATTTACGGGAATCTATGACAGGATTTGCTCCAATCCGGACTTACGAATAAAAGAGCCTGACTTCAATTGGATATCATAATCAGGGGCGTAGCCAGGATTTTTCCATGGGGGTTTTAGAGCCATGGACTAAACAGTGCATTGCTAACAACCCAGGGGCAGAAATACTTCCGCCCAGAATATAATGAATTGACTACGACTATGATCATAATCTAGATATTTACGCTTATCACTTCCATATTTATTTGTTAAATTATCTTCATAAATTCACGAAGCTATCCAGCGAAGGCAACATATTTATAAAAAAATTCTCACTTTGAATTTTGCTTGCTGATCTCACTACTGTATGTATGTACCTAGCAAAAAGTTTGAATGCACATCAACATAAGATTTCACAATCCTCAGTTAATATTGTTTGACATTTTCTATTTATATTCGCAAACCGTTGATTAACCGGCAAAAACAGGAACTAAAAATTCTACGGTTCGATGCCCTGCACTAGAAAAACCACCGATCTGAGATGAACCCAATAGGGTATTAAATATCTGGGCTGTAATCTTTAGAACGGTGAGATGGTTTCCTTGATTTCATCACCTTGTGAGCTATGGAACAGCCCCAAAACGGCATAACGATCTCTAATTTAAGAACAGCCGAGTACAATTTACTCAAAATATTGCTGACCCCTGCTTTAGTGTGCCGCGAAGTTTAAATTGAAGACATAAGTATGAGGGAAGAGTTTGAGAAGCATCGATATTGAAGATGCTCACAATGTGTCTTTCAGGAACGATCAATCCGCCCATTTACGCATCAAATGCAGTAACGCGATCCGATTCGACTTCTCAGGACATTTGTTAACGACGACCGTTCTGCCGTCGGTCATCGATGGTTCGTTTACTTCGCCATCTCCACCCGCCTCGCTTCCGCCGCTTATGAACACTCCGAAAGAAAAAAATCAATTTCCATTCGAAGGCGTTTCTCCTCTGACAACGCCATTAATCTCAGGTCGAGGCGGACGCACTTTCGACTTCTTTTGTGCGATAGGCGTAGTTAATCTCAATATCTGAAATTTCGACTCTCTGTCGCTTTGTTCGGAAGATGTTTTCCCATTAATAAAAGACGTTCCCCTTTTGCTTGGCTTTCTGCCCCGTGATATATTTGGGATCGGGGCTTTGTTAACACGTCGCGGTTTGGCGAATGGCGGCGTTGGATTTGAGTGCCTTTCAAGGAGTGACTTAATGGGAAGAATGCACCTCTTCGACGCGTGTGATGTATAACATTTTTTGGTCTCTTTGTGCCTCCTTTACGTTGGAGAGGTCTGACTGACACTTCGGTTACCCAGAGAAAGTGTTCCTTGTATCGCCCTTGAGAGGAATAGAAACTGTATAAACAGCTTTGATGCTAGGAAGGTATGCATCTTATCAAGTGAAAATGTTCTTCTGACACCTACGTACATACTTGGGTATTAAGTATATCCAGAGTTCCTTTTCTTATTTATGCAAATGAATCATAATGTTCCTTGCTGAGAGTCATGCTGTGAATGTATTTTTAACAGTGATTATCAATAGCGGAATTCTGGAGCTTTTGGTTTGTGATAATCTCCTTGCAGTGTTACTAAGAATTTTATCTTTGCTCGGACTTCAATTTAAAAGTCATTCAGAAATTTCAATTTAATTACCAAGCCTTTGTTATATTAGAATGACACTGTATACGATAGAGTAAAAGGATAGGTAGTTTTTGAAAGTGCAGAATATAGGAGAAAGTCCGAAAGAAGTTTAAAGCAGTTAAGAAACCCATCGTCAAGGGTAAAAGCTATGTTGTGATATTTAACTGAGGATTGTCGCGTTATTTTTGTTTATTTCTTGGTAGCAGCATGAGACAGACATAAGTTATCTTTCACACCGTGAACAGCTTCATAAACTCAGAAAGATTCAGATGGATTCGGAGATTGTGAGGCAAATTATCTCACTTATTACATCTGTTTCTAAGTTAGAAAATTCCACCCAAATATTGGCTTATTGACCCATCGCTAGTCGCGGCACCTCCTTAGACATGGCTTGTCGTAGTGCGTAGGAAATGTTCATACCTTTAGGTACATCGAGCTAAGATGTACCATCGCGTCATTTTTCATAAAATGCCATATCTTCATTTTTTATTTTTTACTGCCAGTAATTTTTACTATTTCTTTGCAGCCAGGAAAAATTGAAGTGCTTGTTTAACAGATTTATTCACTTCATTATTTTGTTTTTGACTCTAATTTATACATATATACGACTTTTTTTCGGGCGAAGTGGGGTCTAATTAGTCCCGCATTACAGTTAACCCATTAATCATTGATAAAACATATAAAAGGAAATCAAAATCAATTATTACAATTATAACGCTAATGCACAACGGAAATAAAACACAGAAAAAAAGGGAAACATAATATAAGCAGTAACGTTACTTTAAAAAAACTTGTGAAATAAAAAAGAGAGAGAAAAAGGTGATATAGTGATGAAAGAGTGGCAGAGGAAGTGGAAATAAATTTGGAGAAAACGGAAAAGTTCAACGTTAAGAAATGTTTAATTAAAAATTTTCACTGTCGAGGTTTGATTTAAAAAGAGATGCTTGAAGTAAGAGATCTTAAATATCAATGGTGTGCGAGAATTTCGAATATCTGATGGGAGTGCGTTACGCCTATAAACAGAAACATGGAAGGATTTAGTATAAATATCTGTTCTGTGCTTTGGTATATGGAGGTTGCAATTCATTCTGGTATTAAGATTGTGAATGCTGTTCATCGTTTGGAAATTAAATGACAAGTACTGAGGCTGGTCACTGTTTTTGAGTGAGAAAAACTGTAAGAAAAGATGGAGATTTCTTCTAGCTTTAGCCATCCTAGATGGTGATAAGATCTTTTTCTGAGGTTGCAGTTGCATCTAATGCAGGAATTTTGAATTCATTGGCTTTTATTTGTATTATTACATCTAAATCATTGTATAGATATCAATTTTTTATTTCCATACAAAATTTCAGTTCCTTTACCGAGAAAACTTAAGAACTGGTAAAAAGAAATTTGAGTGTGATATTTTAATATGAATATCCTCATTATTTAGCTGTGATAAGTTTGCAAAACATGTTCATTCCGTTACTTGCCTTCGAAGACATATTTGTCTCTTCTAATTGCGGATGGAAAATGTGCGTATTGTTTCAATTTTGAGGTGCTTGAAAATTATGAAATAACTGTCCGTATATAAACGAAAATATGAAATAGATTTGAAACTCATGAACGGAAGAATATTTGAACACGGCTGTTAATGAAGTAGAGTAGTATTAGTATTGTTAAAAGTGCTTCGACAGCTGAGGACATTTCGCTAATGAAGTGAAGATTTTAAAGCACTCTATAAGCTATATGTCGACAGATGGAAACTTGTGTTTGGAAACAATTAGGAAGTTCCGGATAACCGATTTCTTGGAATTTGGACAGTGATTTTCATCTGCCGGCTTATGAAGAGTTTCTAAATCTCCAATGTGAAACTCATATCATACAGCAAATGATTGAAAAATAATATGAATATATGTAGTTTCCCTCTGCCACACACCGAAAGGCGGTTTGCAGGGTACATATGTAGATGTAGTTTATAATCGATTCTTTACAGTGATTTATTGTATGTAAAGCAGTTAAACAAAAAATAAGCCCGTAAGATGAGGGCTCGGTGGGAGGTAAATGAAAAAAACAGACTGAGAATTTCGAGAGAAGTTAGGGGCTACTTATATTAATAATAATAATAAATCGTCTTTATTTATGGGCGAGATTGAGACTAATTAGTCTCTTCTTATATCTAACCCTTAGTCACTTTACATATATTCGAAGCCAAAAAGAGAGGAGACTATTTAATTTAACTTTCTACCTTTAGCGTAACACGCTAAAGATAGAAAGGAAAATTGTCGAAGGAAGAGAAGCGGTTTAAGACGAGTGGCGATCCGAGACGAAGACGAATGAGTTTGGCACAGGGAGAAAAAAATTTCTTTGATCGATTCAAAAGGGTCATTGCGTATTCCGTAGAATATTCCCTTTGATTGACACCTCTAATTGAACAGTCAATCGTATAATGTTCGGAGAGCTTAAGTGTTCCTAAGTCTTAAATGATAGATAATCCAGATAGCCATCCAGAGGCTCCCTGGTTCATACATATGCGTTTCCCAAGCGATGACGAAATTGGTCGATTTGACACAAATTATGGGGTAATGGAGTGGGCCTATATTCACCAAAATCTTGTATTTGTACTCATTTCAGCCGCTACGGACGGACGGACAAAAAGAGAGAAACGGTTTGTGGGAAAATCCTCGCAAAGGTCGACTGAGGAAAACGCCACGTGCAGAAAAACATCCGAAGCAATCGCCCCAACCGAATATAAATACGGGAATCATTTGTCAGAAACACACACATCGCAGGCGGACCTTTATTCGGTGACGCAGTCTTTGGCGTCGTTATTATTCCATAGCGACATTAGCACGCCCGTACCGTTTTCCCCTTGCGTCGAATGCGGTCAAGGGTGCGTGCGGCCCGCGGGGAATTGCGGTTTCACGCCACGGGGTCGCGACAGGGCTCGAACAATGCGATCCGACACGCCCTCCTCCCACTACGCACCCTTCTACGCGACCCTTTAAATTATCCTCTCATACGTGTCCCCTTCACCCCCCTCACATTCGGCCACTTCACGTTCACGCCTCGGAGATTTCAACTCCATTTCCTACGCCTTAACATCTTAATGCATTAATTCGACGAGTGGGGATGGGGGCTAAGAAGATATCTCGCGAGTTAAAATTTTGGTGAGCTAAAACAAGGTTACAGGGAAATGATTTTCAATTCGGAAATGGAACTGAAATGTATCGGAGCACGAGGCAGAGTATGCAAACGGAACTGAACCGTGAATCGGAACGGAGGAAGCCGGTAAAAGTTTTGAGTATAGATGAGCGTATGGGCGGATCGATAACCATGCAGCGTAGGAGGGAGGTTTATGGTCATTCCTAATATACCTGTCTTAAAGTATTATTAACAATAGTACTAAACACCCTTCAATCAATTATAAATGTAGCATTTATTGTCGTCAAAACCCTATGAATGTAAAGTTCTTCCGTATTCTTTGGTCTACTCCATGAATCGGAGATTCCCTCAGTCCAATAACGCTTTACAGTTCCATTAAAGTCAATCAATAGGAATTGTCTCGTCAAAATTGAAACGTTAGCCAATTGCAAATTATCTTACTTTTAAGATGTATTTCTAATAAACAGTATTGTAATTCAAAGTACGATACTAGAACCAAATAAAACGCTTCCATGTCTAAAGTTACTCTATTGAGTCAAATCGATGATGGCGGTAAGATTTCAAGTTGAAATCAGAACATTATGTATTACTACATGCAATAACTAAGGCCCATGAAGATGTAATTTGAGTATAGCAATTCGGCGGCAGGAGTGATGCTAGGAAAAATCTCTAGATAAAATTGAATTAATTTTAATGTTGATTTTACTTTAAATACGGATAGCTTCAACGAGAAAGAGATTATAGATGCTTATATATCCAGGCAATGGAATAGCCTCGACAAAATGGCTAAGCAAGGAGTGGAGATTTTTATTTTTACTTCATTTAATTTAAAACTACTAGCAGTCTTTTTTATTTTGCGCATATTAATATTTTTAGAACAACGAAAACTGCAGTTCTAATAATCTCTGAAGTCTTGAAGTCTAAGGACTTCTGGGCATGTGCAATATTGAAATTAAAATGGATTCATTAAAATATAAACGATAAACTTCAAAGGGACTGATTCCATGGGAAAACTCATCTTTAGAGAAACCTTAATTGAGATATTCGGATTATTATACACCCTGTAAGCCTTGTATATTTATACATACATTTATACCTCCAATATTATTCTTTAAGTTAAACATAGAATATGGACGTCTAGACACTTGACTAAAGAATAAGCAACAGCAGTTAGTGAGAGAAGTAGGAAAGGAAACATGCACGTCACAGCCTCGGTATAATAATAACGCCCTAGTTCTATGCATAGAGCGGCAGAGATAAAGATAGTTGTGAGATTTTACCAATTTTGAGCTTATGACGGTCTTTTCCGTGCCCTTTCTAACAAAAACAATAATTTTAACAATACTCCGCGAAAGTAAGAGAAAGCTCTTAAATTAGCACTTCATAAGACATCTGCCATGCATTCGGAAACCCAATGGAGTAAACTTAAAAACGAAAATTTCTTCTCCCGTTTACTCTTTAATGCTGGTTCATTACTACATGAGAGAAATACCCATGCCAATGGCTCCCGAGGGTTCTTTGATTTTACCCTCTGCTCCATTGCTTCCCTTTGGGCGCGCAATAAAAAATCCGATGGACTACATTCGGTGACAAAAATCCACTTTCCGCTATCCTTCAAAGGGCACCGCAAACGGAAAGAGAGAGAGTCTGAGGGACGGAAGTCTGAAGGAAGACAATTGGAGGACTCCAGAGCAACACGCGAGTGGTCTGATAAGGAATATTTAGGATATGGTCGCTCAACCTTAGGAACGTGCCCAACGCATACAATAGAGGCCTGTCCGCACGTGCTTCCTTGTGATGAACAATTCAATTGATGTTTCCGTTACCACGCGAAGGCATTTGCCCAAGAACTGTCGCCTATGCAGGACTGTGTCTTTGAGGGCTTAACGTTCCCGTTTGCTATTTTATGGCTTCTGTTCGCCAGCTGTCGGTAAGTGGGTGGTCTGCAGAAGTCTTTGGTTGTACGAGTAGCACGAGTAGCACGAGTAGTTAGGACTGCCAACTATTTCGATTCGTCAGTTATATTTCCAGTCCCGGTCTTGGAGCTCCTTTCCCCAGTCTTACTCAGTAGCGGGTGTCTATTGTGTGATAAATTACGATGCTGATATTCATTTGAAAAATTCTTGAAGATATCACTGAAGAAAACCTATGAATATTTGGAACGATCCTCTAATTACATTTACTCTATCGAAGACCCTTAATTTGACATTATTGAAAATTTTAAAGACATAATCATTGTTAGTTTTCTCTAATTATACTTGTTGTTGGTTATTGAGGCTTATCATGTTCTTAATTAACTATAACATCAGTGGTCGTTTCCGTTCTTCTAACTTACGTTTAAATTAATAGCACGGAAACGATCATATACATACATATTACATATCGATTCCTTATTCCTCTCCTCTTTGAAGTTCTGTCAAGTGAAGAGTTCCGATGAACGAAATTAATTTTAAAATATCAAAAACCCAAATTTTTCCTCAATCTCTACTCATAACAAGCCCAATTTATTAAAGATTCCGATTGTAATTGTCATTGCCATCATGTTACCCTATTAAATTTTATTACAGTTATTTTGCAATATACTTTAACATGAAGCGTTTATTTGACATTATGATATTTAATACCGCCAATAAATAACCATTTTGAATTGTGTATGCAAGAATCCACGATGGTTTCGATGCCTCACCAAACATTCGACGCCTCCCTGAAATCCCGGATCGCCGGTGCCTCGGACTGGCTCTGACCGCGGCACGGTGCTATGCCGTAATTAAGGTCTTGGTATGCCGTGAAATGAACAAACAGTGCGGCTACTGAAACATTGCCGCTCTGAGTTGACATGAATGCATTTAACTGCTGTTTTTTCTTTTGTTTCGGCTTATCTTTAGAAGTCAGTTATCCGATTACTGCAGTCGTTTTTCATCGGTTTATCGTAGTACGTTATTAATATTTGTCAATTGATATCATATAGAGCTCAATTGCAATATTATTCTTCAATTTATGGAATATTTTAGCAAAGAAAGTCATTTCAGCATCCCTGTTAGATTCGCTTCCAAATTTTCAATTCCAACTGTTGGAAACTGTCTTTGATTTTCAAATTCATTGCGACGTCCTTAGACTTAACGTATTATTGATAACTGGTCCGTAATCAGAGTGATGTTGAATTCACATTTGCCTTACACATACACTAATGGAAGATATCACTTAACGGAAATTCAAAGATAAAAGACTAAAATGTTTTGTCTCATACTTTTTTTTTAAATTTATATTCGAATTTGATGAACTGAAGAACAAGTGTATTAGTGCGCCGCAAAATTCAAATCGATGAGTGTTCCACAAAAGACAAAAGTTTAGGAAGGACTGCTTTAACCAGTCCCTTTAATTTTGCGAGTCCTCTGAGTTTAATATTGGACATTCCCAAGAGATGTGCTGCTTCATAGAATGCAGCCCAAATTCTAATATTTCTTTATGCTCAAGACATTGTATACATCACGGATACTTTTTCCGAGGGAAATTTTGCGTTTTAGTTGAGTATGCTGTATTGGTATTTAGTATCTCATTTTTAATATTTTTTTTCCTGTAAACTCCTATTGAATTGATCTAAAAAGTTCATAATGACTCGCGCAGAATCACCGTTACCCCCCGTGCATTCATGAAATTAATATTTAAAATCATTTCATTCATCACTGAAAAAGTTAGAAAAATATATATTAGAGACAAATGTAATATTCATATTTTTAATGTCCTTTGAATATTTTCTAATGAATAATGAAACTGGGCTCATAAAAATAATCGTTTAACTGGCACTGAGTGAGGGACTGCCAAAGAATGTAAAGTAAGACAAACTCAAAAGATATTAGATGACATTAAGGATGAGGTACGTTACCACGTAACGAAAGAAATGCAAATTAAGGGGAACATTTTGGCACATGAACCTACCAAAAGGTAGAGCCCATTACAAGCAAGATTAGTTAGCGCGCCTTGAAGGTTAGGAGACGAGGAAGCTCTGATCATGAATGCCAATTTATTTTGAAATTGTTATACCATAAAGTTGCTAAAAAGTCGCTAACTCTGGAAAAATCTTCCTGAAAGTAGTTCTAAAGTAAAGTAGCTTTCAACTCTTTCTGGCATGACTTTGGGAAGGTCTCCATAACGTAAAAAGGTAACGTGAATGAAACGATGCAACTTTTCATTATTTACGATAAAATAACTTACATTCTCTTCTATAAATGGGTTATCATTTCAAAAATTACGAAAATTGAATTTATAGTATGACTCTTATGTCCAACCGAAAGTAATGCTATTTTACTTTGAAATAAGTCAAACAATTATTGTTAAGTTAGGGTCGGAACATGTTATATAGAGTACGAGATGTCGCCAAAACAGAAAAGAGGTCGAAAGCATGGTGAAATAGCTAAGTAAAGTTCCACAGAAATAAATTCCTGTTCCTATCCCTATACTTGACGAATTTTGCTTAATTATTTCACCATGCTTCCCGTTACGGAGTTCTAGGATTCGACAATTGAACTTATCGAAAAGAGGTCGCTAAAAGAAGAAAAAAGTCGTTAGATATAGCTACGAAATCACTAAATTGGCAACTATGGCTCTGATACTGAGCGTAGGCGAAAATTCCGCCTCATCGGCACCGGGAAGTTATGTACCGTCAGAGCAGAAAAGCGTCGCAAAAGAGCACAATGACGAAATAGTGGTTACTCTTTTCAGGGTCTCATTCAGCTTGTAGCGTCGGAAATCTCGCTCGGTCATTGTCTAACGCCAGTCTTAAAACCTTTTTCATTTTTCCTTTCTGCTCTGCGTTGGTGCGGAATTTTCCCTACGCCGTCACCCTTTTTCTCCCGACACCTCCCAGCAGAAAAGAGAGGAGAAAGAGGTAAAAAGAAAGAGGACTTGGTTGTCATGGCTGCCGAAGGGGCTCTGCCTCAGGGGAGTCCCCGTTTTCATTTTGCCAAAAGGAAGAATGAAGGGAAAGAAGTGGGAGGCGCGTTTCCCTCCCCGTTCTACTCCTCACCATTTTCCCTGTCGCCTTGCTTATCAGCCGCCTCAAACAGGATCGCTCATATTTATATATTTGGCGGTTTTTTAATATCTGTCAAATGCACGCGAAATTTAAACACCGCCCCCTCCTTGTCCGAAGGAAAAAGTTTCCCCTCGTAATCTTATTCTTCGTCGCGGGGCTCCCCTTCCCTGCGGATAAATCTCGATTGAAGACCCGAAACCATGCCGCTCTTTCTCCGTACTTTATTTCTCTCTCGTTTTGCTTCAAAATCGGGTTGCTTTTTCCCTTTCTGCAGCTCCTCATCCTCGTCTTCCTCTCTCCTTTTTATTTCTCTTGTTTTCTTCTTTCTCGCTCGTCTTTGTGTTCTTGTTTGTGCTACCTTTTCTACCGTAGTGTTTTGTGGACGTTGAAGGGATAAAGTAACTCGAATCCTACGAGGAATGGCTTTCAGTGATTATTACTTTTTAGTTCGTCAACTATTTTCTAATAATAATAATAATAACTATAACTTGAGCTCCACGGCCGCGGTGGCACATTGGTTAACACGCTAGCGCTGCAGTCCTTAGGTCCCGCGTTCGAGTCCCTGCCGTATGGAACTCACTGAATGAGAGAAGATCTGATTACCAACGAAAGCTTTTCGAAAAATTCTTCGGTCCAGAATTTTTAGGTGAAGTAAAGGATATTTTTATTCCGGTGAACAGCGACCGCGATCTTCGAGAGGCGACGACCAGGCGTTACAAGGAAATAATCGCTAAAACAGATGGTTATTTCTGGTCGTTCTTTTCGAATGGCATCAGAAAATATAATAGGGTAGATTAGGTAAGGTATTGATACACCCCCTGCCATACGCCACTGGCGCCTTGCAGGGTAAAAGTCTAAATCTAAATCTAATCAGATTTTTCTGGGTTGGGAGCGTGCGGGTCGTGGGGTTAAGGGCGTGTGTGTCCGTCTATTGTTACTGTTTACGCGTTCTACATATTTTCTTCTTAAATTACAATCTTACATCTTGCGAATATGTGTATTGCTACACCTTCATTTGCAGAATTCTGAGCTATGTATATACGCTGTCGCGAAAGAATTTATTTCTGTATATTTTTAGATAGAGACTAATTGCTCTGATGCTATGTTTCGTCAATTGCCTACTCTTTTATTACGTTTCTTCATAGATAATGCTCTTTCTTATGGGAAATATATGGTAAACTCGAACGTCTCGTAAGCGCGATATCGTTTAAATCCTGAATCTCCCATTTCTCTTAACACAATATTTTCCCACGAAAGTTAAAGGTTTAATGAGTGTAATTTACAAAAACCATAAACTTTTTCAACATCTTTCATCAAACTACAGTTAATATCAAAGCTAATCTTTTCATTTTCGTAATAGTGTGTGATTATTCCATCTTTCCAAGCAGTAAAGCTATTTTAATTTATGATAGCATTATATTTATCAAGTATATATTAGATATATATGTAAACGAAGCTTGTATATTGTTGCATAATATATCTGGATAACGTTTCCTTCAGGCTGTATCAAAATTATCCCCGTCATTCATGTTGAACTCTCCCTATGATCGTGACTTCGGCAGCAATGACTAGGATCAGAGGGATTAAGTCGTAAACGACGTATTCCTGAATGGAGACGAACTGTGGTCACTTAAACATTCTCCCCGGATTAGAATCTTTGAAAGGATGCTAGTTTTCATTTCGATACAACCTTCATCTTTGAATGCTTTAGCCTATTATTTACAACCGGAAAGTTGTTTGCTCCTATCAATAGCATATCCTATCCTATACTAAATGTGTAACGGTTGTTTGGGATTACAATATAGTATTCATGTCCTTCAGGCCTTCATAGTCATTTTTAAAGCTTTATGAAACCTGATTTTGAGTAGTGTTTCCTCTAAGATTTGTTACACTAGAAGCTCGTACGTGTTGGTAGTAGAGAACATCAGTTAGGATTTCCTTCCTTCTCCAATGCACCTACGCATGAATATATCTGTAAATTCCTGATGGTATCACTAAATACCGCACATGGATTGTCCATTTTAATTTATGTACTGATATTCATTTATATACTAATATTGTTTGAAGTACTGATATTATCTTTTGCTGTATCAAGGGAAAGACAGTTTTATCAATAGACTCTGGCAAGACTTTATGATAGTAAGACATAACGAACTGATAAAAATTAAAACAAAACGTTTACCCGTACCACATGAAGGTTGATTATGCTTCCCTACCCCTCCTTGACTATATAATTGGGAAACAAATGTTGTACTTTGCCTGCTGATGACGCGACGCGTTGAAACCCAGGTCGCATAATACACCTTCATATGGTACGGGTAAACGTTTTGTTTTCATTTTTGTCAAAGACAATTTTATAAAGCTCAAGATCTTTTTAGTCAAAAATTGAAAGAATTCCATAGAAGTTTACATCCCTCAAAATCAATATAAGAAAGACAACTGAAATTATATAAATCTTGCATCGTTCTATTCGCCGGCGACCTTTTATGGGATCTCGAATAAGTTAACGCAGAACTTTTTCATTTATTTTTCATTCAGGGTACGGTGAATATATTCTTCCCTTCATCCGAATGATTTCCGCGATTCTTTTTATTTAAAAACTATCTCATGTTCTTTCTTTGTTTTCCCAGAATCGCTTTTCATGTTTAATCTCAACTAAATCATTGATTAATGTTCAGAAAGTCCCCTCTTAAATGATGTCTTTGTCTGGGCGGAAAGAATGTTAGTAAAGTAGGTGGCTCATGGTTATAATACCAGCCCGGAAAGTGGGAGACCTGGGTTCTAGTCCCAGTCATGTCGCTATTTTTCACACTTTTTATTCTTTCGGATTCAGCCGCACAGCTTCACCGTGCAAAGTTATCACCTTTTCCTTAATCCTTAATGTTTGTAAAGTATTTAGCCCAAAGGCCAGTTGGGACTTCATCCCCTCTACTATAGGTACGAAGAGCTAAGAGAGGAAAATGAGGCTTACTAGGCAAGATGAGGAGAGAGGTAGNCGAAGGCCGGTTGAGACCTCAATCCCTCTACCATAAGCTACCAATAGATAGAAGAGGGAAATGAGGCTTACTAGGCAAGATGAGGAGAGAGGTAGCCCCCCTTCTTGTTGGTTTTTCCTGCCGTGATGTATTTTTTCCTAAGTGCCTACTTAGGTTTTTAAAAATACAAAGTAATTTTCTTCTGTGCACTTTTTTCAAGCTATCTCTTTTAAATTTCATATGATGAATTTTTAGATCTAAGAAGAGACTTGGTAGTCTCAGTCTCGCCCAAATACAGTCATATTATTATTGTATTATAGTTCACCCTCTTACATAGGATCCCAAGGAATATTTGAAGATGTTGCGACTTACGTTGCTTCAACTTCACGTTGTCATAAAGTTATATGAAAAATTCTGGAGAAGTCAAAGCGTAGCGCTAATCAATCCCTTAATAAGAGGTTGCCATACATTTCATGAGAGAGATTTCCTGTAACTTTTTGTCTTATACTTAAGATTGGAACAATTTTGGCATTAGGCGCACTAGGCGCAAGATGTGAGATCTTGTTAAGGGGGCCCATAAAAGGACGTTTTGACGTTTTATAAGGTGAACAATCTCTTGGTAGGGCCTCAAAGTGGTCCTTACTTCTAAGGCATCTGATTGATGGAACTCGCTCCTGCCTTATGAGAATCTTCCATAATGCCTTGTATACAATGCTTGGTTGTTCTACATATTTTCTTCTTAAATCACAATCTTACATCTTGCGAATATGTGTATTGCTACACCTTCATTTGCAGAATTCTGAGCTATGTATATACGCTGTCGCGAAAGAATTTATTTCTGTATATTTTTAGATAGAGGCTAATTGCTCTGATGCTATGTTTCGTCAATTGCCTACTCTTTTATTACGTTTCTTCATAGATAATGCTCTTTCTTATGGGAAATATATGGTAAACTCGAACGTCTCGTAAGCGCGATATCGTTTAAATCCTGAATCTCCCATTTCTCTTAACACAATATTTTCCCACGAAAGTTAAAGGTTTAATGAGTGTAATTTACAAAAACCATAAACTTTTTCAACATCTTTCATCAAACTACAGTTAATATCAAAGCTAATCTTTTCATTTTCGTAATAGTGTGTGATTATTCCATCTTTCCAAGCAGTAAAGCTATTTTAATTTATGATAGCATTATATTTATCAAGTATATATTAGATATATATGTAAACGAAGCTTGTATATTGTTGCATAATATATCTGGATAACGTTTCCTTCAGGCTGTATCAAAATTATCCCCGTCATTCATGTTGAACTCTCCCTATGATCGTGACTTCGGCAGCAATGACTAGGATCAGAGGGATTAAGTCGTAAACGACGTATTCCTGAATGGAGACGAACTGTGGTCACTTAAACATTCTCCCCGGATTAGAATCTTTGAAAGGATGCTAGTTTTCATTTCGATACAACCTTCATCTTTGAATGCTTTAGCCTATTATTTACAACCGGAAAGTTGTTTGCTCCTATCAATAGCATATCCTATCCTATACTAAATGTGTAACGGTTGTTTGGGATTACAATATAGTATTCATGTCCTTCAGGCCTTCATAGTCATTTTTAAAGCTTTATGAAACCTGATTTTGAGTAGTGTTTCCTCTAAGATTTGTTACACTAGAAGCTCGTACGTGTTGGTAGTAGAGAACATCAGTTAGGATTTCCTTCCTTCTCCAATGCACCTACGCATGAATATATCTGTAAATTCCTGATGGTATCACTAAATACCGCACATGGATTGTCCATTTTAATTTATGTACTGATATTCATTTATATACTAATATTGTTTGAAGTACTGATATTATCTTTTGTTGTATCAAGGGAAAGACAGTTTTATCAATAGACTCTGGCAAGACTTTATGATAGTAAGACATAACGAACTGATAAAAATTAAAACAAAACGTTTACCCGTACCACATGAAGGTTGATTATGCTTCCCTACCCCTCCTTGACTATATAATTGGGAAACAAATGTTGTACTTTGCCTGCTGATGACGCGACGCGTTGAAACCCAGGTCGCATAATACACCTTCATATGGTACGGGTAAACGTTTTGTTTTCATTTTTGTCAAAGACAATTTTATAAAGCTCAAGATCTTTTTAGTCGAAAATTGAAAGAATTCCATAGAAGTTTACATCCCTCAAAATCAATATAAGAAAGACAACTGAAATTATATAAATCTTGCATCGTTCTATTCGCCGGCGACCTTTTATGGGATCTCGAATAAGTTAACGCAGAACTTTTTCATTTATTTTTCATTCAGGGTACGGTGAATATATTCTTCCCTTCATCCGAATGATTTCCGCGATTCTTTTTATTTAAAAACTATCTCATGTTCTTTCTTTGTTTTCCCAGAATCGCTTTTCATGTTTAATCTCAACTAAATCATTGATTAATGTTCAGAAAGTCCCCTCTTAAATGATGTCTTTGTCTGGGCGGAAAGAATGTTAGTAAAGTAGGTGGCTCATGGTTATAATACCAGCCCGGAAAGTGGGAGACCTGGGTTCTAGTCCCAGTCATGTTTTCGGATTCAGCCGCACAGCTTCACCGTGCAAAGTTATCACCTTTTCCTTAATCCTTAATGTTTGTAAAGTATTTAGCCCAAAGGCCAGTTGGGACTTCATCCCCTCTACTATAGGTACGAAGAGCTAAGAGAGGAAAATGAGGCTTACTAGGCAAGATGAGGAGAGAGGTAGTTTGCCTTTATTTTCCTTACTGAGCCAGAATGCTATAAGCAGAACAGTCCGACGTTAATGAAGCACAACGACTCTACGAGTAACACTTTTCGTAAAATTGTATAAAGAGAAACCTTACTCGTAATTAATGCCATTATTCAGCATGGCTCATACCTCAGTAGCTTTCATATCATCACAGCCATGAACAAGACTGAGACAAAAGCAAATAAAAGATATATTTTTCTCTATCCCGCACCAAAAGACAAATGATAAATATTTAATTCGTCACGATATGGTAGCAGAACCGTGGGAAGAATAATTTTAAGAACATGAAATCAAAAATTTTCTAATTTTCCAAATCCAATTTCGAAAAGCTGAGGAAACAGCAAAGATATCATTAGCAGAATAACAAGTTCGATTAGTAGATAGGAAAATAGCTTACGTTCTTCCTTGATATAAGAAAAAAATGTTCTCAACTTGACTATGGCGTGATGAATTCAATATTTAATTTTCGATTAATATAACACAAAAATACGTAAACGATTATTGGTGATTCATTTTCCTATATTTAGTTTCATTGAAAATTAGCGATGGGCATCACAAGTGTCAATATCACAAATATCGCATTTCTACGAGACCTATGAGATATGTGGCACATCATGGCCGCGTAATCTATATAACTTCCTGAATTTAGGAAGCTCATAAAATCCCATTTACTCGAACCTTTATGCAGGAGAATCCCCGCGGCCTGATATCGGAGGAGCGGCACAAAAACATGTCAGATGGTTAATATTGCGACTCGCACGCCTATTTCAGGCGTGTCCACAACGGACCCATTTCTCGGTACGGACATTATATTCATCGCATCCGATACCACGTGCCATTGATCGGAATTATGTCATATTAATGCATCTCGGGGAGTCATTTAACTCAACATCCAGTGTATCGGCATTCCGAGAAACGTATTACGTCCTTCCATTCATCGGCGAGGCAATATTGTTGGTTAAATAAACAGCATCTTCTCACTTTCATCGATTTCCTATAGCGCCATTGACCTCGACCACTCTTATCCTTGAAGATTTATAAGATCCGGAGGCCATCGCCAGAAAAGAAGGAAAAATTTCATTCAACTCCGCAAGGAGGACGAGGAGAATGGAGGATTTAACATTTTTTCCCTCAAGAATCGATCCCAAATTAGTTTTTTTGCCCGGGATTACCTCTCATCAGTATCTGTCAGCTCTACGAAAATTCGTTCAATGCACGTCAATGATTACTACAAATCCGTTCTCTGAATGCGAATCAGAAAACCTTGGGAAGAGGGCATTTCAATGAGCAGGCCAATATCCCCGGCGTGGGAGGAGGAAAGATGGTTCGACGGATTTTTTTCCCATTCCCCTTTTCTATTCAGCAGTCCCTTTTCCCCCGCCCCTTCCGAAAGACAACCTCCTCCTCCTAAAGCTTCACCTCCCCTCCCCGGGATTCCAATTAATTTTCTTTCGACGCTCTTCTCCGAGACGTGGACTCTTTGTACGAGAGAAGTTTTCACATGTCAGTCCGTGAGGAGAGTGCATTGAAGTGGATGGGGTGGACAGAGAAGGGTTGCCAACTTACGGAAATCCTATACCCGCAAGTTACTCCTTCGTGAGTTGTTAATTTCTTGGAACATTTTAAGGTCTGACTTCTTTGTTTCCGCTATAATGCGATTATGTAGAATTATAGTGGAGTACTCGACAGCAAGACTACCGATTCTTTCAGAGTGACTTATATCGGTTAGTAATAATATCAATCTTTCACTTCAACGACGAATGTTTTTGTCTATTAGGATCAGTCTTTCAAGAAACCCGTGGCTAGGGATAAATCTGGTTCCACTTAAATACAAATGGGTTTTCTTGAGCGTTGAACATCGTTCAAATCCAATATACCTAAATAATACAGTATATACAGGTCGTCTTAAAACATAGGTATAGTGGATTTAATCCATTATTTATTCTAAATTGGAAATTAAAATNGAATATTCATCTCAAATTCAGATTGTATTTTGCGGTTTTCGTTTTTAACCAAGATTATTACATAATGTAGAGCATATAATACTTTTAATCGATGTAGAATATAGAGAGAATACAGTTTTAAAGCATTGAATATCTAGCTACAGATATTCAATGAAGATATATTCTTGCAATTATTTCAGAATTTTTTAAAATAGGATCTGTTCAATAAATATTTTTTAGAGAAAGCACAGGGTTTTGGATCATTCCAGGAGATGAAGTACCTTAAAACATCGCCTATTTCCGTGCAGATTTTTCACGCGGCCTTCAACAAGGAAAGTTAAATTTTATCCCATTGGTTGTAGCATGTATCAACGGTAATAACTAATATCGGAGGAATCACTCAGGCGTTAACCATTCGAATTAATCGATTTATTGATTTAGGAGATAATTTTATAAGAACTCGGACTACATCTGATATATCGTCATTTATTACGTTCCCAAAATAATAAAGAGTGAATCCATTATTCTTAAGTAACGCGATCAAAGCTTCTTCTTCCACATACTAATTGGGATCCAACCAATATAATATTTCCCCTTTCTTCGCCGTATTCGAAAGAGAGCGCTTCTCGGAATTCATTTCGTAAAACATATCGCTAATAAATTCGGGCATCAGAAAACAGATCGGGGAAGTACTCATTAGCTAACCGAATAGTTGTTTCATTTTTTCCCGCATTCACCGGAGGTAGCGATGACTGGAAGCCTCATTTTTTCCAGAGACAAAAATATGCCCGACCATTGATTCCGCCGCGCACAAAAGCGGGGAGGAACATTCTTTAACCGAGCATAAATGGAAAAATACTTTGTTTCCTTTCTTCGGAGTCAGAAGACGATAAAATCGCTAAGTCACCCAATCTCCGCTCGATGCACGGGAGGGTGGATGGGAAAAAACGGGATTCCTTCCCCCTTTCTTTTATTCGGCGCACAATCATCAACCGGATTTTTTTCTTCCAGAAACGCCATCGCTACTAAATGTTTACCTTCCGGGAAAGAAAGACGAGGGAGACAGGAGAGTCCAAACCACTTCGAAGGCGACTCTTCATTAGTAATCAGTCCTCCCGTTCCGCGCTGGTGGCGGTAAGAGCGCTGCAGAAAGAACGCCTTCTCTCTCTCAGTCTGCCTTTAATTATCAGAGCACTCCATTAGGGGTGGAGTCCATTTTCTCCCCCACCCACTCCAGAAGCACGTTTTTTCCTCTATTTCCCCTTCCATCCTTCGCCCTTTGTCTCCGCTTCCAGTCTTCATTCGGTCCAGGAGCCTTTATTTTTCACCCCCGCCTCCTCCACCCCCTTTCCTCTCTCATTCTTCTCCATCTCGCGCAGGAATTTCACGTAATAACATTTTTTTCCCCCATTTTGTCGGACGTTGTCCGAGGTTCCCCTTTTCGCCGACCGAGGCGCCAGCATCTACGATCTCTAAAGAGTATTGTGCGTCTCTTATATTCCGCATGTGGAGCAAAAAAACGGTGGGAATCGAATGGAATGAATGGCTCATAGGTATGTTTCGGAAATCACTCGGCGGAGCAGTAAATGAAGGTGGAAAACTGTTAGGTTTCGTCGCCGTAATCACTGTAATCGAGGGAGATGTTTAAGGATTGGAAATTTTGCGCGCAAATAAGAAAATGAAACGTTCGCTCATTTTTGACTTTGAAGAATGCGATCAAAAGGGTGTTTGTAGCCGACGGGAGACGGGCAGGAATTGTTCTATACCGTTGGTTTATATTCATTAATCGTTTTTCGTGAAATATGTAACCGTTGCGTTTACGAGCCCTAACAAATGCTCTGGAAGAATTTAAATATAAATTCTGTAAAATGTTGTTGTTTATTTACATAGAATTTGTTGATTGCGTGACTACTTAGAAACAGTGTTTACGTTTACATGATATCGTGCAGTAGTCGTAGTATTTTTAGTATTATTACTACTAATATTATTACATGAGTTACAGATGGACTAAGTCCTGTAGTCAGATATTACTATTTTACAATTATTCTAATACTATGCTATACAATCATACAGTAAAATATACAACACTTATTACAATAATGCAACGCTTTTGCTTTCTACAGGACATCCATCATCTAGCTTAGCATAGGACCATAATAAATTTTCCCCTGCCACACGCCGAAAGGTGGCTTGCAGGGTATTTATGTGGGATTAGCTTCACAGTACCATATTGCATTACATAAATCTTCAGTTAACAAAAATACATTATTAATAAGATATCTCCCAACTATAACAATTCAAAGTTACAATACAGCTGTCTCCTATCTAAAAAATACGCTAATTTACTAAGGAAAACCTCACTATAAAATAACACACTATGTTATGTTCACTAAAATTAGTATATTTTCATTTAAAAGGTCGATAAAGGTTTGAGCAAAGCAAAATTTACTCCTAAATTTACCTAACTTATTACATTCAAGCTTTTCAAGGTTTCCGGAAGCCCTTCACGACTTTGCGGTTCCCACAGTACCTCATCCTACAAAGGAATCCCTTACTACACATGAACTTCGTCAACAGATAGCTCACTCGTTGTTAAAATGACTTCGACAGTCGANGAGATTTTTCTTAGCGGGTAATTGACTTGTTTTCTATTTTTTAGGTTTATTAAACTCCGTTTTGTATACCTCCAATGAAGGCATAAATGAGCTAATGCTTCGCAACCGGTGTGTTGCGGCTCAGTGGTCTTATTGGGCTGTATAATATCCAGAAGTAAGCGTCATGTTATTTTCTCAAAGAGCTTAAGATGGATTTATAGGATTTGAATTTGGACTCTCCATTTGAATAGTATATTGAATTCGTATGCTTAGATTCTCTTTTTTGGAAATAATCTGTAAATTTTATGTATCGACTACTTCAGCTTTCACTTCCTGTAACTTTACTATATCATAAATCTATGTAGGCGGCTGAGATATTGTGGAAATCTGTAACATAAAGTTAAGAAAGGATGTAGAACTTTCAACAGTAGTTTTTAACGAATAACTGGCGTTACATTGCCATCATCAAAGCAAACATAAAAATTTAAAAAATGGTTTTATCTGTGACCGGACGATGGCAATGTGACAACGGAACCAGTTGTTGGTTTAAAATTTCTGTAGGAAAGAATACGTCAGATGGCAAAAACATTTTGAAACCATTTTTAAAAACATGGTGTGCAAAACCCATACCAGTGATGGCTGACCCACGAACAGAACCATATATCTCACCGTTGAGATAGAAAGAAATAATGTTTTATCTCATCTCACGAAAAATATCCGAAGAATAGCATATTTTTTAGTCCTGGAAAAAGAGGAAGCAGTCCCAAAACGGAGGCGGACAATGACGGGGGAGTTGGCAGCCCTGTAGGGCGGGATAAGAATGGAAGAGGGAGAGGATAATGGGATGAAAAACGGTGGCTGAGATGAGAATGATGACTGTGGAGAGATACAGTATGGCACCGACAAAAAAGGGGATACTCAAGCAACGATTCGATTCATCAATCTAGGCCTCATCACAACTTCTCCATCCGCTCTTATTTTTCTCTACCCTTTCGGATGCTGTCCCTTCACCTTCTTTCGCGAGCTGATTGATCGAGGTTTGACCAATGCGCTCTCCTTTTAGTGGGCGGAGGCAAGCATACGCCATCCATGTTCCATTAGTGGACTCCCTCTGTTGGAGGATCATCCCTTAGAAAGGAAGGCGATCTTGTACACCCACGCTGAGGAACCAGGCGTCCATTATGGCTCTTCTTTCATGTCTGCTCAATACAAAGTACTTGTTTGCGCATGTTTATACACGGTGTTGGGATGAAAACCTGCAGAGCGTATCTGATACAAGAAGGGCATTGGGATTTTCATACCTGAGCTGAAACGAGTATAGGACGGCAAGAAATAGGGAAACTTGTAACGACATTTACTGAAGTTTGCAAAATGCAGAAGGATAATTTGGTACTTTACCGAGTTCAATTTCTAGTTAAGGTTAAATGGATAATTTCAGCTCGGCAAACACCGCAGATTCATTACGCTTCGTATTGAAACCTTCTGAATAGCTACTATGCATTACCGGGCACCGTAGAACAAGAGGTTTTGATGATTTAATATTGCTGTATGTGCTGTGATAATCATACTCGGGATTAACGATGTAGAAGGACTGAAATATACTTGTCGCATTGTTTTTCCCACTCAGTTGAAGGTAATAAAAGAGTGAATTTGAATGGAATCGAAAACCAGATCTTTCATTCACCAAGGATGGGGTTAATTATCAGTGGACGAAGATTAGCTAAGGAATGACACTGAGGTTAAATTGGAGACTTAAAGTACGTTTGACTTATCGACCACTCTGTACTATGTTTTACAGCAACTTAGCAGCCTATCAATTTAATAAAAAAGTGCCAAGAAAGACTGATGTTACCATTTTAGCAAAGATTTCTGCTATATGTGATGGATAATTGAAAATGTTAGGAATTGCAAAATATCTCTGTATGGGTAAAAGATAAATGATAAATGATTCAGTAACTCGGCTACTTCATAAACCAGTGAGGAGGACTGATACTAATCACCGGTGTACACGGTCACCTCGGCGACAGTCTATCAGGCGCTAAAATAATTCAGCAGATATCTACTTGGGGGAAGTGAAATGACATAATGAAAAATCATCTCCCGAAATGTATACTATGTGAGCAGTTACTTGCAACAGATATGCAGATGGAGCACATTCATTATATTAGATATATCGATCTACAAAGTCTGAGAAAAATTGGCGGCAGAACCACTGGTCGGTTTGTGTCTTTTTATAGTTGTAACACTAACGCGCTTAGCAATTTAAATATTGCTACGTCATCCCATAGAACGAGCAATTTCTTCATTGCTAAGAAAATCTTCAAAAATGATTTTTGCTCCATTATGTTGCTAGCACGAGCCTGGACGAGTTCGCTTGTCGACCAGTTGATTGTCGCCCACTCAAACTACCATTGGTATGTACAGGCGTGGTGTGGTCCACATCATTCGTCCGCTTGCCAAAAGAGGGCAGCTCCTGCCGAGATCTTTTCCTTCCGTCGGCCGAATCAGTGGGCATTCGTCATTCAGCTTAGCGCTCGCCTTTCGGTATTATAATGTGTACATAAAACACTTAAAATGGTCTTCAACTACTTTAAAATTAACTTTAACTTTCTGAGTTGATAGGATTCAAACCTCAGCAGTTATTTGTCCTTCGAATGATGTATCCAAAACGCAAAGAGAATAGTCGGGTAGAAAACAAAGTATTGCCTAATCCCTCTCTTCTGAAAGTTGCTTGCTCATCTATGATGGATATGATGGATTAACTATAGTACTTACTTTAAATCTAACAAGCCGTTATAATACCCGGCTCTTAAGTGAAAGTTAGTTTAATTCCATTTTAAGTATATATCATAGTACCGGGCCAACGTCTAAGCTTACCGAAACAACCACAAACGGCGGTCTCTCCCATTCGTCCACTAAATTCCTCGTATATTTCTCTTTTCAAATTATCTCTTTTTCTCATCTGTCCTTTTCAGTCCGAGAATCGCATCTTTTGTCTCATTTCCATCGCCTGTTTCCCGTTTAGCCTCTTTCAATCTTCTCGTTCTCGCTATTATATGATAGCCACGGAGTGATTTCCATATTTATTGTGAAACTTACTGTTCTCTTCGACCTTTTCATGTCTCATCCTTTTTAATGTCTTATTATTTTTAATTTTGCTACGCCGTGATATAATTATTGTGATTTTAAGGATAAAGCTTTGAATGAGGAAATATAACGTAAATTAATAGAAAAGAAAGGTGCACAGTCTTTATATATTGGAAAATAAACTTACGACACTGCAGTGAAATGGTTCAATATATGCTAATAATCAACGAGGTTGAATTAAGATGGGTACATAAAACAGAATCTATAAGGTATGCCATCGGTAGATATAAGGATTATATTAATGTAAATAGGATGTAATTCAAATTGTCTTTATTCCCGAAAAGACAAAATACCATCCTACCACGCAAGATACTGTAATCAGAATTACTATAAGTGAAAAATCGGCATTGCGATAAAATAAGGAATTTAATAATGATAGCCATGGCGCATGAGTATGAGAAATACGATCAAAATTAAACTTTTCAATTTTCAANTTATAACCACAAAAGCTTACCAGATTTCTGTAAAAATGAAAATTAATGAAGGTGTGTTTCTTGTTGGAACTCATATTTCAGATACCGACTATGTTAAGGAACAATTTACTTCATTATAAAACGTTTGGAATTGATACATTCTTCAAATCCAGATTGTACCTATGATCACACCAGCCATTAATGGGTGAATAAAACTAAATAATATCGTTAACATTTCACTCTACTTTCTTGAAATGCTACGTCACGAATTTCAATGCTGAATTTCATCAACTTGGTTGTTGGTGTGCCGCGAATCTCGCTAATGTACAGTGATGGAATGAAGGTTGAATAGGGTCGTAAGTTATTGGCAGTGCAATATTCCATTGGAAAGATAATCAGGCTCTGTAGGGTTGGTATGCCTTGTTACCCATTCCGTTCCTTACCCTTCCCTCCCTCACTTCCCCTCCACCCATTCTCTCCCTCCTTCTATTTTTCCATTCTCCCGCGAATCCATTCTCTCCTTCTCTGCACAGAAGAACCTTCCCATTCGGAAACTCCCTCCCCCTGGAGATTGTGCCTCCACAATGCCGCGAACAATTGACTAACGCGATGAATATCGACGGTTGATGTTTCTTCGCGTTTAGATGGCAGCGATTCCAACAGAGACTTAGAAATTAATTTCCGGGGATAATTAGTCCTTCGGCGAAGTGGAGGAGTAGGAACTGTTTCTACCTCGAAAAGTGCTCCTTTATTGTCTTTGTAAGGGTGCGCGGAGTCTTTGATTTAATTTCCACTTAATCATTAAGAGCGTGATCGACTCTAAATAATTGAAATCCCTTAAAAGTGGGGCGATGAGTGGATGTGTCATTCTGACATGTCGAGGGAGGGAATGTGGGAAAGTAAATGGTTTTGATGTAGTTTTTATATGAAATAATTTAAATAGATTCTCTTTTTCACGTATTTATCGATCAAAACAAATAGTGCAATGCATGAGGAATCGTTTATTCCCTTCCATACATATATTTATATCTTTCAACGATCGAGCGTGGATTTTCCACCTTATTATACATCCCAGTAATCGACGCGGTTTAAATTTCCCCCAAACCAATTACCGCAAAACAAAAGACCTCCTTTCCAGTCAACCACGTGATTCTCTCCTTCACTCAATTCTTCTCAACATGGCCGCTCACTTATCCCGCACCCATTCCAAGCCACCTTTTCACTCCCATTCCGATCTAATAGTTTTAAATACACTCCCTCGTCAATTCCCCCCAGTAGCCCTCCTTTTTCCCCAATTCTTACTTGGCTCCTCTAGAACTATCCAGCTTTCTTCCTCCTCCTTTCCGCCCCTCCCACACTGCAATTCCCTGGCGAATCCATTCGACTCATTGTTAGTCCTCAGATTGCGCTCCGCTGTGAGTGCGCGCCGCTCCCTTCTTTTGTCATCCGCGAGGGACATCCTCCCCCTCTCCCTTTTTTACTCTCCATTCTCACCTCATATCTTCCCCTTTATCCGTTCCTTCTCTCAATCAGTTTCGTCTTCTTCCCATTTCAACACACGCGGTTGCCAACCGTTGGGCAGTTTCGGTTATTCGTGATTATCTCTCGTTCAGTAGTTATTGGTTCCAGCAAATTGAGTACAAAAGCGGGCGAGAGTTAAAAAATGCTAATCGGAAACGTGCTCCTATGTAATTTTGCTTTTCATGTCATTATATTAATAGAGTTTGTAGTCCACTATCTCGGGATATGATTCTGCAAGATCTACCAATATGATGCTCAAAGAATTAGCTGTACTAGATACTGGTATTTTTAATTAAATTTGCTGTGCAAATTCGATTCCGTTAACTTACTATCCACAAACTACTTTTTCCGTTAAGAAACGCTTTTTAATGGGTTTTTGTAATGTAATTGAACTACGTTAGGAAATGTATCTTAAAGCTAAATCCATCGCTCTACTGTTTCTGAAACAACATTGCTAAAATCCGTACATACAAGCTAAATCCATCGCTCTACTGTTTCTGAAACAACATTGTTAAAATCCGTACATACAAGCGTTTCAATGGATTTTTACTCTGTATCGTCTTAAAATCAATTAATTTTTTGCGATTTAAACTGGAAGTCTTCAGTTTTATCCTTAAAACGAGTCGTTTTAACAGAATCCCTTTATTCTGAATTAGTGTTAACAATGAATGAATTCCTTGTCATACAAGATTTTTTTATATTGTTTGGGAATATAAAAAGGATACATAAATGCTATTCGTCGATACTGTTGCAGTCAGCAATACATTAACCTATTCGTTAAGATGTAATCAACCAGAGTAAAATTACCATTTTCCCCTTAAAATTATTAATATCCATAAATCATTTTATCCGAATTACGATGTTTATTTTTCATGGTAAACTCCTCCGCCAAGCATGACGGAGTGTAATTTAAATTCTTTTAAAAATATATCTGTTGTAATATACATCTAGTCCTCTTAAGCCAGGTCTAAAATATAAGTCTATAATAATTTATTAAATGTTCTGCCAGTAGATGATTTGATAAACACCGGATTAATTTATAAGAAGTTTGTTTATAATTATAAGTAAGACGGAATATATTTTCATTTACAATCATCAAATTAACATTCATAAAACTTTCGTAATTTTCAACTTTTCATCATAAAATCACTAAGAAAAAATACCTGAATATTTTAGCAGGTCATTTTCTATTTAATTTCAAGGGTATTCTTATATGATAACAAATTTAGTTCGGAATCAACAATCGGGTTTTGGTAAACATCCCCTCTCAACTCAATGTTAATTGATTTGTTAATCTTTTATGTCTGAATACGCAATTTATTCATACTCTTATTTTTTATAAACACTAATCAAGATAGATTTAGAGCGAACAGTACTAACATAACTCCGACACATTACAAACTCGATTTCGTTGAACAATATGCAATTCGTGAGATGCAGATGAATTTACAGATTTAAAACTTCGTTTGCGTTAAAATTTCATTCGTCTCCCAAACATTTTTTTCTTCATTCTCCATAATTCTTCTTCGTCATTTCATTTGCGTCAAGCCAACATACAAATGTCCTTTGGTAATTCAATGAAGAATTAAATTAAGAATTACCTTTAATAAATCTATCTGGACCGATAATCCCAGTGTATTCTTATAGAATAATGCATGAGCTCGAGTTGAACAACCACCTTGTTCGTCAAGGAGAAGTTGTTTATAACCACAAAAGCTTACCAGATTTCTGTAAAAATGAAAATTAATGAAGGTGTGTTTCTTGTTGGAACTCATATTTCAGATACCGACTATATTAAGGAACAATTTACTTCATTATAAAACGTTTGGCATTGATACATTCTTCAAATCCAGATTGTACCTATGATCACACCAGCCATTAATGGGTGAATAAAACTAAATAATATCGTTAACATTTCACTCTACTTTCTTGAAATGCCACGTCACGAATTTCAATGCTGAATTTCATCAACTTGGTTGTTGGTGTGCCGCGAATCTCGCTAATGTACAGTGATGGAATGAAGGTTGAATAGGGTCGTAAGTTATTGGCAGTGCAATATTCCATTGGAAAGATAATCAGGCTCTGTACGGTTGGTATGCCTTGTTACCCATTCCGTTCCTTACCCTTCCCTCCCTCACTTCCCCTCCACCCATTCTCTCCCTCCTTCTATTTTTCCATTCTCCCGCGAATCCATTCTCTCCTTCTCTGCACAGAAGAACCTTCCCATTCGGAAACTCCCTCCCCCTGGAGATTGTGCCTCCACAATGCCGCGAACAATTGACTAACGCGATGAATATCGACGGTTGATGTTTCTTCGCGTTTAGATGGCAGCGATTCCAACAGAGACTTAGAAATTAATTTCCGGGGATAATTAGTCCTTCGGCGAAGTGGAGGAGTAGGAACTGTTTCTACCTCGAAAAGTGCTCCTTTATTGTCTTTGTAAGGGTGCGCGGAGTCTTTGATTTAATTTCCACTTAATCATTAAGAGCGTGATCGACTCTAAATAATTGAAATCCCTTAAAAGTGAGGCGATGAGTGGATGTGTCATTCTGACATGTCGAGGGAGGGAATGTGGGAAAGCGTGCTAGATTCATCCATTATATGGACACCACTATCTGACATTTTTATCTTTAAATTCACAAAAGAAGGGGTAGTTTTAAGGGAATCCATCATAACAGTTAACTAAATTTGGAAAAGAAGGCTTCTTTCTGTTCATTTCCTGGATTGATTATTTGTCAAATTTATCCTAGATACAAATTAATAAAGATTGGAAGCATTCGCTTCCCACCGTTATAAACCATGAATAAAAGAAGTAAGGTAGAATAAGACGATAAGGTTTCGTTTCTATAAATATAATGTTCATATTTAAAGGATAAATTAATGATGATCTGAAGAATAGCGACAATACTGTGACTCGATCCCAGGTCTCCAAATTCGGGACACATTTATCCTTGGGTTTTACACCTTTATGTGCAGTTCCTTCCATAAAAATCGAACTGTGCATTGCGTGTTGCATAAAACTGAGGGAAGAAGAAATTATTACACACCTTGTTAAACACCGTTTCCTTTCCCTTAGAATATTCATCTCAAATTCAGATTGTATTTTGCGGTTTTCGTTTTTAACCAAGATTATTACATAATGTAGAGCATATAATACTTTTAATCGATGTAGAATATAGAGAGAATACAGTTTTAAAGCATTGAATATCTAGCTACAGATATTCAATGAAGATATATTCTTGCAATTATTTCAGAATTTTTTAAAATAGGATCTGTTCAATAAATATTTTTTAGAGAAAGCACAGGGTTTTGGATCATTCCAGGAGATGAAGTACCTTAAAACATCGCCTATTTCCGTGCAGATTTTTCACGCGGCCTTCAACAAGGAAAGTTAAATTTTATCCCATTGGTTGTAGCATGTATCAACGGTAATAACTAATATCGGAGGAATCACTCAGGCGTTAACCATTCGAATTAATCGATTTATTGATTTAGGAGATAATTTTATAAGAACTCGGACTACATCTGATATATCGTCATTTATTACGTTCCCAAAATAATAAAGAGTGAATCCATTATTCTTAAGTAACGCGATCAAAGCTTCTTCTTCCACATACTAATTGGGATCCAACCAATATAATATTTCCCCTTTCTTCGCCGTATTCGAAAGAGAGCGCTTCTCGGAATTCATTTCGTAAAACATATCGCTAATAAATTCGGGCATCAGAAAACAGATCGGGGAAGTACTCATTAGCTAACCGAATAGTTGTTTCATTTTTTCCCGCATTCACCGGAGGTAGCGATGACTGGAAGCCTCATTTTTTCCAGAGACAAAAATATGCCCGACCATTGATTCCGCCGCGCACAAAAGCGGGGAGGAACATTCTTTAACCGAGCATAAATGGAAAAATACTTTGTTTCCTTTCTTCGGAGTCAGAAGACGATAAAATCGCTAAGTCACCCAATCTCCGCTCGATGCACGGGAGGGTGGATGGGAAAAAACGGGATTCCTTCCCCCTTTCTTTTATTCGGCGCACAATCATCAACCGGATTTTTTTCTTCCAGAAACGCCATCGCTACTAAATGTTTACCTTCCGGGAAAGAAAGACGAGGGAGACAGGAGAGTCCAAACCACTTCGAAGGCGACTCTTCATTAGTAATCAGTCCTCCCGTTCCGCGCTGGTGGCGGTAAGAGCGCTGCAGAAAGAACGCCTTCTCTCTCTCAGTCTGCCTTTAATTATCAGAGCACTCCATTAGGGGTGGAGTCCATTTTCTCCCCCACCCACTCCAGAAGCACGTTTTTTCCTCTATTTCCCCTTCCATCCTTCGCCCTTTGTCTCCGCTTCCAGTCTTCATTCGGTCCAGGAGCCTTTATTTTTCACCCCCGCCTCCTCCACCCCCTTTCCTCTCTCATTCTTCTCCATCTCGCGCAGGAATTTCACGTAATAACATTTTTTTCCCCCATTTTGTCGGACGTTGTCCGAGGTTCCCCTTTTCGCCGACCGAGGCGCCAGCATCTACGATCTCTAAAGAGTATTGTGCGTCTCTTATATTCTGCATGTGGAGCAAAAAAACGGTGGGAATCGAATGGAATGAATGGCTCATAGGTATGTTTCGGAAATCACTCGGCGGAGCAGTAAATGAAGGTACAAAGGAATCCCTTACTACACATGAACTTCGTCAACAGATAGCTCACTCGTTGTTAAAATGACTTCGACAGTCGAGGTCATTTATCAAATATAGGCTCCTACCGGGAATCGAACCCGGGATCGATTTCACCAAAATAGAGCGAGGTGTCCACTTGGCTATCCGGTAGCCTATGTATGCAATAACATTGTACATGATGAATCACATTAACCTCACTTTTGGTACTTCATTTTGATACAGCCTGTTTGGTCTTCGAAAGTATTTGAAGTAATAATATACGTTTTTGATGTTTCTTCCGATGGATTTCTTTTTATTTTCCATTTCTTTTTCGTTAAGTTCCTGGATTTAAAATGCGAATCTGCTCTTTTTACAACTGCCATGTCTTCTGCTGATATTCAACTCTCGGCTTCACCTAAAGATTACACGTCTGATCAAAGGAAAAATTTCGAAGTTTTATGTATTTACCATATGTGATTTAAAGAAAATATACCGTATGAAAACTATACTCTTTAGGAACTCAGCGGAAAAATAATAATTGATTCCATAAAAGATTGCTAAAAAAGATATGTTGCTTCGACATTTTTCAAACAAATAAATTGGTTATAAAGAGGCTGTATTCACCTAGTATTTTATAAACTTCTAAAACTCTGCGTATTTTATTGTATAACTACTAGAAATAGCTCCCAGCATTTTGGTATAATAATACTTAAATAACACAACTGTTTATTAACCCGGAAAGGGAAAAGGGGGTCTCACAAATTTCAAATTCTATATAATGAGCAGATTGTAGTATGTTTGCACAGAGTACTTTTACGGACCATGAATAATAGTTTTAGGCGATCGTTTTTCTCTTATTTTTGTTCAATATTGACTTAAACAAATTTAATAGGAACTAAATCTTATTATATGCACTATTTTCCAAGTATGCGAAACCGTTGACTCTGATTAACCAAATTAAATGATAATTCCTGATTACTACCCATTATAAAAAACTGGTCGTAAAATCGTGCTCTATAGAGAATAATTCTCTTACATTTACGTTTGTTTCGAATTCGGTTGGAGACTAGTCAGTAAGAGCGAAGGAAAAGACCGTGGGCGATGTTACGTTGCGTTGGTCCGGCCTCACCTGGAAAATACGCGTTGTGTATGGCATCCTGCAGAAAAATGTTGTATTCGAGAACTAAAAAAATACAGCGAAATACGATGTATTTCTTAAAAAAATCTTAGAAAAATCAGTGAGCGTTACTCAAATGCTTCAGGACGCAGGATGAGAATCTCTAGAAGATTTAAACAAAGAATACTTTTTTTAAATAAGTTCAGAGAAGATACTTTCGTAGAAGATGACGCCGATATGATTCGTCCTCCCTGTTACATAGGCCGTTCTGATTCTGAGAGGAAAATCAGAGAGACAGACGAATCGATTCCAGAATTCATTTTTCCCGCGAACGATAGGCGGAAATAATCGACTAGGGAAGTAGAGTCATGGTGAATGCACCCCCTGCCACACGTCGAAAGGTGGCTTGCAGAGTACATCTACATGTAGACATATGTAGATATAGAATATCGTTTTTATCTTGCGAATGCAGCTTTTTTTTACTTTGCTGAAAATTTCCAAGCGTCGAACTTTAACTTAAGATCTGAAACTCTCTGTTGTAACCAAACTTAAGAAGAATATTTCAATTTAACTCTCTTCATTCACGAGATCAGTGGGAGGAAGGATCGTGTTAAGTTTTTATAAAAGTTGTGTATAAGTCATTTCAATCATTTTCCAAAGCAATGACATAGGAAATAATGCAATTAATATTTTTAATGGAAACTGCGTGTATTATTACTCTTAAATTCCTTAGCCCGTATTTTTCCCAATAAAAAATATATCATATTTTCTTAATAAAAACGCTACATTAAGTATCGCTTATACAGGCATCTTCTACCTTTGGTACACCTTTGGTAAAAGGAATATAAAAATATCTTCTTGTATTAATGAAATATAGTTACATTGTATTTAGTACTGCTTATATAGATATTTCTTGGTTAAAGTAATTGATGTGCTCAATATCGTTACAATCATGAAGAAAATTGTGTTCATTACACTGCTTTCTGAAATTGAAACCAACGAAAAGATCGGAGGATGGAAATTCAGCGGTTTAAACGGCTGATTTCAGCTGTTGACTGGAACTACAACCCAGGCCTCAGAATTTCTGTCTGGAAAGTGGGAGAATGCCTGCCCGGAAAGTAAAAGACCTGGGTTTGTGTCCGGGTCATGTCTTTATTTTTCACTTCTGTTTATCCTTGGCTTATATGGCGCACTCCTCATTGTGCAAAGTTAAGCGACATTTCCTTTCCCTTAAACACTGGTAGTGGTAATTTTGAGATTACTTCGTCAGTTAAGATCTTTGCGCACGTGAGATCACACAGCGAATCGAACCCGCGACCGTTTTCACGCTTTACCCAGATGGCTATCCAGAGGCCCTCCCTTAAACATTATGGGACATTTAAAATGGAGAAATTCGACGAAATTATTCTAACAATGCCACAGGTAACATTACTCAGAAATTACGATAGTGAAATATTCCTTTATAGATAAGAGATTGAATAAAATTAATTCATTCAGGCTTAACGTGGTAGAATTCCTTTCAATATTTCCATTTTCCTCCAATAAAAACTAGAACAAACTTCCATTAGTTAACTTATGAAAGTGTGCTTGTTTACTTATTTTTATCGGAGGAAAAAAAATATTTGCCATAAGAGATTAAGTACTTAAATGGGCTCTATGGCATATTCGGTCACTTTTCAAACAAAGGACGTTGAGACGATATTGCTTAGGCAAGAGCGTTGAAATAATGGAGAAAGTGTATTAGCAGAAGGAAAAGGAGAGGTGGGCGTAGGATTAGGCGAGGCGAAGGAGAGATTGAAAAGGGAGAATGAATGAGGGAAGACGCATTTGGGGTATAAGGAGGGTGTTGTGGAGGAGGATGAGGAGCATAACGTCTGGGTCAATTGAGTCCATTGTACCTCACTCACAGAGGGAACAACATTTTGACCCCACTCCCGTTCAATCCATTCCCCTCCGCCCACACACACACTCCTCTCGGTTTTAATCAAGCCCTGCCTGCTTCCCTCCTCTCAATGCTCGATTGTTGTCGATTCGACAAGTCGAAACTCTAATCGAACCGATGAATTCGACCGATTCTTCCCCATCTCAGGGTATTTAGCTTGATTAATTTTTAAACGGCGCCGAGGAGATGAGGTATGTTTTCAATCGCAATTTAAGGAGGTATCGAATGCGAAGAGGCCGTGCGTTTTCTTTGTGTTTCTAAAGAACTGATTATATGTTACGTTTCGTGAACTTAAAAACATGTGAAGCAATACGAGAACGTTTCGAAAGAGGCTGCCAGTTTTATTGTGAGAAATGAGAGATTATTTTATGCCCATGAACGTTTTTGAGATTTTTGGTTATCTTTTTGACTTCGGAAAATTTGTGTTTTCCGTTCACGTTGAGTGAGTTCATTCGAAATGCGATGTTTTCCACTAACAAAATAGTATATATGTTTACATTTTCTTAAGGCTCCAGAATTTTCAACTTCAAAGCTGATGTACTGAGCTCCCGGTGTACCTTAGGGTGGATTACTCGTTTTGATGAGTATCCGTGCATGGTTTTTTACTCTTCGAAGATATTTCATCAAGGGTTGGATGTAATAAGGGATTAAGAAGCCTCAATCTTGCCCTTCAATAAATATATTATGATTATTTCACCCTTTTGTAGGTATTAGTTCTGGACGTGTGACGGGTCTTAACAAAGTCACATCTCCCAATACATTTTCTTTAATGAGTGATAATTATAAATCCTATTAATGAATTACTTAAACACATCTTATTATTATTAGTTCTTATATTATTAAATATATTATCATTATTATATTTTATAATAATAATAATTATTGTTATATTTCTCTTAGGCTTTTTTAAAAAATTCAATCACATAAACAAGCATGTATTTTCTGCTAAAATCATCAATAATAAATTGTTTGTTGACGTAAATATTAAACGATACAAGAAATTGAAGTTGAAGTTTGGATTATCCGTATTTTTGATTATTCGTGCCTATTCTCCTCATCATTATGGCGGATAATGAACAGTTAGCTGTACTTGTGTTATTTTTCAGGAACCTCAAAATCAACCGAGTGAAAGAAATACGAAAATAGAAGTTTAGAATGTACAATACAAATTATCCAGGTCAAACATCATATGCATAGTAGTACCAGTAACAATTTTTACAAATGATTTGGTAGAATATATAAAAACAAGATAGAATCAACTCAGATAAATAATATATCACTCATATTATCATTGAGGATACGTATTATGAACGAAATAGATGCATACTAACTTAAAATCATTTCACAGTATATTGCTTGGTTTACATTCTCAGGAGAGCAAATCACCGCCCAAGTCTGGATCTTCTAGTTCTCAACTCAATCCTTAATTTTATATTGCTCCATACATACGTATTAATTTACATACACATAAGTATTTAAGTTGTACGAGAAAAATGTTGCACAGATAATTTATAGTACTACTTTGCCTTCCGACTGCTCCTTCTTTTCCCTTACTCCGTTGAAGAAATGCAATAATTCTACGCAGTAATAAATATTATAAACGATAAGAACCATCTGCTGATTCTCGTATAATGTAACTCTCAAGGTAAAGATCACTATAAATTGACATAGAAATGAAGTAGGTAGACGTTTATGCCAGTTTCAATCAAGATGTTAATGACATATGGCGAATTAATATAAAGTAAGGACTTCAGCTATTTTCTGGTATTACAACATTATGTCAATAATAACTAAATTTCATATTCCCTCCACTCTGTTCCACCTCTAAACCTGCGAATTATTTTACCTGTAAATAAATTTTATAAGAAATTTAAAAATGCTATAACCTTAACTAAATCCTTAAGTGACATTTTTATCAACCAGATAAGATTGACTTGTGTTTATCTTTATAAACACAGATGCCGTTCTTATACTGGAATTCTAATGTTTTAATATACGATGAAATTCTTATCTAAAATTGGTATAGTTTGCAGGTAAAATTCGATGGATGAATATCTTTGTAGAAAATATTTTAATATTGTCTTAAGTATAACCATGATTTTATCGATCAAATTACTAAAAATACATAAATTTAATTTCACTACAAATAATGTAATACTGCGTAATGCACATTTACTGCGAGGAATAATCGGAGGCAATTAGCTAATAAGATTGATTACAATAAATTTATAAAGTCGAGGTTAGGTGACGATAACCCAACTTGCATGATTGTTTATTAAGAAAGGAGTTTTTATAGGAAATAGATTGATGGCAGGGATTTGGGAACGTCTGCGAAAAACAACTGAATTCAACCAAGTTTGTTAAATGTTTCTTAACGTCACTTTAAAGCAAGTTTGTGTCTTTGTGACTACCTTATAGATCAGAATGCTTATCCTAATGGTAAAATTAGTCTTCATAATTCAATAATTGGTATAATAGAAATATCATTGAGGCAAAGATTATGGAATCTTTATATTATTCCACTCATCTTATTTGTCTATTTTTGCCTTTCTTATTCAGTTCTCATCTTTATTAATCACCCAAATGGTCCAATTACCTTTTGATTTCATCCAATAATAGTTTGACTTTATATTCATGATTTCATGAAGGTAAATGAAAGGATAAATAATATAAGTGGGGACTTCGTAGTCCCAGTCCATTCCCACTCGTTCAAAGACGTGCCTATTCTATTCTCTTTTATTCTTATTAACATACCAATGGAATGGGATTCTTCGATGGTCACGGCTTGGTTTCAAGACGACCCCAAGAAACGAGGGTCCATAGCAGGACTGATTGTGCAGCACTTTCAGGAAACCGATCTCCAAAAATTACTCTCTAGATCTCCATCCGAGGCTCGCATTCACTCACATGCCTCCATTTCTGTGTGTGGAATTAAATGTCAAGGCACCGATCACATGCAGACCCACGGATCATGATTGGCTCCGAAGCAAGGAATAGAGGGAGTTTTGACCGATTGAGATTAAAGTAGGGAGAGATAGAGGGAAAGATGGGAGGAGGGACGTCCCCATTCGATCTGCCATCGCTCCCCTTGCACAATACAACCATGCGCATTCTACCTGATAGCAACGAAGAATGATTGAAAACATATTTTGTAAAGACGTTTTCCGTAATTCTTAGTCAAGGGTTGGCGCATCAACTGTGGTGAAAATTTGATGCAAATACTGGAAACTCGAAAACAGTTATGAAAGAGAGTAAATAGTTTCTTCTTTCTTTTATTCTCAAACTGAATTAATTCCTTGTAAATTTCGTAACCATTGCTTATAAAGTTGCCTTATTTCCAAAATGTTGTATTTTATGGTTTTAGAAAGATATGTATTGCATGGAAGGATCATTAGTAAGCGTTGTTCCTTTGTATAGGCTGATAGATCAGATGCTTCAACAAATATGAAAAAATTATGTCCTCTTTCTCCTTAGGTTAGGTTCTCCTAAGGAAATAAACATGTATTTTTTGTTTTATATGCTTAAGTACTTCTTTCCGCTCATATTAACTCATAATATCTTTGAAATCAAATGACTTAGATCATTAGTTAAAATAATTGAAAGGATAAAGTGGTTATCTTCGCACATTGAGGTGGGCGCCTAAAGCCCTTTCCGTGCAGATTTTTCACGCGGCCTTCAACAAGGAAAGTTAAATTTTATCCCATTGGTTGTAGCATGTATCAACGGTAATAACTAATATCGGAGGAATCACTCAGGCGTTAACCATTCGAATTAATCGATTTATTGATTTAGGAGATAATTTTATAAGAACTCGTACTACATCTGATATATCGTCATTCATTACGTTCCCAAAATAATAAAGAGTGAATCCATTATTCTTAAGTAACGCGATCAAAGCTTCTTCTTCCACATACTAATTGGGATCCAACCAATATAATATATCCCCTTTCTTCGCCGTATTCGAAAGAGAGCGCTTCTCGGAATTCATTTCGTAAAACATATCGCTAATAAATTCGGGCATCAGAAAACAGATCGGGGAAGTACTCATTAGCTAACCGAATAGTTGTTTCATTTTTTCCCGCATTCACCGGAGGTAGCGATGACTGGAAGCCTCATTTTTTCCAGAGACAAAAATATGCCCGACCATTGATTCCGCCGCGCACAAAAGCGGGGAGGAACATTCTTTAACCGAGCATAAATGGAAAAAATACTTTGTTTCCTTTCTTCGGAGTCAGAAGACGATAAAATCGCTAAGTCACCCAATCTCCGCTCGATGCACGGGAGGGTGGATGGGAAAAAACGGGATTCCTTCCCCCTTTCTTTTATTCGGCGCACAATCATCAACCGGATTTTTTTCTTCCAGAAACGCCATCGCTACTAAATGTTTACCTTCCGGGAAAGAAAGACGAGGGAGACAGGAGAGTCCAAACCACTTCGAAGGCGACTCTTCATTAGTAATCAGTCCTCCCGTTCCGCGCTGGTGGCGGTAAGAGCGCTGCAGAAAGAACGCCTTCTCTCTCTCAGTCTGCCTTTAATTATCAGAGCACTCCATTAGGGGTGGAGTCCATTTTCTCCCCCACCCACTCCAGAAGCACGTTTTTTCCTCTATTTCCCCTTCCATCCTTCGCCTTTTGTCTCCGCTTCCAGTCTTCATTCGGTCCAGGAGCCTTTATTTTTCACCCCCGCCTCCCCCACCCCCTTTCCTCTCTCATTCTTCTCCATCTCGCGCAGGAATTTCACGTAATAACATTTTTTTCCCCCATTTTGTCGGACGTTGTCCGAGGTTCCCCTTTTCGCCGACCGAGGCGCCAGCATCTACGATCTCTAAAGAGTATTGTGCGTCTCTTATATTCTGCATGTGGAGCAAAAAAACGGTGGGAATCGAATGGAATGAATGGCTCATAGGTATGTTTCGGAAATCACTCGGCGGAGCAGTAAATGAAGGTNCTGATAGATCAGATGCTTCAACAAATATGAAAAAATTATGTCCTCTTTCTCCTTAGGTTAGGTTCTCCTAAGGAAATAAACATGTATTTTTTGTTTTATATGCTTAAGTACTTCTTTCCGCTCATATTAACTCATAATATCTTTGAAATCAAATAACTTAGATCATTCGTTAAAATAATTGAAAGGATAAAGTGGTTATCTTCGCACATTGAGATGGGCGCCTAAAGCCCAGGGATAAACAGATACCAGGTGAGAGACCTGGGTTCGAGTCCCAGTCATTTCACTATTTTCACATCTATATATCCCTAGGCTTTAGTTTTTAAAATGTTCAGAACGAAGCTTTTAGGTGCTATTCAAATTGAAGCAAACATTGCATTGAAAATAAAACGAGAGGTGTTTTTTACGAGAGGTTGGTTTTATAGCTCTAAACTCTAATTTCAAAATTAATTTTACTATTTTATGATTTATCTCCTAGCTTATCTAAGTATGCGATATATTGCAGTCAATGGAATAATTTCTTCTCAGAATATTTTTCTGGTTAATATTATCTAATAATATCGATAACTTTCTTTGATTAATTATACAACACTTTTTGTATTTTCTCTAATTTCAACGTAACATTCCTACTGCTTTTGATGTAACAAAGGGCAGGGAAGAAAATTGTTCAGATTGCACAGATTATCATAGTTTAACCAAACTTGAAATTTATTCCTATTTTTCACTATTGTATAACCACCTTCATCGTTCTCCTTATTGTCTACTGGATAAAATTCTAGTGTGAAGGGTATTCTTATGATTATTCTATTTACAGTAAGAGTTAAAGAGAGCACCATTGGTACAATATATCTTTTTAGATATATTTTAATGGTCTGAATAATGGCAGTGTACCAATAAGGAATTCGTTTTTAGTTTTCGAATAATTCTAATTCATAATAAAAAGTAAAGGATCTAAGAAGAATGCATGAAGATGGAGCTCCACTAAATGTTTTACCAAATAAGGAAATAAATTTTAGTTTCTAATTCATACGACAATCTTGCTCTCATTGTTTTTATTTTTATCAAATCTCCAGATACTGGTTATGCCAACACTGTTAGTTTAAAAACAAATTTTAAAAATCACAATGCTTTCAATCAGGGGTGACTGTTGATGCTAAGGTGTACGGTTTTTCTCCAAAGAGTGTGGGTCCCCCATTCTTGGAGAATCTTCTCATAAACCTCTCCAGGGCAAAATACCCTCATCATTTTCATTTCTTTCAATATCCCAGTCTTACGTAAGCAACCGCTCTCTCCACACACTATCCTTCTTTACTTTTGTCCCTGGCCAGCTGCGCCAGATAAAGTCAGCCTGTCTCTTTCTAAGAACACTGCCCGAAGGGGCCCCGGGTTCGATTCCCAATATCATTAAAAAAAGAAGATGCCACCATCGCTTTCCCTGTATCCTTTCTGTGATTTTTTTCCTCCGACGTTATTATTCCCTTCACCAGCATTTCAGTCTTCCAGCGTTTTACTCGAAAACTCGTATAATTTTGGTTTCGAGATTCTCTTTCCTTTTAATCACGGAGAATTCTTTCAATATACAATCCCCTCATTTCATCACTCCTTTTTCTGGATATTCTAATTCCTGTTTCTTACTTTTTGCATTAGTTTTCAAAATTACAACCCTGATCTTGATTTCTTGGATGATACATTCCGTTAAAGTAGTACAAAAGTAAATTTCTTTACTTATTCTGAGTAAGAGGGATGCATTCTATAGATACAAATAATTTTAGTTAATCATTTGTTCTTTCAAATATAAATCTTGAACGGTTTTTTGTTTCTAACCTCTCAATGAATAAATTGTGTAAAAACAGTGAAGTATCTGTAAATATAATATCATTATATATTGATAGTTAAAATTATCATATCAATAAAGAAACAATGTACGAAACTTTGTATTCTTCATCAAACATTTGAGCTTTATTTTGCAGACCTGATAATGGCTATAAATGCCGAGACCGATGGACATTAAAACGTTTTAGGAACTAGGAAGTTGACTCAGATCTCTTTCATATTATATTGTATGTACCTATACGAATTCTAAGATTTATATTTCCAACATCATAGCTGTCTCTAAAAAAAGCCATTTTGACCTTCACTTACTGCTTTGAAAAAAAAACGTTGAGTCGTTACGTTATAGTATGTAAATGATGACTTCCCTCTGAAAGTGACCTAAGTTCTAAATCGCTAAATACTAAAAAATAGCAATTAAATTTATAATTTAATAAATCTAAATCGAATCAAATCTAATAAATTTCTTAAAAGAAAAGGGGACCACGAAAATAAAGAAATTTACATAATACTATCCTGGATTAATGTAATACTATTCTCTGTCTTACACCAAAACAAATGAAAAATATTCCGTTTATCTGGATATGGTAGCAAGACCTTCCAAATATTGCGTATTCCTCCTTAAGTGTCATTTTCAATCTTGTTCGAGAACCTGGTTTTGGGGGACAGTTGTGGCGTTAAAACTGTTCCGAGAAATTAAGCAAGTGAATACTTGAAGAAATATCTATCGGAAGGAAAAATAAGTATTTTACTGCTGGACTATATTGCAAAATTTTTCGTAAATCTCTATGAGGTTTCCATCTGAGTCAGGGCGTGGACGGTCACTGGCGTTTCGGCCTTCTTATCTTCCATCTTCTAAGTACCCAGCACAGTCCCTACCTACGATACTACTAGGGATACTACATATGGCACGAGGTCCAAATATGGACTTCATCCATTAGATAAGCGACGAAAAACCTATGGTTCATGCGCTTGATTTTAGATGAAAAAAATGAAAAATTCTGTCATAGCCGGGAATCGAACCCGGATCCTCTGACCTCTTCCGGAGCATACCGAGTCCCGTCATAACCTGAGAAATTGAAGGAAATATTGTTCTGCCGTGGTAGCTTAGTAGCCAGAGCAACCGCCAGGGGACTCGGTTTCGATTCCCGGACACGAAAGACTTTTTCTCTTTTATCTCTTAATATTCATCCATTAGGATAGATATTTATTTTTTTAATATTAAAATCTCGTATCTGGTAAAATTAAATGAAAACCCATCAATCTTCTTCAGCAATGCTGCGTCTATTTAGTAAAATATAAATAAATAATACGTTATAAAACTCGTCGTATTGATAGAAAGTGTTTTCAAATATTTGAGTTTCCTCAGCCTTCTTCAAAGTGTCAGAATAAGGGATTAGGTTTCGCCATATGTCATGTGTACCTTTCACTTTTCTGATATGCTCGTGGACATCTCTATCTCATCGGTCGGGGTCATTCCTCTGCTCTTTTCTTTGATATTCTGTATCGTTCCTTTCCATGATTTACTCACGAACAGTCCCTCGTCACGGTTGATGTGAATGTTTTTGCATAGGCGAATCAATCCTCCGTTAATATTCTGTACCTATAGCCGTAGCCCTTGCGAAGGATCTTGATAAATCACAGCGTAAGTACATCAATAAGGTGAAGAGGTAGCTCAAGCACTTGGTATTTACATCAACAGTCTCACGCCGTATGGCGGCTTGTAGGGCATTTATTTAAACAGAAATATATAAGTGCTTTACTGCCCCAACATCGTCCGAAGTAACAACCCCTGAAGGCCAGAGCCCGGGGAAGGAATTCCAGGTCCCGCAATATTTTCCATTTGCGGGCCCTTTTTCTCAAAGTTAACGAAGTAAAACTTTTACTCCGACCACCAAAACTACTCGGCCCCGGATATTTGTACCGGCTGCACCTTCCTTTCCCTGTCCTTGATGGCGGCCACACGTAAATCCTGGAAGTCCGCATCAAGTCAGGCTTAAATGAATTGTGTGTTGCCTACACTTCAGGATAAGCTCAGCATTCACAAACTTAAATTACCTCATATCAACACATAACTTATTGTTTTTTAAGGCTTTTATGCTCTAAATAGTGCTAATAATAGTGGTAGTGATTTTTTAAATTGAAGATTATATACCAATAAATAGATTTAATAGGAATTTGTTAGTGATAACAATTATTTTCGTTACAGAAAAAAATTCTTTGCAATTGCTACACATTTGAATTCCCATTTGGCCACAATTAACAAATGGGAATTTAAAACTGCAGTATAAACGATTCATCAATTTCTTAACTAGTTTAATTGAATTTGAAATAAGTGCTCTTGTGCTCTTTCGCCATTTCCGCTGGAATTCAATCTTTTACAGCTGTCCCATCCTGACAAATATTTTCTCCCGAGTTTTGAAAAATGTGCCAGTGAATGAAGTCTGCCTCGAAACTTGCATGTAGATACTATTTTAATTCCCCGAAACAAGAAGTAATTTACTGAAATTTAGCGTTATCAAAGGCACGAATAGTGAAACCCATTTTCATTACAGTTTTCTGATTTGGCGAACATAAGTTTACTTTTCAATTCCCTTTCCATCTTGATTACTTATAAGCGCGAGAGATTCTATGGTATTCTAAACCGAGAAAACACACCATTGAAGTGGTCGATTCAATTGCAAGATAACATTTAAAAAGAGCGTATTATCAAGGAAAATAATAATGTGTTACTCGGAAACAATCTTGCCTTGTGATTGAGAAAATTACGTGGTTACTTAACCGAGTTATTTATTTAAGAGGACCAGAAACACAACTGCCCTTTACCGCAACATTTTCATTTTTATAAAATATGCTATTCCGTAATTGCCCATGAAAACCTTATGTAAGGCTCAGCAATGTAGCTGAGTCACATATCACCAGCATAGACGTCGCAGAATAGTCCATTTGTCTTTGTAAAAATTAGAAGCAAGTACTCCGGCAATGGCAATTTTTTCTCTTTCTGTAGCAATATCGCGTAATTCTGACCATCTCTCTCTCGAAACCCTTTCTCTCCATTCCGCTTCTTTCATCCCCTTCCCCTTCCTCCCCCGCCTTCCATTTCATTTCTTCTTAACGACCACGACCTAATGGCTTTCTCCCATACACTCTAACAGCGTATTTGGCCGGGAAAATTTCGGATTGCAGGAAATGCCTCGAGACTATGCGTGTAATCAGCATTATTGCAAAACGAAACCCTTCCATTATTACCGTTCTTTGCCGTCTTCTCGGGAATCCGATGCCAAAATGAAGTCGCAAAGCTTCCATCCGGTCACTCGCGAATCCCCTCTCATAACTCTTCGAGACATTAATGTTCACGCTGCGGTTTAATCATCTCATACTCGTACGCCTGGAGAAGTGAGGGAGTACCACACAGTATCTATCTCGCACCACCGTCGTTAAGAATTCTCTCGGAACATTTTCAAATCCACTCCTCAAGAAAAGCCTTCATCTGCCGTGTCCATCCCCTAATTCCTTCCTCCCAATTCCTTTCTGTCCATTTTATCACCCCCTCAACCTCCGCTGCAACCACCCCGTTCAATCAGACTTTTTATCCCAATTGCACAAGGAGCGAGGGAGAAAAAGCCTCTTTCTTGGCTACGCTCACATAAGAGCTGCTTTCATGCAGATTAGCAAAGGAGCCGTTCCAACCTGCACACGCTGACTTCCTCTTACCTTTCTTTCCCTTTCTCACTGCCTTCTCTATGTCCCTTCCACTACCGTTTTTCCATATTTTTCATCCTTGATCATTCTTACCTTTTTCTTAGTAGCTTTCTTTCCCTTAGAGTTTTTTCTGTTTATGCTGCTTTTAGTTTTCAAGTATGATTTCGCTATTTGAAGACTCATGAACGGACCCGTTTGTATTCACAAAGGAAGCCGTTGTTAAACTCTAGTTTTGCACCTGTGTTTCTTTAGTTCAAATCGAAACAGTAACGTCAGTCTATATCACTTATAACAGTGCCTTGTAATTGATTTATCTAATCAAGTTGTCAAGCAAATTTTATATTTTGTGAATTAGAAAAATGGAAATTACCACAGTAAACAAATAACTATATTTTATAATTAATTCTGCTTGAAAATTAATCCAACAATACGAATTCATCAGTTAAATACTTAAGGCTAGATGGCAGAACGTGGTCAAGAAACGTCATGACTAAACAAAGAATATTTCTGGTATCCAGTTTTATGAAAAATCATCCAATATCTTATTAAATAAACGACAAATTAAGTTTCCATTGCACATAGGTCAAGAATTCTGATAAACAAGGTAACATTTTTATTTCTGAGGAGAATGTTTTTTTTTAACGATTTGTAACGTTAATAACAGTACATTTTCAATCATTTTGCCATTTTTGTACAGTAATGGTAGTTGGAATATTAAAAGTAAGATCATTGTCAACTACATTGTGGTTTGTGAACCCCTAGCTGCTTTTATTCAATTAGGTTTTCATCGTCAAAAATATGATTGATTTGAAAAAAATCACAACTTAGTCTTCCCAGTGTTAATCATCGTGAAATCTTCAGTTGGTGGGGATGGGTGATATGCAAAGTATTGAGTAATTTGGAGGGTTCGTACAGTGGGTTAGATGGGGTAAATGCAAATGATAGCGGGGGCATTTGGTGCGTAGGCGTGAAGGGGATGGTCACTGAGTGATGAAGCGAAGAGAGAAGTAATGAGAAACGGAAGAAAGGGTCCTCGGACACCAAGAGTGGGCCTTATTGCGTCTGTGAATGTGGGTGTATGATTGGTGCGAAAGAGTTATCAAAATATACGAGTGCTTAAATGAAAAAGGGGACGAAAATGAAAGTGGCAAATGTAACAGACTTGATTGGAAGATTTGGAAATTAAGGAAAAGCTTTTTATTTATAATTGGATGTACTCGCCTAATTTTATTACTGGTGAAGCAAAATGAAAAACAGACTTTTGCCTTTACCACAGAAAGCTTATTCGACCACCACGGTTTCAGCCCCTTGGTCGAAATCCCACCTGAGAATGATCCAAGAGGTCGAAACCATGGTCGTAGAATAAACTTTCTGTGGTACAGGTAAAGTCTATTTTTAATGTTATTGCATAATGGAAAACTACCCCGAAGTCGAGGCCGATTTCGTAGACTCTTTTCTGAAAATCAATAAAAAAAATTCCTGGTATTCACGACAAAACATGGAGCTATCATTAAATGCTATATCTAAAGAAAAGTAAATCATAAAGTTTTGAAATTTTTATTTCGATAGTACCTATTATACGGCATTTGAAGAGACCAAGAAGAAGACCAAGGGACCGATGGAACAGAGACATCATTCAGTATTTACGGGTAACATGGCAACGAGAGGCTCTTATAGAGAGAATTGGAAAGCGCTTGGGGAGGCCTACATCCGACGTCGGATTGAAAATGGCTGATAATGATGATGATGATACGGCATTTATTCGAATAAATATATATTGTCCTTCATATAGCAAAATCTTAAATAACAGATAATTACAGAGATAATGGCATTGATTTTAATATTTTTAAATTAGTTCTCTTAGAAGGTTTTTGCAGGTGCTTAAAACACCCTTCTTCGTGGGTTTTTAACTGTAGTGGATTCATTTTCCTAAGCTTTACTTACGATTTTTTAGTCCGTAACTAATTTTTCTATTCTCTTCTAATTTGAATTACATTTTGTTACTATTTATCACTCAGATCTATTCTATATTAACGATGGGTTAAATGAAACAGAATTCTTTAAAGGCTCTATTTTGCCCAAGATAGAGACATAACTTATTTACTTTTGTCGAACATCTTCAGGAAAAAAACAAAAAAATCTCTCAAACAATAAAAAACTCTCATGAAGTAGCAAATCAGTGTATAAAAATTATGCTGAGTAAGCAAATTATGTCAATGATGATCATAAAGTGATTTACAAATTGAGAATTCGATATTATTGCAGTATTACAAATCGAATTTTTTTCTTCTTTCTTACTCAGGAAACTGGGAGGCTCTTACAAGTTGCAGGGAATATAAAATCAGGTAATTAAAAGATACTTAAGAACACTATCTTTAGCACTACTTTCACGTTTCGTAATAATAATTACTTTATTATTTACTGGAAAGAGGAATATTACATTTCATCCTGTTTAACGACACCGTCAAGAAAAACATTTGGTGAGACCAGAATTTTGTTTTGAAACTCACCAAGTAATATTTCTTCACAGTATCGTCATGGAGATATTCCTAGTAACACTAGGAAATGTTAATTTTGAATCCATTTTAACAATTATAAATTTTGACGACAACGGACATCCATTCCCTTACTAGAAAAATCCAACTAACCGGGACTCGAACCCGGGACTCAGGTTGTTGTAATGACCGGTACATGCTTGATACATGTCCTCAGCAATCATTAAATACCATTCCTGGAATTAATACTCCTCAGCACTGCTAAATTCCTCAACTTCCTGGTAAACATGAAATAATTGCAGCAAGAGATGATTAAAGGCGATTATATCTGTATTTGAAGCGTTGCCATGCGACGAATGAATTGGTTATGGTTAAACAAAAGAATGACAAGTATGAATTAACGAAAGGAAGAAAAGTACGGATTCGTTTTTGGAATAAAGGAAGAGACGACATTTGTGATCCGAAAAAGTTTTGTTCGGAGAGCGGAGTAAAATGGAGCGGCGAAAGAAGAAACGGAAGAGAATTGGAGTGCGAGAGATTGAGAGCGTACGTGCCCGGAAAGCAGAGAAAAAAGGGTCGTGAAAATGAGATACGAAGAAGAGGAATGAAAGCAAAGAACAGACGGAAAGAGAGAAAGGAGCGAGGGGAGAATTAAGCTGAGAAAGAGATGTAAAGAAAATGTAAGAGTTGAGGCTCAAACGTTTGATGGAAATGTTGTTGTCGCCAACAGTCTTTAGTACTGGATTCCTAAGCATATGACCCCTATACCGCTGTTCTGAATTTCTTTTCTGTAATGCAAATCCATTTCATGTTTCCTTTTTGTTTATATACTTGCAATCGCACTTTGTTGTTAGGGTGACTGTTTTCGTATCTCAATGATCATGTATATTCTACATGATTTCGATAGTTATTATTTTTTATTAATTTTCCAATACCCCCATAAACATCCATTTAACAATTAAAGAAATGGTCTTAGTCAGTATTAATTGACAAACACACACCAATTCGAACAAGAAAATCCTATTAACCGATACTCGAACCCGGGACCTTGTGGTTGGAGTTCAAGCACGCTAACCTCGAAATACGTCGCAACCATGAAATATTTCGAGGAATTGTAATCTTTGGTTAACTAAGTCAACCAAAAACTCCAATTTATTTTGAAGAAGTCGATGATCAACCTTATAGGTTGAGAAGATTTTTTTTCCATTTTACTTAATATACAACTGATATATATCGTTTTCAGCTAGTCATATTACAATGTTAAGAATTAGTATTGATAGGATATCTAAAATATCTTGATAGAACTCTTTCGATTAAATACTTATATAAGTGATCAAATTTCCCAAATTTGAAAGTTACAATCTTGGACATTTATTGGAACTAACTGCAACAGTACCATAGCTTTGATTCCGCAAGTATTGGAAAATTATTAATATAAACATATTAATCAGTTAATCATGAAAGTGTGCTTTAATAATAATCCCTTTTAATAATTTGAGTTCATAGTTCACCATGTTTTCGAAATTTTTGTTGCGTTTACCTAAGTGTTCATAATTTATATGAAACTGAACAAAGTTTTCATACAGTGTCTTCATCACATCGATTACTTCCACGGTAAAAGGTTTTGGTAATGTGTGCAAGTCCTGTCAGATCCAATATCTTCCCAACAACAGCACCACTTTCCAATCAACTCTATTTCACGCCACCCACATCACAGTACACCTTGCCAATATAGGTTACGTCGGCGGTCTGAAATGTCAGGAGATGAGGAATACCAAGGACCTTAACATGCGCTCAATTACTTCCATTCCTTCACACAATTACCTCTTTCTATGATCATAGTAATCTTCCTAAAACACTCTCTTCATTAGTTTCCTTTTCATCCTTGTTTTTCCCTCAATCTACAGCATGATGTTACGGGAAAGTTTTTTTTTCTTTTTCGCTCCCGGATAGGTAAGAGGGCAACGCGTTCGACTTCAGTGAAAATGGTCCCGGGTTCAATATCTGGTAGGAGCCTACGTACGAAATGACCTCAGCTGTCGAAGCACCTTTAACAATACCACTACTATAATACTATGTATCTATTCTAGCGGTCTTCTGCAATCTTCATTCGGAATGCTTCCTTTATTCTTGATTATTTAATCCTTTCAATCTTACCACCGGAACATTGTTCTATTTGTAAGATTATCTAAATAAATAAATAAATAAATATATCCTATTTTTATATCTTTTTTAGGGTTTCTTTTAATATTATTCAATGTCACATTTTCTATTATTTTTCATTTAAGCTCTTATTCGGTCTTTTGCCATCATTTTCTGCGCTGTTTTCCAAACACGCCCCATGAAGATTCCAAATTATTGAATCATTTCCTTACATTACATATATACATAGGATATCCATAATCATAGCGATTGATATACAATGAAAGTCTACGTTTATATTACTCTTCCATGTAATAATATTCCATCGATGATCATACCTCTGGTTAGAACAGTTTCCATTCCTGCATCATGGTAACCGTGTTCCGTGAAGGGAAAAGTCATGGTCAGTGCCGGCTCTTGGTCAGCAAAGTAAGCAAAGCATCCTGGTGCGAGCTGATATAAGACGCCCTAAGTACATACCTTTTCCTTTTGGTGCTAAGAAGAGCTTTTGGTGTAAAAGGATAGACTAGGGACGCAACCGGGTCACTAAAGTTTGCCCCTGGTCTGGCTTAGAATGATGTTTTCCAAAGAATGATTTGCAGTTTCATGTGCTGCACAAACCATCAACGTTAAGATCCCATCCAATGCGCATTTCGATATCCTCATCAGGAACTAGAGCAGAATCAGTGAAACTGCATCTAGAAAATTCTATTCTATTCTTTTCATGAGAACCTTTCTATTTTTATAAATATACAAATTCTCCAAGGTAATGAGACCACTATTAGAACTGCAGATAAGTTTTGAATTATCTATATCTTACCCTATTTCTGCTTCAGTTCCATACGAAGCTGTTGTGGATAGCGAAATGAACATTGGTAATGTGTCATCTTAGAAGAACTACGGAAAATTTAAAACTTTTCTTTATATCTTAAGGAAATTTCTTCTCCAAAATGTCCTCAAATGGGATAGGCTGTGATTGTCATTCCGAAATACCAGGATCCCGCAGGTAAAGCAAACTTCTCATTTCACGGGTATTCCGGGAAATCCCAGCTTTTCCCTTCTAGTAAGTTCCCCTTCTGAGCATCCCTCCCATCTCCGTAGAAGTAGAAATAGCATTCTCCTCAAGCTGGTCTCTACATTACCAATATACTCGTATACTCATCCCTAAGTGATCAAAAGGTCAACACATTTTTTTGAATGGTTATAAATCAACTAATACAATATAGCGATTTTAATAGTCTAGTATTTTATGGTTTTGTGATTTGAGGGAAATAAGTAAAACTTAAATTGTTTACCTCTATAACTTTATCCTTAATTTTATTCGTATTATATTAAAATTGCTCGTAATTGGAGTACTTGTTTTATTTGTGGCACGAGAGATTTAAACAGAACATTCATTGGATGAAGTCTTCACGGGTTTTCCACCAGGTCAAGTAAGCAGTAGCCGATGTTTCGATGACTAACTCCGCCATCGTCTTCAGGGCGCTGAATGAATTCAGCGTAGCTACACCAGGAAAGCACCAAATCTTTCAGAACATTAATTCTTTGGTTAAAAATCTATAAAAATATGAAAATGAGAAGAATATGTATAATTTCTCCGCCAATTTGACTAAAAGTTTTAATCGAACAATTAATTCATCCCGGAATCCCAGGATTGTTAAAAATCAGGAAAATAACAAGCCCAACTTATTAGTAGGTGTCCTGCCCCGATCTGGATGCCCACCATCTGTTAGTTATCTGCTATGTATGTTGATGTATGTTTGTATGTTGAAAGCTTCAATTTTTACACTTTCAGGTAATATTTAACAGTTTTTGAGAGTAAATAGAAAAATTTAAGTCTTACAAAATTAGAGATCACTTTGTAACAATTTCAACTTACGTTTTGGATATCTAGCAGAAGATTGCTAACCTCCATTCAGATCAAGAAAATCACCGCACCCAACGATATGAAAACAAAAGGTGATACTTAGAGAACGAAAACGACGTGGATTCATCATTTGCCAACGGTCCTGAAATGGCCGATGAGTTTTCATTGTTCCAACATTCCACGAACACGAATTCTTCTGCTCGTTCTCTCAAAATCATTCTCGAAAAATAATCTTCAGGGCAGCACCAATCGCAATGTTAAAATAAAAAAGATGCCTTCCATTCACCGTATCGACAACTGCCATCTCGACTCGCAGAAAGAGAGTTGATTCGCCGAGATCCTCATTATCAAACGTCCATTAAGACTTTAGCAGCGATTTATTCTACTCAGAAAATTTCCCTTGCATCTTGGAATAAAAGCACGCAACGAGGCGGGGCTGACGGACGATAATCCGAATCCCATGGGGGACCCAAAGAAAGGAGGGTGGGTCGCTATGGTAGCTATCCTGTGTCTTAACACTCTTTGGCATTGTTACACGTCCGCTCCTTGCTTTTTCTTTATGTTTCGCATTCAGACCGCCTACCTTTGTCCGGAATGTTTCTCTGAAGGAATTAAAACATGAGCTGGCCCCGCATGAATGTTCCCCCTCCTCAAAAAATTCCCGTTTTATTTTAGGGAAAAATACCGCGCGGTTGCGATTTCTTTATTTTTGTTTTCCACTTCGTCCTGCCTACCTCTTTTCTCCCTCGCTGAGGAAAAATTTAATCGGGAGCAAGTAGTTGTCGCGAAATCCTTTTCGAGTTAAGTCGAACGAGTAATCTTCAGCTGAGAAATGTAAAGAATGCGGCATAATTCAGCGGGATGCTTTACTTCGGTTGTTTTCTCGGACACGAATGGTTTTATTTTGCGGGGACTGAATCGTGACGTTCTCGGTGTATGAGATCGTAAAAATGTCTTCAATGCGGGATTGTTCGAGTGAAAGGCGTGGTTAAATAATGCTTTATATCGATACGCAAAGTATTGTCCAGCGTGAACAATTTCAGGTAAATCTATCATTAAAATAAAGTGTTGAAGCCTTAACTTGGTGGAATTCCATCTCAGGAATTGAAAAAAATGAGAGGGTACACAAAATAAGATTTTACTTTTCTTTTGTGAAACGTTACAAAGTTTATTGTTGTTATTTCTATCATTGAAAAGTAAATGACGGAGCACTTTCTTGCCTCTATGGGTGTTTTTACAATGCCTCTCATATTGGGCATTTTGTGACACGATTACTATAGCAGTGATTCATCTTAAGGAATTGAAGGGGTAGAAAACTTAGTCGTAAGAGTCTGTTTCTTTCCAATTTATTCCGAGTACTTTCTCTCCTTAGATAGCAGAGTATCGTCAGATGACACTTTCAGAATTGAGATGGAATTCTTTTCTTTCTTGGACTTTTTCTGACGCAGGACGCTCTGCAGAGGAAGTAACAAATTATAAACTTTAATTCCGCTTTCGCTATAGGTATATTCTGCTCAATATTGTACGTCTCTTGCCTTCCGTTGACTGTGCGTGGTTATAAAAGGGAAAAAGATTGAAAATGCGTACCATTTTCTTAAGCTAGAAAACAGTTTTCACATACGAAAACAATACTTTTTCAAGAGGGCAACCCTAAATTTCCAATAACTTACCATCTCCTAACTGTTTTTATCGCAGGGAAATTCCTTTCAATGGGTTATTGTTCCTATTCTGGTGGTTATACTAATTTTATCTCATGATTGTTAAATTTTTCAAAACAGCGCTAAAGACTCCTTACTTTTCTCAATTAAGTCCTGGGACCGCAATATATTGAAAAGGTGAGAGAGATATCAGTTAATTATATTTTAAGGAATCTGTTTTGAGAAAGTTCGGTTCACCGATGAACTTAGATGTACACCATCTAAATTAAATCCCCTCTCTAAATCAACGATTTCCACAGATAGCTGCAAACATTTCAGAGAGTGGTATGAATTAATATATGAAATTGTATGTAGTTTTTGGCTGATGATAGTTGTGCTCCTAGTTTTTTGAACTGTATTTTATTTATTTAAGTAAAATATGAGGTGGCAATAACGCAATTTTTCCAATTTTCTGCCACTACCTTCACTGGTTACAAAAAGTAACACTAACAATACATACCTTTTAAACCATGCATCATTTAACTCGTGTGTTGTTATTGTATAACTGTTCCGACTTGTATGTTGATATGTGTTTGTTATCAACATGTACGATACAACGCTTTTATACGAGTACACCACACCATGACGTCAGGAAAGTTTCTTCAACTCTCACACTAATTTCAATTTTCTGTTCCATGTTATGTTGTAGCATTTGTTATCACTGTAGAAGATTATTATAACTTACCGTTAGCAATTAGATATTATTACTGTACACCAAAAATATTCCTAAGGTGCAGTTCTGTTCACTACAAATTCACTACTATCAAATTATCTGCTCGATACATAAGGAAACACATTAAAAATTACAATTTGAATTGATTATGAACAGAAGTAAGAAATAAAATAAATAAACCGCGATTGGAAACTCCTTCATTTATATGCTAATAAACATATAACAAAGAAAACAAAGAATATAGATTCGAGGTTTTGATTTAAAGAGATCCTTTCGTCCAAACTGTTGTAAAACTTCAGTAAATATATCCACATACGTAAGAATATTCCTTGCAACGTTAAACCGATTTTCTAAAGAACAGTTTAACCTCTTTATTTGCCATAAACGTATTTTAATGATTTCTTGTAGTGCACAGCATTTCCAGTACTTAGTGATTTCCTTGTTGAGGAGCGAAATATTATTGGTCCAAGATATTGGTAGGATTGTTGAAAATTTTCGATCATTGGTTTATATGTTCTCATATCGACTGTCATGAAATATAATAGGACCGAGATATTGATACGACTATCGAAAAATCTCGATCCTTAGTTTAGGTGTTTTTATGTCAACTTTCGTGAAATATAGCTATTCCGAGATATTGGTAGGATTGTTGAAAAATTTCGATCCTTGCTTATGGTATTTTTACGTCATACAGTAATATGATGTGATGTAATAATGTAAGATTCTTTACCTATCTCACACTATCAATCTTCTCTGACGTCACAACCCGAACCCGTAATTCGAGTAACAGGATCCGAATCGAGATTCCCGCAAACGATAAAATCGAACGTTAATGAACTCCGCATCGGGAAGAAAGGAGGAGAAAAGGCCGAGCACAAATCCTTGGCTACACATGGAAGTAATGATAGAAAACGAGAGGCGAGCGTTGTATTGGAGATGAGCGGAATTACGTCGGGGGGCGTGGCGTAGATGAGAGAATAGAAAAGGGGGAGGCGTGGGCGTAGAGGGGTGCGCAAGTTTATCAGTGTTCCCTTGTTTTGGACTCATTGTCCGTCTCCAAGAGAAAGAGGCACGAGCTAAGCCATCTCTCTCTCCGCCTCAATGGGAAGAATTCCCGTTATTCTACAGAGCAGCTGCTGGCTCCCTTAGCGTGCCTTTATACACTGCCTCGAAAGCTGAAAAGAGGAATTCTCTGTCGCCATACACGTGAAAAGGGGTAAGGGAGAAGGGATGCTGGAACTCAAGGGAAAAGAAGAGAGAGAGGGGAGTGAAAAAGGGAGACAAAGAGAAAGAAAAAGACGTTTTTCCAAGTTTATTTTCAGTTGTGGTCATTGTTTTTTGAAGGAATGGCGAAAATGGAGAAACCTGTTATATGGGACTTACGGGAGGTGGGGTTGGATGGTTGCATCATCGCGGGAGGGGATGAGGAAAAGAGGAGGGTTGCTGGTTTTTAGATGTAGCCTTTGAATAGGTCGGCCGTTGTTTTTTTCGAAAGGAGAGCGAAGCTATACCGGAGGAAATATGATTGAAAATGGCACCGCTTGAAATCTAGTCGGAGATGGGAAAAACAGGGGAGGATATTGGAGCACAGCAGGAAATTGTGCGATGCAGCGTCACGAATGGGCTAAAGGTTTATCTTGCGTCTTTTGCGAGGGAGCAGGATTCGTTCAAAATCTTTTTAGAGGGGCGTTTCTTAATGCGGTAATGAGTTTTGAGATGGGTTTGAAAAATATATTCATCGCCGCATTGACTCTCTCAGTTGCCGTGGTTTTGATTCGTGACAATTCACTCTAGAGGCTTGAATTTGCGTATGATTCTAGATAGGGTTTTGTTCGCTGTTCCGTTCCGTTGTTCGCTACAGAAAGCTCTTGCAAAGGAACGCATCTGGAGGAAAAATGGAAGTTTCGTATCGATTTACACCGGGTGATTTTTTTCTCCGTTGATAAAAATGCGGAAAAGGAATAAATAATGTGGTCCATTTGCAAGAGATGCTGCGATAAAAATTGAATTTGTAATTTTTTCCTCTCCTTATGAATGAAATTTGATATAACATTGCTATTGATTTTATCACGGAAGTATTTAGAATAAGGAGAGTTTATCCTAAATTCTAAGAGTAAAGGGAAATTTTTCAAACTGTTATTCTTTAATCTTGAGTTACTACTTATGCATTTTTTGGATTGCAATTTCGTCTTCAACACAATTCTCAATGTCGGTTTTATATTATTGCGGAGAAATTCATCAAGGAAACAAAAGTCCTTTCTTAAACGCTACGTTTGGTTATTATAAACAGTTCTTTATTTGTTTGTTTTACAAGTAGTAATTTGCTAAATATAATGAAACACTAAGCATAATTTGCTAAACATTGTGTTTGAGTGTTACTAGTAGTTTTTTTTTCTTTCAAGCCCGCCTATATATGATATGCATCTAGAACTTAGACATTTAATTTAATTGCTAGTGATCTAGCATCTTCAGGCTGAAGATGCTAGATCACTAGCGAAACCGGTCGCATTAAATAACTTGTGGAAGAATTACAAAGTTTTTCTTATTCTTTCCTGTGATGGCCTTCCACGAAGTAACACCTAAACACGTTGATTTTATATGTTATATTAACCAACCTACACTTTACCTTAAGGACCAATTATATTGAAAAACTACCTTTTTGTTATTTTAGTAAGTTTTGGGTATTTGCATCACAATTTCCCAACAAAATAATAAACGTACAAAACATTCATATAAAGTTGAATATGAAAAAGAAGAAAATTGAGTCAGTTTGTTAATTAAGTTGTTAAGCTCAATGGTTATCATGTTCTCTAGGATAATGAATATCCTTGGGTTTGATAGCTATATTAATATCCCTATCTAATGTATCCTAATTTTCTAACATTTGACTTACCTTGGCTGCCAGAACAACAATTTCAGATTAAAATGAGCCAAAATTTTATTCTATTTAGAATCTGCCGCAGAATATGTTTCAACGATCAAGTGTATTGTTATTGATCTCAATTGTAAAAGAAGTATATACTTTATGCCCATATCCTAAAACTCCTACGGTATAGTCTCGATTGTCCGAGTCCCGTTTAACCGAGGTTCCATATTATCCGACATACATTTTAATGTGCTTTGCCTATTTCAATTACACACGTATGTGTACACACTGCTTAATTTACTTATACTGTAACTGCGCCATACTAGTTTAGCATAGACAAGGAAAGGTCAGCATAATAATCAGGAGATAATCGGAGAGAGGAAGTGAGAATTGCATCTGGACAATTGAAGCGTACGTATATTATTAAGGAAATAGAGAAATATTTTTTTTATTTTTAAGTCAAAGTGATTTTTCAACTATAAATACACGTCGTGGTACGGAAAGGCATGAAAATAGCGTGTTTATCTCATATTTTTCATACGCAAGATAGCTCTTTCTTATTATTTGAGTTTTCGATCACACGAGGTGTTTTCGGTCCACATTAACTAGGATAATCGAGTCTATACTGTATTTTACTTGACGCGGTGATATTAAGTAACCGGACGGAATTTCTTTAAAATAAAGTAAGTTAACATGAACTGAGAGGAGAATTGTAATGACGCTCGTTAGGCGCAAGTTAAGTATATTCTCCAATGGAGGTACTCAATGAAGGTGATGCTGAACTTAATATAGTGAATGACAATACTCGAGTTTTCTACGAAAGGTAAAATATTTCCATCACTGACTGCAATTGATAGAAAAATAAACATTTTTTAATTACAAATTTTGTCACCAAAATTGTGTTGTTTAAACTTCTCGTGTACTTTATAGGAGAATATCTTTCGTGTATCTTTACGATTTTACTGAAATTTTATTTGCTATTGTCTTTGGGTCTCCGATGTTCTGAATCCGCGTCTGCTGTGAATTCCAATTTTCAGTATCATACACCCCGTATTGTTCTTACGAGTTATAAAATCAATTCTCGTAGACTTCCCCAGACCCTTTATTCGAACAATGAGGATACGTTTTTTTCGAAAACAAGGATATCATTTATCGCGGGAGTGCCGTAGTTGGTTATTTACCCCTTTTCTCCGCCGGACTCCCGAATCGCCAATATTCCCATCGATCCGGAATTAAATCTTCTCGGGGATTAATTTTCATACGATTTAATCCGAGCGCTCCATTTGGAGAATTCATCAAGAGCGTCAAATGAAACTTTATCTGTCCGAAAAAAATAAACAGTGGAATAAGGCGCTCTCTCTGGGAACTGAAACGAACTCGCGCTCAATTCGTCCTTTCACGATCCTTCTCTGGAATCCTCTTTCTCTCTTTTTCGACAAGAAAGCCAAACTCTTCCACCCCCACCCGCCCACTCTTTCAATCCAATGCCCCAAAACCATTCTTTCGCATCCCTTTTCCTCCCCATTCCACCATCTCCCCACCATTTTCTTTCTTCGTCTTTTTATCCGATGCTTTCATACTTTTTTATCATTATTCCCTCTCTCCATCCTTGGGCTCGTGCCTTCTGTACGTGACAAAGGGATCGCGACGAAGAACGTGAGACTGCTCCTTGTGTTCGCCTTAGACTGCGGTGGCTGCCAGAGTAAATCCATTCTCCTTCTTTTCGCATTGTGCTCTCATTTTCCCTCTCGCTATTTCTCTTTTCCAATAGATGGCGCGGTTTTGAGACGCTCCGATGCGCTCGACTACGCCGTTAATTAAAAGCCCGCGATCGATATTTCGATACTTCTCGTCCCGCAGATTATCGACCTCTGTGGTTAAAAAGAGGCGTCTTTATGTACTTCTTCTCCACCGTTTCCTACTCCACTTGCTCTCATTCACGCCATCTAAGGGGATTTGCATCGGGTGAATTTTGCGTTGTGTTAGTATTGCGTTGCGTCCAACGAAATATGAGAGGTTTCTATCCGTATCAATATTCTAGATGTAAAATGTGGTTATTGTGTTGCTCGCGTAGATTGATTTGCAATATTTACTCCTGATAGGTTACGTCCAGGATGCAAGTCTTGGTACAGTATTCACAAAGGAAAGCTGAAAGAAAATGCAGAATAAATCGTTTCGCGTGGATACTGGATGGGTCCAGTACAGGCGAGGTTAGGCCCAGTAACATATTACCTACATTAGTACGCTGCGAATTGTTCCATACTCGATAGATTGACATATTTTTCTGCTTGGTGCAAAAATCTACCGTCCTCAGCACATAATGCTGTAGAATGAAAATTAGGTGTATATGAGAAATTACTAATTCAGTCTCAATTAAATTCTTACAATAGACAGAATTTTCTACTAACAATAGGCACTGAACATTCGAAATATTCATCACTAATTTCTTGGAAAGGAAGAATGACACATTTAGTATGTGTAGATAGATAGACCCTTAATTGGCGAGGTTAGGCCCATGTTAGCCTCCCTTCTATCTAAACCTTCATTGTAAGTCATTTAAAAGTTAATACTTACGAAGATTAATACCAAAGACACATAGACGGAATGTGAAAGAAATTTAACTTCAAATTTAAACACCTGTTAAACTTGCCGTTGACTCATAAAAAAACCATTGCTGTACGGAAAAGGTCACAAGAATAGGGGGTTAAAAACCGTAAATACGTTCTGTAGAAAAACTGATACTGTTATTTTTGGTTTCGGTTTGATTCTGTTTCAGTGCCTAATGATCCGTATTATCTCAGATAGCGATAGCCTTGGACAGGATCTTAGCTTGGATGGTTTATGGAGTACTTCAAACATCTATTAACTCAAGCATTAGTGGCTACTTCCATTCTACTGTACTGTAGAACCATAAATAAAAAGGCAATATACAATATATAAAGTTTCATTTAAAATTTCCCTATGATAAAGATGTATTTCGTGCAATGAACTGACACATTTCAAGAGTATCAGCATACTGTTGCTTTCGATTCCAAAAGAATCTTGTTACCGATGGATACCTACTATTTACAAAGTTTGGTTATTCTTGGTGTTTAATAAATCAATACACCGGATGAACAGAATGGGTTGCTGCAAAACAGAAATCGAAAATATTTTAAGGCAGTAAACTCCTACTTCAATCAACATCGCAATAAACAATTGCTACATCCCCTTACTAAAGTAAAATGTTTTCCTCTCCTTACGCTCAATATGATATTAATGGCATCTGTATCGCCGCAATGCTTCCATGTGTCGTCATTTTGAGATTATTTAAGTGATTAACTTAATTGTGTAATTCTACATCAAAGATAAAATAAGCTGAATGAAAGAATAAGAATTCAACACTACTTTGCCAGATTTAACATCATAACGAGTTCACCTTACAGTAAATTTGTGGAAAAACTATTTATTATTACTATAAGGTATTCACAGACCGTGTGGCCTAACGGATAAGGCGTCGGACTTCGGATCCGAAGATTGCAGGTTCGAATCCTGTCACGGTCGGATCGTTTTTATTTTCATAGCTTATAGGAAATAAGTAGAATAGTAATCATAAGAAAATATTTTTATGGTTATTTCTTTTATTTTTTCCAAGTATTCGACTTTCTCATCAGATACAGATTCTCGAACTTTTATTCATGTAATTTGAAAAGTTCATTCTTGATTATTCATTGCTATAGAATGCCATCACTGTCCATTACTCATTGGTATAGAATGTCATAATTCCATACTGTCATTTCTCGGATGCTAAAACGGATGCTCCTTTACCTTTTCCTGACGACGAAGTTTACCGTTTCCTCTTCTTCCTCCTTTTCTCGTTCTTAAATTCTCTATATTTAAATACTAGGACTATTATCATGCAAATTGAGTGCAGTTATTTCTTAAATATACATGTACTAAATATAGGCAACACCTAATTGGTACTCAATTTTAAGATATCATACCTGGTATTCTCACTAGATGGAAAGCAAGTCACTCTGATACCCACCGCTGTGTCTTATGACTTACCTGATGCATTATAAATGTAAGCTATTTGCAGAGTTTAAAATTAGAAAAAAAGTTTAATACAATAATTAATACAGTGAGTCTATTAATTACAATAGCCACAATATAATAAAAATACAATAAAGTTAAATAGCGCATTTTGCAATATATTCATCGTTTTAATTTTACATAAGACGTAACTGCATGAAGGGTGAGAAGACTGGAGAACTATTTAGCAATCAGCTCATTAATAGCTTTATAATAGCATATTTGTGATATATTGATTCTATATATTCAGCATAGATTTTATTTACAACCTTAAGATTTGTCTTTCACACTTTCAGTAATTTAGAAAGGAAAAAGTTCTAAAAAATACTGCAGCATTCTTCAATATTTGATTAAAATGGACCGTAGCTAATGTTCACTTTACGGCCCGGTATTATATTGTTTTAATAGAATAAAAGTTAAAATTATAGTTAATCTTCATGTTAATCCATCATATCTATTAATAATTAAGTTTAACCTTCGATTAAATTCAACCAAAAATTATAAAAAAGGGTTCCGAATACCCAACAGTATAATACAGGGCTTACCTCTATGGAACTACTACTATTGTATTGCAACACAATCTTCACCTGTCAACTTCGTTCGAAAATTTCAGCGGCAAATTTTAGCAATACATAGGAAATACAACAAAAACACTTTATTCCCAAGGAGAAACGGACATGAAAAAAGTCTGACGGGACCGAGACTAAAACCCGGGTCTCCCAATTGTCAGTCGGTTGCTCTATCCATTGAGCTATCCCAGAAAAAAACACTTTACTTAACAATAATGACCATCTTGATTATTACCAAAGATTACAATTAAAATAATCAGCTAAAAATAATTTCGAGTCAGGAAATCATACAAACAAAAAGTAGGGCAAAGGGTGAATTTATTCAGTATTCAGTGATTAGATGTACAAACCAAATTAGGTACTAATATTAATGAAAATATATTCTAATGAAACAGAACACATGACATACATACATGAACTAAATTAAAATATAGTAGGGAGAAACAAATTATAAAATCAACTGTACGCCAAAATAGGAGTATATATAACTTATTATTGTAATTTAATAACTCAAGTATAACTCGCGTTACATCTTGTTGAATAATGAAGTCTCCCTCATAGAGTAAATAAACTGCTAAGCCAGTAACTGGTTGAAAGCCGTTCCATGATATCTCCTCCAGGTCCTCCGTCCCGCTTTTTCAGCGCGATCCGTATTGACTTCTCGAGATCTCCACACGCAGATGCGTAACCACCGTCACCAAGAACACGTCCCATTTCCAAACTTGCCATCACTGAGAAAAAAGACAGCAAGGGAGCTCTCCGAAGAGCTCCGAAACAAATCGTAATACTCCACAGGAAACTATAGAAGACGTGATTGCTGCGAATTCATCACTGATTACTGTTAACTCAATGGTATGGAAAAAGAGGAAGCAAACATTCACAAGTGATCTGTCGGATTATTTTGTAATTCCCAAGTTCCATTCCTTAAGCTTTGAACTTCCCCACTACACCGACAGGCTCAACCTCGACCTTCAACTAATGATGGATATACACCACCGCGGCCCGAAGACACCCTGCACTATACTGCGATCTTCACTTGTAATTTTGGTTAGAAAAGTTGGGCAGTAATTAATATTAACAGGAATGCCATTTAAACATCATCATCTTGAAAGATCTTTCGGTAGGTATATTGGTCTTAGCATTTCATATTTATTGCCATTTCTTTCGTTTCTTGTAAAAGAATATTTATGTCGCTAATTATTTTACCCATTGCATAGTCTAGCCTCTTTTGCCTTTTTCATCCCCTCTGTCTTTCCCTTATATTCTAGCCCCAATTCCTTTTTTTAGCAATCCCACTCTCCTCAATGTTTGACCCACCGATATCCTCTGTCGACGCTACAACTACATCAATTAAAACATTCGTTCTCTATCCACCCAACTTACTTTTCCATTCCACGTCATACCTACATCTCGATGGCCTCCAATTTTTTGTTGTCCTTCCTTCTTATGGTGTAACTTTCTAACTAACTAACTACTCTCATATAGCCGATCACTCACAACCAGGGCTTCTACCGCAAATTCTCATATTCAGAACTCTTAAAAAAAAAAACGTTTTCCGCTTGAGAATTTAAACTGATTTACGATACTTACGACTCTCTGTAAAATTATTCTCTTTTCTGTACTGGAATCAGGGTGGTCTTAGTAAAATTCTTCCAGCCACTCACAACCATCATCAAATGTCTAGCATAAATAAAAGAAATGATCCCTACCATTTTCATCTAAAATTTTGAGAAACAATACAGTAACTCAGTAATACAACTAAATGTTTTCAAATAAAATTGAGATTTTAAGAAACACACTAACATACTTTAGCCTATCACTTAAAATCATAGACTAACTACTTTAAAATTATGATAGATAACAATCTAAGGAATTAGCTGAAGTAAATCTTGAATCAGCGTATCATGCAAGCAAAGAATGGCCAAAGGAAATAGTATTCAATTAACTAAAATTCAAAACAGCCATACATAAGATATGGTACCAATATCGATAATAATACATTCAAGTGAAATAGGACAGATAAAACACCTGGATACACTAATTGGTAATACACTGAACAAAGCACTAATACAGAAACCATCTCTAAGCCAGAGGTTACGGACATTTTCTTTTTACAAATTAATAATTCCATTAGAAATTGTTTTACATCTTTCTAAGATACCAATCGTTCATATGGATAATAAAAAGAACCGATACAAGAACTGTTGGAAAATCATTCGATGAAACCTCTGCCAGATCCTCTGCCCTATGGGCGGTCTCCTTTGGCTCCTCGGGATGTGATACTGGGCTGCACTGGGTAATCACTGTCACCACGCACGCTCGATTTCCAAACAGAACTTTGAACTTCCCTGTCTCTGTGAACAATAAAATACAAATAAATCGTCATTATTTGGCGTACTTGCAGCTAAAGAATCCCAATATTCGTCTAACCCTAGTATGAAGTACATTTGGAGTTAGTTCTCTAAACGGTTAGTTCGGTAAAATATTTCCGAAAGAAATTTAATTCTATAATTCCGCAGCGTATTATAGCAGTAAGGCATGACTTGGGGCATTGGGGCATGACATGACATAAGGCCTTGAAGGCGTCACTAATATGAATCCATATGCGGTATGGAAAAAAAGGGGCGCAAGAATCTATCGGATATTATTTTAATTCCCAAGATCCATTTCCTCGAACACGCGGCCAATGAACCAACGGAGTTAATCTACCGGAAATCCCATCATGACACGACCAGCCGGCCATCTAATCGCGCCCCAGATCCCGAAAAAGCCCGTGATATCGCGCGATTCCACAGCGATTCGATCAAGTCTGCGATATCGACTTGCTCCAGCAACCTCCGCAATCAAATCCCGTTTCAAGAACTCCCGAAAAAAAGAGCTTTGGAAGACCCGCGATCCCACTATCCCTCTACAAGGACAATCGACAATCCACTGCACCCGAACTACCTCGCGAACCCACCGAGCCCCGAACACCCCCACGTTCCAGCTTCACCCAGGGAACACTAAAACACCCATCTCATCCCAAACATAACGGCGCCCAAGAAGAACGCCGCGAACCTTCCAAGCCCAGGTAGCCACCGTGATCCCATCACACTCTGAACAGTTCACGATTTCCAGCATTCTCAGGGAAACCATGAGATATCTTCTCGCCCCGGGAGCCTCTACGATCCCATCGCGCCCCCAATCTCCCGAGTCACAGGTACGCGACTTCACTTACTAGATCATACTTGTATTACCCGAAGGACTCCGTTAATGCGAACTCCTGGACGATATCGTGGAACCAGTTTCTGAAATCAATTCGAAAAACCATTCGTTAATATTGGATTACCATTTCTCTAAGCCTATAAACTGTTTCAATGGAAAGATCAATATTTTTTAATATTATCCGAAGGTTAAAGTATGTACTTATCAACCACGATTAACAAATCCTCAATATCAATTTATTATTATAGAATGTTAGAATGAAATTCACCCTCATAATCAGAGGTAAGACCAAAATATATTGATGCTGTTTACTTTACATAAGATTTATCATTGGCTAATACCAAAGTAATTTTAAGGCGTTTCATTTTGAGAATAACAGCATGTCTATTAGCAAGATGTTTCTAATTTATAATGATCAGAATCTTTTCTATGAATCTCATTCAGCAGAATTGATGGTAATGTAATGAACTTTCAAAAAAATAATGTTCTCAATTACATTCTCATTCTCTTGTTATTCCAGCAGGTGCATAACAAGAATGTAAACAGTAGATAATGATGGAAATTTAAGTAAACGATCAGCTCTTAATGATTTTCTCGATCAAATAATATAATAAATCATGCACAGCTTTGAATTTAACTTTAAAGCGAAACTAAACTCAGTTAATCATTAACTTAACGTAGTTGAAAAATTCAGGAAACTTGTTATAACGATCTTTTTGTCGCACAAGAATTATATTGAAATCTCATTTCAACGTCAACACAAGTATATAACGTTATTTTATTATTAAATAACCAAGATGAATTAAATATATGAATTTATTCATAACTAACCCACAGATTTATCGTACGAGCCCCGATAGTTGGAGTAGTTTTCAGTTCTAACGAGAAGAGGTGTGACATAAGAGTACTATATATTTTCACAATGTCAGTACTTACTTTAATAAATGACGATCGTTGACGATGTCAATAAGTACTGGATTCAATAATACTCATTGTCAGTATTCGATTACAGATATCCCAAAGATACGTTAAAGATATTTTATGAGAAACTTGTTTAGATACTACTTAAATGAATAAGTAAATCCATCCAGAGCAAATTATTATACAGTTGAGCCAAGTACCGGGGGAACGGTCCGACGTCAATATCTTTACTTGTTTAAACTTAAGGAAGATTATATTATTATTAGTAATATATCTTAATTCTCTGCCGATAATATTCCATTAAGTAATTCAAGAATTGAACAACTAGTGCTACTGTACCTTATT
>KZ308124.1:642288-733421 GCA_000376725.2 Ladona fulva | reverse complement strand
AAACTCATTTAATCCTTAAAGGAGCGAACATGAAAATTTCAGGGAACTCGTTTTAAGGTCATTTTGTCACACAAGGAATATATTAAAATCTCGTTTCAAAGTGAACTCAAGTATATATTGTTAATTATTTTATTAAATTAGCTAAAGAAATTAAATGTAGGATGATTCAAAACGAGCATAAAAGATTAAACTATGAACCCCAATCATTCAAAAAGTTCTCATACCAAATTAAAAAAGTGTGAGTCCTTAAATATTTTCGTAATTTCAGTACTTCCTTTAATAAATGACGATCGTTGACGATGTCAATAAGTACTGGATTCAATAATACTCAGTCTACGATTACAGAAATCCCAAAGATACGTATTTTATCAGAAACTTGTTTAGTTACTACTTAAAAGAATAAGTAGATTCATCCAGAGCAAATTATTATATAATTGAACCAAGTACCGGGGGAACGGTCCCGCGTCAACACCTTTACTTGTTTCAACTTCAGGACGATTAAGTAATATATCTTGATTCTCTCCCGATAATATTCCATTAAGTAATTCAAGAATTGAACAACGAGTGCTACTGTACCTTATTTGTCATGGAATCGAACGAAGTTGACTTAGAGATGTTTCGGCTTGAAAATTCAGTCGATTTTTTAAAATCATAAAGCAGATGCAAAACTATATAAAATTTGATATATAAACATTCCATAACGGTTATTATTCTATTCAAAACGTACACGGTTTTTGAAGTAACGAATTGCTATCCGTCAAAAAAACTTATCGTAATGAATCTATGCACCAAACATCTGATTGCTATGAGTCAATCCTAGTCTTTTTGACTAGGATTGACTCATAGCAATCAGATGCTCAAAGCATAGATTGAATGAGAATGCTATTCAGCTGTACAAATCCCTGCGACTATTACACACATCGCACTTTCAATCGAGCACGTCCCCCACTAAATTATCGTTAGACGATTATTTGATAAGATTACGGTAATTTCAATAATGTTAACAACGGTAGACTAAAATCGTTCTAATACTATAAGATATGTCAAGAGAAAAATAAATTAACAAATAATTTTAATGTTGATTAGTTAGGAAGCTTGCCCATCATTATCAAAAATAAGTTCAACACAAATATATGCTTTGTACTCACTGTTTTTAAAGATACTGGNCAGCATACTTCAATATTTGATTAAAATGGACCGTAGCTAATGTTCACTTTACGGCCCGGTATTATATTGTTTTAATAGAATAAAAGTTAAAATTATAGTTAATCTTCATGTTAATCCATCATATCTATTAATAATTAAGTTTAACCTTCGATTAAATTCAACCAAAAATTATAAAAAAGGGTTCCGAATACCCAACAGTATAATACAGGGCTTACCTCTATGGAACTACTACTATTGTATTGCAACACAATCTTCACCTGTCAACTTCGTTCGAAAATTTCAGCGGCAAATTTTAGCAATACATAGGAAATACAACAAAAACACTTTATTCCCAAGGAGAAACGGACATGAAAAAAGTCTGACGGGACCGAGACTAAAACCCGGGTCTCCCAATTGTCAGTCGGTTGCTCTATCCATTGAGCTATCCCAGAAAAAAACACTTTACTTAACAATAATGACCATCTTGATTATTACCAAAGATTACAATTAAAATAATCAGCTAAAAATAATTTCGAGTCAGGAAATCATACAAACAAAAAGTAGGGCAAAGGGTGAATTTATTCAGTATTCAGTGATTAGATGTACAAACCAAATTAGGTACTAATATTAATGAAAATATATTCTAATGAAACAGAACACATGACATACATACATGAACTAAATTAAAATATAGTAGGGAGAAACAAATTATAAAATCAACTGTACGCCAAAATAGGAGTATATATAACTTATTATTGTAATTTAATAACTCAAGTATAACTCGCGTTACATCTTGTTGAATAATGAAGTCTCCCTCATAGAGTAAATAAACTGCTAAGCCAGTAACTGGTTGAAAGCCGTTCCATGATATCTCCTCCAGGTCCTCCGTCCCGCTTTTTCAGCGCGATCCGTATTGACTTCTCGAGATCTCCACACGCAGATGCGTAACCACCGTCACCAAGAACACGTCCCATTTCCAAACTTGCCATCACTGAGAAAAAAGACAGCAAGGGAGCTCTCCGAAGAGCTCCGAAACAAATCGTAATACTCCACAGGAAACTATAGAAGACGTGATTGCTGCGAATTCATCACTGATTACTGTTAACTCAATGGTATGGAAAAAGAGGAAGCAAACATTCACAAGTGATCTGTCGGATTATTTTGTAATTCCCAAGTTCCATTCCTTAAGCTTTGAACTTCCCCACTACACCGACAGGCTCAACCTCGACCTTCAACTAATGATGGATATACACCACCGCGGCCCGAAGACACCCTGCACTATACTGCGATCTTCACTTGTAATTTTGGTTAGAAAAGTTGGGCAGTAATTAATATTAACAGGAATGCCATTTAAACATCATCATCTTGAAAGATCTTTCGGTAGGTATATTGGTCTTAGCATTTCATATTTATTGCCATTTCTTTCGTTTCTTGTAAAAGAATATTTATGTCGCTAATTATTTTACCCATTGCATAGTCTAGCCTCTTTTGCCTTTTTCATCCCCTCTGTCTTTCCCTTATATTCTAGCCCCAATTCCTTTTTTTAGCAATCCCACTCTCCTCAATGTTTGACCCACCGATATCCTCTGTCGACGCTACAACTACATCAATTAAAACATTCGTTCTCTATCCATCCAACTTACTTTTCCATTCCACGTCATACCTACATCTCGATGGCCTCCAATTTTTTGTTGTCCTTCCTTCTTATGGTCTAACTTTCTAACTAACTAACTACTCTCATATAGCCGATCACTCACAACCAGGGCTTCTACCGCAAATTCTCATATTCAGAACTCTTAAAAAAAAAAACGTTTTCCGCTTGAGAATTTAAACTGATTTACGATACTTACGACTCTCTGTAAAATTATTCTCTTTTCTGTACTGGAATCAGGGTGGTCTTAGTAAAATTCTTCCAGCCACTCACAACCATCATCAAATGTCTAGCATAAATAAAAGAAATGATCCCTACCATTTTCATCTAAAATTTTGAGAAACAATACAGTAACTCAGTAATACAACTAAAGGTTTTCAAATAAAATTGAGATTTTAAGAAACACACTAACATACTTTAGCCTATCACTTAAAATCATAGACTAACTACTTTAAAATTATGATAGATAACAATCTAAGGAATTAGCTGAAGTAAATCTTGAATCAGCGTATCATGCAAGCAAAGAATGGCCAAAGGAAATAGTATTCAATTAACTAAAATTCAAAACAGCCATACATAAGATATGGTACCAATATCGATAATAATACATTCAAGTGAAATAGGACAGATAAAACACCTGGATACACTAATTGGTAATACACTGAACAAAGCACTAATACAGAAACCATCTCTAAGCCAGAGGTTACGGACATTTTCTTTTTACAAATTAATAATTCCATTAGAAATTGTTTTACATCTTTCTAAGATACCAATCGTTCATATGGATAATAAAAAGAACCGATACAAGAACTGTTGGAAAATCATTCGATGAAACCTCTGCCAGATCCTCTGTCCTATGGGCGGTCTCCTTTGGCTCCTCGGGATGTGATACTGGGCTGCACTGGGTAATCACTGTCACCACGCACGCTCGATTTCCAAACAGAACTTTGAACTTCCCTGTCTCTGTGAACAATAAAATACAAATAAATCGTCATTATTTGGCGTACTTGCAGCTAAAGAATCCCAATATTCGTCTAACCCTAGTATGAAGTACATTTGGAGTTAGTTCTCTAAACGGTTAGTTCGGTAAAATATTTCCGAAAGAAATTTAATTCTATAATTCCGCAGCGTATTATAGCAGTAAGGCATGACTTGGGGCATTGGGGCATGACATGACATAAGGCCTTGAAGGCGTCACTAATATGAATCCATATGCGGTATGGAAAAAAAGGGGCGCAAGAATCTATCGGATATTATTTTAATTCCCAAGATCCATTTCCTCGAACACGCGGCCAATGAACCAACGGAGTTAATCTACCGGAAATCCCATCATGACACGACCAGCCGGCCATCTAATCGCGCCCCAGATCCCGAAAAAGCCCGTGATATCGCGCGATTCCACAGCGATTCGATCAAGTCTGCGATATCGACTTGCTCCAGCAACCTCCGCAATCAAATCCCGTTTCAAGAACTCCCGAAAAAAAGAGCTTTGGAAGACCCGCGATCCCACTATCCCTCTACAAGGACAATCGACAATCCACTGCACCCGAACTACCTCGCGAACCCACCGAGCCCCGAACACCCCCACGTTCCAGCTTCACCCAGGGAACACTAAAACACCCATCTCATCCCAAACATAACGGCGCCCAAGAAGAACGCCGCGAACCTTCCAAGCCCAGGTAGCCACCGTGATCCCATCACACTCTGAACAGTTCACGATTTCCAGCATTCTCAGGGAAACCATGAGATATCTTCTCGCCCCGGGAGCCTCTACGATCCCATCGCGCCCCCAATCTCCCGAGTCACAGGTACGCGACTTCACTTACTAGATCATACTTGTATTACCCGAAGGACTCCGTTAATGCGAACTCCTGGACGATATCGTGGAACCAGTTTCTGAAATCAATTCGAAAAACCATTCGTTAATATTGGATTACCATTTCTCTAAGCCTATAAACTGTTTCAATGGAAAGATCAATATTTTTTAATATTATCCGAAGGTTAAAGTATGTACTTATCAACCACGATTAACAAATCCTCAATATCAATTTATTATTATAGAATGTTAGAATGAAATTCACCCTCATAATCAGAGGTAAGACCAAAATATATTGATGCTGTTTACTTTACATAAGATTTATCATTGGCTAATACCAAAGTAATTTTAAGGCGTTTCATTTTGAGAATAACAGCATGTCTATTAGCAAGATGTTTCTAATTTATAATGATCAGAATCTTTTCTATGAATCTCATTCAGCAGAATTGATGGTAATGTAATGAACTTTCAAAAAAATAATGTTCTCAATTACATTCTCATTCTCTTGTTATTCCAGCAGGTGCATAACAAGAATGTAAACAGTAGATAATGATGGAAATTTAAGTAAACGATCAGCTCTTAATGATTTTCTCGATCAAATAATATAATAAATCATGCACAGCTTTGAATTTAACTTTAAAGCGAAACTAAACTCAGTTAATCATTAACTTAACGTAGTTGAAAAATTCAGGAAACTTGTTATAACGATCTTTTTGTCGCACAAGAATTATATTGAAATCTCATTTCAACGTCAACACAAGTATATAACGTTATTTTATTATTAAATAACCAAGATGAATTAAATATATGAATTTATTCATAACTAACCCACAGATTTATCGTACGAGCCCCGATAGTTGGAGTAGTTTTCAGTTCTAACGAGAAGAGGTGTGACATAAGAGTACTATATATTTTCACAATGTCAGTACTTACTTTAATAAATGACGATCGTTGACGATGTCAATAAGTACTGGATTCAATAATACTCATTGTCAGTATTCGATTACAGATATCCCAAAGATACGTTAAAGATATTTTATGAGAAACTTGTTTAGATACTACTTAAATGAATAAGTAAATCCATCCAGAGCAAATTATTATACAGTTGAGCCAAGTACCGGGGGAACGGTCCGACGTCAATATCTTTACTTGTTTAAACTTAAGGAAGATTATATTATTATTAGTAATATATCTTAATTCTCTGCCGATAATATTCCATTAAGTAATTCAAGAATTGAACAACTAGTGCTACTGTACCTTATTGGTCATGGAATCGAACGAAGTTGACGTAGGGATGTTCCGGTTAGAAAATTCGGTCGATTCTTTTTAATCGTTAAGCATATGTAAACTATATAAAATTTGATATATCTCCATTCCATAACGCTTATTATTCTATTCAAGACTTACACGGTCTTCGAAGTAACGAATAGCTATCCGTCAAGAAAACTGATCGTAATGAATCTATGAATCTATGCAAACATCTGATTGATATGAGTCAATCCTAGTCTTTTTTAATGAGAATGCTATTCTGCTGTACAAATACCTGCGTCTACACATCGCACTTTCAATCGAGCACATCTCCCACTAAATTATCGTTAGACGATTAGTTGATAATATTACGGTAATTTCATTAATGCTAAACTAAAATCGATCTAATACTATAAGAAAAGTCAAGAGAAAAACATATTAATAAATAACTTTAATGTTGATTAGTTAGGAAGCTTGCCCATCATTATCAAAAATAAGTTCAACACAAATATATGCTTTGTACTCACTGTTTTTAAAGATACTGGATTTCCCTCCTTTTCCAGTTCCTACACTTGGTGGTAATAATCCGACGCAGCCACCCACGATTTATAATTACTATATTCAACTAAATGACAATCAAACCAACTTCACACAAATACTTACAGAAACACCCAAACCGTAGCTACATCCTCACCATTCTAGACCACTGGCGAAACTAACGGCTAGACATTTGAAATTTCGTTTAATCAAAAATTCTTGCTCCTGATTGGCTGAAGAACCTACCGCCGACATCAATTGAAAATTTTCTTAGATATTTCGATATAGTCTTCGATTTCCATTTCCGAAATAAGAGGGGAGTTAAAGCCTTAATTCTATATTTAGACTAATTTCCTTATTTATTTTAGTTAATAATCTGCAAATTTAATTATTTAATGTGCACTGGCATTACTTATATGATTACGGCGAAGATGCCATTTTGATACCGCAGCAACGATATTTCCTCTCTTTTCGAATAATCGACAGAGGCGTGTTAAGTAAAAGAATATATCCTCTTAGATTACTACGGGCATCCGGAATTTTGGTCCGCGGAGATTTCCGGATAACTGTTTTCCTCCCATATTGCACGCTCCGATTCTAGTAAGGCATACTTCTAATTATTGTTTAACAAAAGGTTAAATACAAACAAAACTATTGAATTCTATCCAGAAACAGCAATAACAATTAATTATGAGAAATCTCAGCCTTGCCCAACAAAAAATTTATCGCGTGTCGTTACTAAACCATCGTAGCACCCAGCCGCCGCGGACCAAATCGTAGCGGACCAAATCGTAGCGGACCAAATCGTAGCGGACCAAAGTTCCGGCTGCGATTACTACGTCATAAACATCAAAAGGAATGCAACCTATTCAGTTACGTTATTCTTAATTACCTTCTATGACAAAAAAATTTCACTTTCTTTATGTCGTAACTGCAGTTTCTATCTAAGAAACTTAACTAAGAAAGAAGTTAATATTTTTATTCAATAGTTATACATTACACTTCTCTACTAATTGGTATTATACGTATAGAATATATGAGGATGATTTACTCGGTGACCCAATGCATCATCAAGAATATCGAAATAAACTTTAACTTGATAAGATTTTTAGTCTTCAAGAAATAAAGATTTTCAGGATGATCAATTTAAAGTTACAAGAACGACAATATTGCTCATCAAATCCCCAGATCAAGCACTTGTTATGTAGTCCTCAACCAGGTCTCAGTTGCTATATTTGGTAACCCTTCGTTACATGATATTCAATTTCAACTTAGGTTCAACAGGGACATATTAAATTCCTAGTTGTAAGAGGGATACATGAAAAACATCCATAAAAATCATAGAAATTTTTTGACAAAATTTAACCTCTTCGTAATATTCACTATTCAATTCTGCTGGTCCGAATAAAACGTTATTATCGTTCCATTTTCAGATAAAATAAGGAACGGCATCAATCCTGTCCACATGGCAAATTTTGAAGGAGTTAACTTACAATTTGTAGTGCTTTCAAGTACCTTCGATGGCCAAATCTAAGTAATAATCGATGGAACCAACAAATTGGAGCAACCAGCATGGTTCATCACATATGTAAGTATCTGACCACTTTGAATTCACTCCTTTGTAAATATTATGATCACATGAAAACACAATCACATTTCACTCCCGTATCTCGAACATATCAATAGCTGCAATAATGAATAGTTCACTCGCAAAAAGGATGAAAAAGGATTGTAGTAGGCATTTATTGACTCGATGTCGTTTTATGTTATTCCTTTCAAGAAGACTTCACAATCACTGACCAAGGAAATAAACTTTACCTTCCACAACAGTCACTATCTTTAACCTATTACTCACTAACCAATACTGCAGATCCTCATTGCAGACATAGTAACTGTTTACTAAAACCAGTAACACAAAACCGTATAACATTCTGGTAATACTCAGTCGATACCGCGTTTACCTTTACTTCAGTAACACACCTTTCGTATCCATCAAGTCACAAAACAAATGAGCAGAAAAATTCTAACGATGCGTCTCACAGAAGTTCGTATGATATTTGAAAGCGCTTATCTTTAGCCTTGGCGGCTAATGCAAACCCATTTTAGACTCGGTCGCTGCTCGTTGAAAGAGAGTTCGGCATAGCGCGAATAGTCCAAAACACCCTGTGAAAGGAAACAAGTGTAACTTCTGATATCTGTTGTTGGTAGTGTAGCTAATGCTTGAGAAAATGTGGTTATATTAAGAGAGATTACCTCGGATTAATATTCAATTGCAATTTTGTTATTATGGCTGCTAAAATTGTGTATTATTTATTTAAAATTCTCAGTAATTAAGAATAGTAGAATCCTTTTAAAAGTCCGTAAGCAAATACAGCATTTAATTTATATTTTGTTACGTGACACCAAAAGTTACAACCTATGATATTTATTCAGGATTTTACATAGCACGTCTGAAACAAGACAATCCTTCAATTTTTAACTAATGGTAAAGATATTTAACGTTAGTGTTTAAAATTTTTTTTCTTCAGATATTAGCTACGTTAGTAGATTTACAACTTCTGAAATTTCACAACATTATCATACTCTAGTGTGATTCAGTCGACATGTCCTTGCACCTTTACTTCATAGTTCACGTTTCTTACTCCAGAAGAAAAAAAACAAAGAAGCAGAAAAATTCTAAGGTTGCGTCACCTAGATCCGCCTAATCCTGAAAAGTGTTTATCTTTAGCCCCGGCGGTGGTATTCTCGGTTCCAATTCAGTCGCTGCTCATTAAAGGTCATGGCATGATAACTGATTAATTCAAAACGTCCCCCGAATAAACAACATGTAAATAAACCCTACCAAAAACGATCATCGCAGTATATGTTAGTTTCTGCAGTTCCTAAGAAAAAGAGCTGATTTTCTCGGCCATTTCCTACACAGTGTACAACGATGGCTAAATATGTCACTGCAGTATTCTAATATCATCGCTACGGATAAGGTCTTAATTATTCTACCGCTTCGGTAATTGAGAGCGTTAAAATAGTCCAAAAGCTTTCTTCAAACATGCAGCATTAATTTTTCACTTTCTGGGCGTTAGCAAAAAATTATGACCAAGAAATTTAATCGGATTATCAAGAAGCACGTTTGCTACCCAAGTGTATGATATGTAATCAAATGTCTTTCAAATTTTATATTTGATCAGATATGACTTAAGCAGTAGATATCGTAAATGTTGCAGTTCTCGAAGGAAAGGATTCCGATAATTACTAGCGGCACTCCATTAAAACGCTTCTGTAAACATATATGCTTTATTGGTAAGAACTTTATACCATCAATAAAAATACCATAAAGCAAGATAAAATATTGTATATGACGATAAAATGTTGAGTAAATACGTAATCAAGTAAATGATAATAACTTCGTTTCAGCATACAAAAACTTATTCGCAGCTAAATACTTTTATTCCTTTATTGTCAACATTTTCTGAGTCCAAATCCTATATCGATCATGTAAAATTAGAGTAGCTTATTGGTTTAGAAATAACGAGTGCATCGCTAAATCAGTGCTAATAAAGATGCAAAGTCAACCAATTGCTTATATCAGGAGAACGACTGTCACTCTACTGCATTACGATCTTCAATTTTTATTTCGGTTAGAAAAGTACAGGCAGTGATTAATATTAGCGGTAATTATAGGTAAACATCATTATCATAAATGTTCTTTTGGTAGGAAGGTTTGTCTTAGCATTCCCTATTAGCTGACATTTTTTCGCTTCGTGGTAGAGAGTATTTGTATCGCTATTTATTTTACCCATTGCAAAGTCCTCTTTAACCTCTTTTGTCTTTTTCTTCCCCTCTGTCTCTCCCTTATATTTTAGCCAAAATTCCTATTTTTAGCCATCCCACTCTCCTCAATGTTTGACCCACCGATATCCTCTGTCGACCCTAAAACCGCAGTAATTAAAACTCTCCGCATCCAAACCTTCTCTTGCACTTTTGTGTTTATATCTCTATCGAACCAACTTAGGTGTACTTTTCCATTGCACGTCATACTTACATCTCGATGGCCTCCAATGTTCTGTTGTCCCATCTTCTTGTAGTCCACGTTTCACCCTCATACAGCGAAATACAACCAAGACTTATATGCCTTAAATTCTCATATTCTGTACTCTCAAAAAGAACTTTTCCGCGTGATATAGTAAACTGCTATACGGAAGTCTCGGTACTCTGTAACATTATTCTTTTTCTTTAGTGAAATTGAGATAGTTTTAGTAAATTAATCTGACCATTTCCAACAATCATAATAATTTATACATAAATAAAAGAAATGATCCCTTCCCTTTTCCCCCTAATTTTTAAGAAACAGTACATTAACTCAGTAATACAANAATCCAAGAAACATAAACTACCACTAACTCACTTTATTCATCACAGATGTAAGTATCCAACCACTTTGAACTCACTCCTTTGTAAATATAATGGTCACATGAAAACATAACCACACTTCACTTTCGTACATGGAACATATTAATAATTAAGCTTTGACATATTATGGTTCACTCGTAAAATGTTGGAAAAGGAGAGTAATTGGCGATTTTATGCCTTCGATGTCTTGTAATTCCTTTCAAAACCACATCACAATCTCCGACTATGGAATTGACTTTAACTTCCATAACAATCACTTTATATCAATGAATATCAATGCCGACAATTATTTCAGCAATAGTTCTTGTATTTTATGGACAACCGTAACACAACATTGTACAATATTACAGTACTATCCAGTCGATACGGCGTTGCACCTTTACTGTAATAACGCACGTTTTCTATTCCGGAAGTCCTGAAACAAAGAAGTAGAAAAATTCCAACGTTGCTTCACCTAGAGCCTTCGTGATCGTGAATAGCGCTTATCTTTAGCCTTGGCGGCTAATGCAAACCCATTTTCGGCTGAGTCAGTCGCTGCCCGTTGAAAGGTAGTTCGGCATTGCAGGCATACGCTCAGACCGAATCACCCTTTGAAGGAAACAACCCTTTGCGTAACTCCTCATTATAATTATTGGAAGTGTTAGATTTTGTAATTTCTAAAAAAAATATGTGGTTTTGTCAACTATTGCGAGGGTAGTTATTATTCTTAGATTAAAATGCGATCGAAATATTTTCATCATCGTTCTTTCGGTTATGTTATAAGTATTCTACAGTTTTAGTAATTAAGAGCAGTAGAATCATACTAAAAGTTAATCTCAGTTATGTAGCATTTATAATTCATTTTGCTACGCTTGTCTTTTTGCCTTTGGTAAAAGTGGTCCTGGGTTCGATTCCTGTGCGATTTCGATTTCGCACACGGGACCCGTGTGCGAAATGAACGCAACTCGAGGCACTTCTATCATTACTACCTAAGGCATATAATCTTTTTTGTTTACACCAAACCGTTTAGTATTTCAGATCGTGCATTTATATTTAGATGTAAGTAGTGTAAGAAATTGTGCGCAAATGCGCTAGGTTTTTATGGGATTTAGAAAAGAGAACACAAAGAAAATTGTTGGGTAGTTTCTATTGCATTTTAAAGTAAATTTCATTTAGTGTTGGTCATGATTTAAAATTCGAAATTTTTCCTCGGGTTTCATTTACTGCGAGTTAAATACGTAGAGAGAAGCAAGTCAATACAAACGAATATTAGATTTTAGTTTGCTTTTCTCTACACTTCTGTAGCAACTGCTTCAACCAATCTACTATTTGAAGGAAAGCTAATCCCGTTATAACCCTTTTTTGTAATTTCATGACCCTACGAATGGTAGTTCCTTGAGCTGTTTAATTGTAAATTGTAAAATATAAATGGATAGTTTCTTATGACAAGAAAAAATTGCGCATTATACAATATATTTGCCAAGAATTATTCGCAACTTCGAAGTATGATAATATGGATAAAGAATGATAGCCTTAATAGCTTTATAATGAATACGTGGATAAATAAGATAAAATTTAATTTATCTGGTTAAGTTATAATCACGAGTCTTTCTTATACGGCCGTTGATACAGTATTTATTGACGTAAATTTATCAATTATTGCTAAACCATTATGAAATACTGTACATGTAATTTAAAGGAAGAGTCAATGTCTCAAATGTATTTAATAGATTTATTTTCACATTTAAGTACGGTTCATGGTCGACTTATTTGCTTCCTTTTCTTTAGGAAGGTTATGCTTAGTCAGTACTTAAAATCTGAATATTCATTGCATCAGAAATTTGAAGGTATTGTAAAAAGTAGAGTAATTATTTACTTGTCACTGTTATATATCACCAGTAAGGTTTTCCTTTTCCCACCTTAGCCCCGCCATCATTAGTGAAAAGAATACATAACGATTTTAGGTATTAGTTCACTTAATATTCCATATAAATTCTTAGATTCACTCCGGCACCAATAACGGTTAATAACAATTCTCGGTATGATTTAAGATTCGGAAATTCATTTCTCACGTAAACAAAATCTCATGAATCTATTTTTCGCATTTAAATTCTCCCTGGTTTGGAAAAATGACTATGAAAAACATAGAGCGCACAGGAAATTCTCAAAGTGCAAATAGAATTGCTATGGAATGACCCATTTGATATGAGTTCCTTATGTAATGGAAAAGTTTTGGAAATAAGGATTATCTTCAAAGAAAAATCGACTAGAAAAGCAGATCAGGCAAAACGTATTGCGGCGCACAAGAAGCCTTACCGTCGAGAATCATTGTTTGCGGACGAAAATCATCGTTACTCCGCCATTTTCTCGGAGCTGCAGCGAATCGGTCGAAAGAAGTCCTTTCATCTAATTCTCAGAAGGTCCAAAGCCTTTCAGCGTTCGTGATCCAGTTTCGAAGACTCAAAAATCGCCCGTGAGATGTTCTCGGAGTGAATTAAAGTAATCGCCGAAGTGATTTATAGATAATCGAACTTAAGCTAACGTCCAAAGTAAATTAACTTCTCAAAATTCCTCCCAACGTTCTCAAAACTCTCCAGTTTCAATTTCCGGCGCTTTGAAAGCGCGATTACAGCTTCTAAAGGTGCTAACGTCGAATCGGAATCGACTCGTGGGTTTTCTTCCTAATTATGGCTGTGATTCGACTCTTTTCTGCACTTTATTCCTTCCCGCCTTTGAAATCCGGTCCATAAAGCTTTATGGTTTCGCTCTCTCAGGAGTTAATTTGCCGGCATCTCAAGGTCCCCGTGTGTCATTAAGTTCTTTGGGTAGAAAATGGTAAAGGAAATACCCGAAGCCCCACCGTTGCGATAGCTCACCCTTTGCTGCGTTTACGATATAATCGTCTCACATCTCGTATATCGGCGCATTCTTCTCTCTTTCCCTGTGATCGGGTTCTTAAATTGCCTTCTGTCAATCGGCTCGGATTCGTTTGATGAACGAGTTCCGTCGTCAACACTAAATACAAATTCGAGCAAGTTCGTTTAGTTGGTAATCGCCATCGGGTATAAACACGAATGATTATTTTGACGATTGAATTAAACCAAAATGGGTGATTTAGAGATCTATAGTTGATTCCATTTTCGTCCTTTCGTAATGCACTAGTGACTTCGAAGTATTTCTCAACCTTCTTTATTCTTGTCTGCGTATTTTCGGTTGCTCCCTGATATAATAAGAAAATATAGTTTCAGGATCCATTTACGGAAATGTTTCAGTGTAAGTCACTATTATTGATAATCATCATAATAATGACCAAGAAGTAGGCAAGCGAAAATTATTGATAGATAAAAATATTCCACCATATAATGACTATATCCATGCCGACCCCATACCACATGGGAAAAGGCGATGAAGAATATTACTATATAAACTATATCCCTGAATCAGTCTTGGAAAACCATAGTAATAGGCTAATATTTCGACCGCACTATAATTACAAATAAAACAATACAAAACAACACACCTGTTATTACGTTAACAGATAAAATAAAATAAAATTGTTTTGTTAATGGACATATCAATATCTTTAACAAATGATATTGAAAGAGCAAAATATGAAAAGAGAAACAAATGTCAAAACCTGGGTAACAATAATTGCTTGAATAATACCAATAGTGTTATCTACAACCAGTCTAGTGCTAAAGCAACTCTTCAATAGTTTAACACTAATTGTCAGTATTATCAGATTAAATTATCATTAGCAATGTGAGAAATCACGGACATTAATGCGGAATATTCAGATCCTACTTACACGAAAATAAGGGGCAAAATGCTCATTTATTGCTGAATACAAGATATTATTATTAAACATGTTATTTGAAGGTATTTGGGGTTTATCTGTATAGTCTTCAGCCTGAAGGCTGATTTGAACCTCATCTCTCCACCATAAGCAACGAAGAGCTTTGAAGATAGGGCTGAGGTGACCAGGCAAAATGACGAGTGAGGAGTTTGCTATTGCTTTCCCCACTGAGACAGAATGCTATAAGCGGAAAAAGTCCACGTAAGTGAAGTACAATGATTCTACAAGTAACACTTGTAGTATTCTAAGGGGGAGAGACCTTAATAAATGTCAATATTCAGCATCACTCATACCTCAGTAGCTTTCATATTACCACAGTCATGAATAAAACTGAGATAAAAGTTAATGAAAGATACCTACATTTTTCTCTATACTGTCTAAAAGAGAAATGAAATATATCCCATTCATGTTAGCTGGACCGTATTTACGCTAAGTTACATATAATTAACTCCGCAGTGATTATGAATTTCGTGAAGGATTATTTTGATAATGTTGTAAATAGTTCGAATATGATTGTAAAATTGTCATATAGTGATGAGATATCACTGTGTTAAATCAACAGCTTTCAATGATGGCCTAATTTTAATAAAAACTCCTGTAAATATCGAATTCCATGATAAATCGGGTCAATATAGAATGACTAAGAGGGACGACAAAGTGCATTATTGATATTAGAAGGTTCTATTCTCAGAATTCTATCCACTCCTGGAAATGCCAGCGAATTTTATCTAAATTACTAAAGTAATTAACTACTAAATTAGTTTTATCTTTCAATAAGGAACTTTCAAAGCACGATCCTTCTTTTCGCCGAAAAATGCATTTTTATTTTTTCAAGTGCTATCATTTATGTTCTCAGAAGAAGTTGCAGTAAAAAATATCGCCTCTGTCATGAAACTTCCTTCGGAGTAATTCGGAAGTTAAATTCCTCCCAAATTAATAAAGCGATAGTAGAGGAATGGGATGGCCATCTGAACTAAACCGACGGCAGTTGGCCAAAAAAGCTCACAAGAAGAACTGTTACATACTTTCTAGGATTTAAACTTTTGAGTGTGGGCTAGTTTGATACTGAATTAATTAAAATATGTTCCCTCCCAACTTAACCCTCCGTCAGTCGCGCCGTTGTATTCTGTATAAAACGAACTGTTTTTCGGGCTCTTTTTCTCCCCACCTGGTCCCACGAACCTTGAGCCAGGGTCTATCCCTTTATTATATTGTTCACTAAATTTTAAAGGAATCGACTGCTTCTTTTTAGTCTTAATCCGACTTCGACAGCGATTAAACGAGTGAAGTGATGTCTGTTGAACCGCTTGCAGCGCGATCGCTTGGGTTTTTCGTTGACTTGCTCCACTGTTGTTTTAAATAACTTTTATATAGAATCATTCCCAATATCGCTTTATTATTTGGTATAATTTGAAAAGATCTTTTCTCAGAAGCAATACGAATATATTTTGGCTCTTTCAGTAATCTCTGCGAGTATACAAACACAAACTAATATTTAGAAAAGAAAGTCGATACATTTATAACAAAAACTCAAAACATATATCATTCTCTTAAGTTTAGTCTTCATAAATTACAATTAGATCTACTTATTTTAAACTTTTGACTGAAAAAGACCTTTCGTACGGAATCCTTAATAAACAGTACAATTCCCTCGGTTCATTAATTTTCCCATGTCATGTTGTTTAAATATATTTGTTTTCCTGTTATTTTTATTATAACTTATTTACTTTATGGTTATTACGTATTATCCAACGCAAATGCGTTGCAACAAAATTGCTAACCATGGCTGTTGTTGAATCTGACAATAAATAAATAATAATAAATACAACGCGCGATTGATCGAGTTATGATATTATGCGCGACTGGCGAAAGGCAATGAGTAATTACTCAAAGCCTTCGGCGCAAGAAAAGGTGAGAACCTAAACATAGAATAGGAATTCAATGCTTGTCCTCCAAAATAATATTTTTCTAAAACGAGAAAAGGATATTCTATATTAAAAGTTAATGAATATTTCAAATCGTTATTCTCTTTGAAAGTTTACCGTTTGGTGAATCACCTCTCAACGCTTATATTTTTTAAAACTCGGCATCTCTTTCATTACTTCATCACTCGCTTGAAATTTGAAATTTATTATTGACCGAATCTTTAGCTTACACCGTACAACGACGTCTTTCAGAGACTACTGTTTCGCCACCATTCCAGCTGGCGTCTTCTTTGACCGAAGGATACTGCAGCTGTACTCACTGATATGTATCGTAAATCGGGAAACATGATTAGTCCCGGGGATTACCGGGGAAGCCTCCGCAAGAAAATACAAGAAGACGCGCTGCAGCGATTCTTGCTATCTATAGATGAACTTGCAATTGAATAGACTACTACTAATAAGATGTGTCTACCTGCATTAGAAACGGTTTTTTCTTTGAAAATTCAAATTGACTCGCATCTCACTTCCTGAGGTGAAACTAGCAAATTTCCGCGTGATGATTAATTTTTCCAGAGAAAGCTTTCAGTCGGCCTTAATTATTCGTTCGGAATCCCCTTCAAAGGTGTAATTTAAATAATTAACTTACATAGGTTTCAGCATTCAAGCTTTTTTTACGGATTCACATAATCATCAAGGGTTACATGGAAACCTTTGAATGGCACGCTGCTTGAAAACTTTAAAAGTAACGCGAAGAAAAGTCGCAATTAGAGTAAATTATGAGGATCACACAGAAGAGAACTCAATCGCTGTTACAGCAGCATGCGTATTGCGACTCCTCGGCAATTAGCCATTTGCTCTTCTGATTCTTATGGCACCTTTATGCAATTAAGGATAAACGTCTCTTTTTCCTAATTCTCCACTCCGTCTTTATGGACGCGCGCAATTAATTTTAATTAATCCAACATTCATATCTATTTGCCTTTTTCATTGAGGTACTAATGGTAGGCCGTTATCATTCAGAATGTTTCTAAAATTTACGTATGAGTCTACAGTAATACCCTGCAAGCTCCCTTTATGCATTAGGTCTATAAGGCTTTATTAAGGCGAGATTAAAACTAAAAAGTCTCTTCTTCCGTCTTATCTATAGTGAGTGATATTAATAAAAACATAAAAAAACTTGTAAATAGAATTGGAGAAGAGAACTTTTGAAGGATTTTCGAAGGAGAAGGATTTTTGGTAAAAACCTAAGTATCCTAAGGGAGTGTAAAAAACTTGCTTAATCCTACTGATAGTACAAGCTAAAAGATGTGAAGGAAGCTGAATACATAAAATTAACTCTAGCAGTACCGTAATAAAATTATCTAAAACTAGTATGCTAAAAGAATAAAAATCACAAAGAAATTAGCATTTTAAAGAAAAATATCCGAAAATTAATATAGTATATGGTAGGATGGTTAAAAGAGGTGTTGAAAGGGGCTTTAGAATCGAAACATTCTTCGTGTTAATAAGTATCCATTGTATTCCGGCATTTTAAAGTATTTATTTATTTATCTATAAGTTTACCGTCGCAGTTAGACCAAGGCCGATGACAGCGTTAAGAAATATATAGTACAATAAATTGAATCAATAGAACAGTCAATCATCACAAATATATAACCCTCACCATTATCAATAACATCATTATAAATCCTGCAAGATTGTTTAGGGTTCCTGAAACGCCTTCATGGCTACCGTGGCCGTCTTGGAGGACATTTAGTCCCCGCCGTACATCACCCTACTCTTCTTACATTTCATTTTTGAAATTACGCCATTGTTATAGCAACTACGAATTATTTACACCTGCATTAGAGATTCGCATTTCTTCTTTTAAGATTTTGGGTTTTTAGGAAATGATTTAAAGAGGGATCCAGATAACTTTTTCCACTCCGCTACTGTACTTGAGGATTTAGATAATCTGCTCATTTGCTTCATGTGGACAGCCTTCCTTGTCACTGCTATTCTTTCGTCCCTTTTCCGCTTCTTGCGTTTCTATAAGATTTTTAAATACGCGTCCAATTTATAAGAAAATAGACCCTGTGTTTCTATGCGATGTGAGAGTTATGTCGATTATATAATCAATATATTGGGTCTTTATAAATAATATTATTTCTCAGTAATATTTAGATGAAAGTAATTTCAAGTTAAGAATTGATTTCCTAAATAAATTCAAAGTGAGTATTGAAAGACATTGAGAATGTAGTTCTTACCCCCGTTATATATTCCAGTATGACAAGGCGAGAAATTAGATACAAAGAATAGTCGCTTCTAAAGTTAATTTTCTCGGCGAATTATACACTAAAATAGACCGATTTGGGAACAGGGACAGATCTAGATACCATACAATTGGTGGATGGAAGGCAAAATTGCCAACGGTGAGTGAGTGGTGAGGGGCGATTTAAGACGATTTCCTCAAGAATGTATCTTTAATTCAATTTTAAACGCCATTTTATGATAATAAATATAGTAGCTGTACGCCTGAATCCCGAAAATCCGAGTACTGATTATCTGAACAAATTTTTGGGGAATTTTAAAAATTGAAGATATAATTTTTGGCTAACTTTTAGGGATAAACCGAAATAAATCAAAGTCCAGACGTATGAAAAGCACTGTTGGTACTGTAACTGTACGTATGGTACAAGTATGCGATATTTTACTGTAGAAATTGTGCGATAAAGATTTTAATATACTGTAATTATTGACGGTTGTGTTATACAATAGTGTACGAAGTACAGACACGTTTACAGTATTGCGTTGAAGCACGACATAAAGTTATTTGAATACATTTTTACTGCAATTATGCAATTTTTAGGATAATCGGATAATTTCGCAATCCGAACAGTGCCCAATTAGTTTTGATTGGCTGGACTCTAATGAATAATGAAAAACGCAGAAAAACTTCACAATCTGATTTATTTCGAGCTCCTTGTCAGGTCTTAGGCAAATTACTGGGTTTACTAAGTCATCAAAGGGGGGCAATCGCCAACTTTGTTCCCGCTCCCTGGATCCACCAATGTTAGGGAAGTAGTCATGCTGCATAGTACATAACGCGACTCTCAGAGTACAAATGTGCATGTAGAAGGTATCGGAGCTCATGGTAACACGGATTCATGGTAATACCCGTAGTATGTGGACACATGAGAACACTTTTGGAGGCGACTAACTGGGTAGAGTCCATAAAGTTAATTCCTTAGAGTCATCCTGGTTTGGAATGGAATGGGTTCCTGAGTTTCTTAACTTGGATTAATTTTTCTTACAATTATAATAATGGCAAATATTCTCAATCTGTCTATAAATTTATATTTTCACATATTAGCAGCTATCAGGTATCAAATAAGCGGATTGCACACTACAGGGAAATAATTCTTGTATTTTCAATGTTTTACGTAAAGCCTAAAACAAGATTTAAACTAATTTCTCTCCTAGGCAAATGCTTTATCATCTAAATAATAGATAGAAACATTTATAATAATACTTAAGGTAGAGCTGTGCATGTTTCCTAATTATAGAATATATAGAAAACTTGATAAGCTCTTTCTTAAATGACCATGAGACCGTGCTACCATGGTAGCCCACTCAATTTATACATCCGACCTGGCAATTGTCATGTAGTTCTAATTTTTTAATATGTTGTCAGGACCCACATCAATAGTGGGAAACCAATATTGTAGCTTCGAATGACCTGTGTCTTTGGGCATATTTGGGTCTAAAATGCAGTAAATTTAATGATCTTTAAAATTTAATTCTTTAATTGACTAACTTTTTCTATAGGACGCATACTTAAGGAGATTTTGAGAAAAAATCGAAAACATTGCAAAAATTTTGCTATTATTTGGAAATTGCGCAGCTTTCACTAGTATTTCGAAGCTGCAAATTGGTTTCCTACTATCCACATAGACCCTAACAACATAGTAAACAATTAGATCTACATGACCTTTTGTCAAGGTCAGCCTTTTTTTGCAAGGTCAGCCTTTTTTTGCATGGTCAGCCTTTTTTTGCATATAAATTAACTCGGCTATGAGTCCGTGTTGCCATGAGCCCGGTATTCGAAAGCGCCCCGCCTGGTACATATACATATGTAATAGTAGATGAACTAAGCTGCATTCCTAAAGATATTTGTTACAAGTCCGAAGCCCAAAATGTATCCAAACTCAAGCTCTTCCTATCACAGTGAAATTGTTGGCAACCAAAATTCAGAAAGTGGAAATTAGTACAGTCATAAGGAGCGATGAAGAGACTGCTCCATGAGCCATCCAAGCTTTAAACCGTTATTTTGCAATTAAAAGTTGTCATTCAGCATCACAAAAATTGTAAGGAGGACATAGAGGATTCATACATTAGGAAATGATTAGTCCCGCCAAGGTTTGAGTGAATGACGTCCTCTTTGGGATTGGAGGCTTTGAAAGGTTGAGTGAGCCTTTAAATGAAGAAAACGAGAGGAAAGTAGGTGAAGGGTTGATGGGCAAGTAAACGAGCTAAGGAAGAGAGGGAAGTCGAGGTGCATTGTGAGAAGGAGAGAGGTTAATTGCCGTGAAAGAGAAGCATCGCATAGAGCCGAGGGAATTCCCGCGAGATACGAGAACGTATTTTGGGAAAAAATAATTCCAGCCTCTTGTCAATTCACTCTTTTTTCGCTCCTAGTGCTTCTTTTTTTCTTTATTTATTTTAACGCTCGCTAGTGTCGTTGCGTGTTCGCGATTCACTTGGAGGGTCTTTCTTCGCCTTTTCACGTTCTCGAATTATTTTAATGAAGCGTGTTTGTGGACGTCCACTGCTTGAGGACTCTCCGTGGTGTGTGAGAAACGGAGTTTACATTCGCATAAGGAAAGGCGAATCGAATCGGAAGCGTGGAGTGGTGTTTATTTCTATGCACGGCGATGCATGCGACTAGATAAATAGATTGAGTGGTCCATGTCGCCACTGCCACATCTCGGGTTTATTTCATTAGGGGTTGAATTGAAAAGTCCGATGGTAAATGGGGAGTCCTGAGAAAAGAAGGAACCAAAACTAAAGAAATATTTCAAATCAAAATTCCTAAAATAAAATTTAAATACGTATACGAAACAAAAATTTGAACGAAATGATGAGGGAAATACTTCAGTCACCCTTTTTTTCTCGTGAGGTGTTGCGAGATTTGACTTCGAGTTTCAGAGGAATAATTGGTACTCCATCACTTATTTGCACCTAGAAAAACGTAGAGGATTAAAAGAAATGAACATGTCAGAAGTGAAGAGGTATTATGAAGAAGTGGAGAGGAAAAAAATATTGAGAATGATACAGCAGGATGCTTTCTTTTTAAACCAACATAATATTTCCTTTTTTTGTTAATTTTTCTATTTTATATCTCCCAAAGGCTGTTTATTTCTTTTAAATATTCAATAACATAAGGATTAAATGTAAAAAGAGACTTCAGAAGGAGAAGTCTCAGTTTCGCACTATAATAAGGATGTTTATTATTATTATCGTAGAAGAATATCCCCAGAAAATGGAGAGCATGATGAAAAGTAGGATGATAGAAAAGTTCGTTTTATTGGTAAGTTTTCCTGATCATCTTTTGCATGCTGTCTTTTTTTAACGGACTTGCAGTTAAGATTCGGTCATTTATCAAACTCCTCTGCTCATATTTTTAGATTATTTATTCTCTTTATGTTCAATTATCTGCTGGAGATATTTCCAGCCGCTTCTCCCTAATTTTTGTAGGTTTTTGCAGGTAGAAACGCTTCACCATGTGAAAATCAATGGAATGGATCCAAAAAAGAAATGAGAAACCACTTTTCACTCATTTCTACTCATATTTTCAAAATGACCGGTTTCAGACCAGCTCGGACAACATCAGGTAAGAAAGATACAACCCTATAAATGTCTTATTGGTTGTATCTACCTTACTTGATGCTGGCCACGTTAGTCCTAAACCGGTCGTTTTGCAAATATATGTGGAAATAAGTAAAATATGATCTTTATTTCTACTTTGGATCCATACTAGCACTAGATAGTTTTGAGTGAATTCACTGAAAAATTGTCTAATCCAAAGTATTCTACAGATATCAGTAATTTTACTTAAAAATGATTTGAATTTCCTGTAATCAACATTGTTAAGTTCATAGAAAAATAACTGCAAATTTCATAGCGCATTTCTCTTTCTTAGAAATAATGTAAATAAGGTTTATTATGGTCTAAGAATACTGCGAGAAATAAAGCTACCCGAATATTTAGTTGGGAAACCGTACTATTACGATAATATTACAGGCGATTGTTAACATTCACAGTATTATTTGTAGCACATATATTTTGAATGCTGAGGTATAGGAAATGTGTCTATACTTCAACGTATGAAAAATGCGTCTTCAGCTTCAATACAGAGCTTTTACTAAACCCACTATAAATAATTTAAATACACTATACGACCCATGTTTCCTAGCGAAGCTGCATCATCAGGTGAAAATTGAGACAAACAGCAATCCTGTACATATTTTGTATTATAAATTTACATTATATATTAAAATCTCTGTCATTAAGCTGTTTTGTGCGATTTGATACCACGAAGTGAATCCTGAGCATGTATTGTTTAATACATCTTCAATCTTTCGTAGAATAGTAATTTCACCTGAAGCTTGATATTTGTTACTCACCCTTAACTTAACATCTTTTGATATTGGACAGCATGATTTTAACATGGTGTGGAAGTAAATTCCGTCTTTTCGTAGATATTAAGATAAATTGCGTTTGTTTGGAGTAAATATTGAAGAAATACTTACATAAGTAGTCTTATTGACCCAGTTTTTGTCCTGTTTTATTTACCCTCCTCTTTTAAAAGAAAAGCGAATATTTCCAGAATTTCGACTTATCTTTCTCATATTAACGAATATATATTCATGTACCCCAAGGCCATGGGTTCGAGTATAGACAGATCGGATTATTCTGGTAAGGGAATGTTTGTGTGTGTTACCGTTCACGCCTCTCCTGAAATTTCCCATGAAATAGTTTTTTATGACTGCATTGAGAAATAAATAATTAATGTGTGAGAGGAATAAAAACAACTTTAATTCAATACTGCATAACCTTCAGTGAAACGTTGTTTTTTTTAACCTCTCTCATTATCTACCCCTAAGTTAAGGAGACTTCTTAATCTGTTTTGTCCAGAATGAATACATATTCTATTCTTAGTCTAAAACAGTAGATTTTGTTCAAAAATGTGTTAAATGTGTTATGTTATTCTCAATTTACAGTACATTTGAAATCAATGCTCAGATAAACATCGTTCTTTTTCTAAAAGTAAGATGTTATGTGAAACGGTCTCCAAAATGACGGATATCAACTAGTCGTTGCCTCTAATCCGACAGAAAGTAACATGTTGAACAATTCTCAATTATGAATATCCAATGTTGAAATTCGTCAATATTTTTGTAATTGGGAAACATGCTTGAAACTCACTCTAAAGGAATATCTTTCGGAGTGACTCTAATGCTAATATTGCCTGTGTTTTTTTGCCTTGTAATTTTGTAAAATCCCTTGCCAATTTATTCTGTTTGCACGTTTCCTACTCTGGTTTTGAATCCTCTGTATTTTGAGGTGCAAAATATTGAAGCTTATAAAATCCAAGCTTAACATAGAAATTTCCTGAAATTCTTTGCTTAGAAATAGAGCCCTGAGTTTTTCATAAAATTCCAATTAACGAATTTTCGAGGCATTCGATGCGAAACTTTTTCTATGTAGCATTAGGGATGCTCCATTATACGAGCTACTCATATTATGCTTGAAATTCGCTGAAATGCTCGTGGGTACCATCTTGTATCACCTGGTTTCGTTACTTTATTTAGTCATCTTCTATTACTGAAACACTGACATGTAACACATTTTGATTATAAAATGTAAATACATAATCTGGTCGTAACTGTATAGAGTACGGCAGGTGCGTATCAATGATAGTGTAGGAAAAATGTTGAGGCGATTTCGTGTAAAGATAATTTTACCAATAATCTGACGATTTTCCCATCGTAAATCATGAGAAGTTCACTTTAGTGTTTCTATCTCTACTGTATTAATTTTATCTCTACTGTATTTAGATCGCACCATTTACAATTTCCCTGCATCGACAAGCATTGTGTGCTGGATATAATTGAGCATGTCACCAACTATAATTATATTTCGTCGATGCTTTTCTCGACACGTATGAAATAGAGTTTTGATAAAGTCAGAATAAAACCGGTCGTACTACATTAAACACAGTTATGGATGAGTTAGATCAATCAATACGCTTTGGAGCATATTTTATGAAAACCTTATCAAGCGCTACGTGTAAAATCAATGGAAATCACTCCCCACGCAAGAAACCTCAATTTGGCACGAGTGTTTATTATTAAAATGAAAACGTGTATTTGTTTTGACCTCGCGTTTCTTTTAAGGAAAGTGTGGCAAGAGTGAATGGCGTCTTTCTGTGAGCAAAAGCTTATAATTTTCACTATCGCATCCACTCCTAAATTCATTTAGTCCAATATCCTGTCGTGAAAGGATATCCCCGTCCGTCGTTTGCGTAATTCAACATATAATAAATTGCACGGCTTTCAGTGTAAGACCTCTCGGTTCGAGCCTCCTCTTTGCCTTAATGCGCCTCATTTCCACGCCGCAGATCAGAGCGATGATAGCGATTCCAAAGAACGTTTCGCGCGATACAATCCCGTGGCGTTTGCACGCTTCCCTTCTCCACGTCCCTGAATTCCACTCCGCCATTTTTTGACGTGAATTTATTCATAATTACGACCAAATGTATATTAACGGCTCATAATAGGGAAGGAAACTCCGAGAGTTTCTCTCGCTGACAAAGTCCAGATACGAAACTCCTTTTGCATTCACTTAGGATCTCGTGACGTTCGCTAACAAAATTTTCGAGGACTCTCGCCGACTTCTCTTCATTATTTGCCGTCCATTTATTCTCTACATAACCTCAACTCGCCTTTCTCTGCATTATAAGTTCGTGGTTTTCGTGTCTGAACGGAGAATAATTAGAAAAGTGCAAATGTAAAAGATAGGACATATAAATGACACTGATGCTTCTTGAAAGGCTGGTGTAATACTTCATCTTCTTTGAGTGCGGAATCTACTCAGCGTCGGTTTAAAAATATGGGAATCATTGAAACGAATAGAAGGTTGGAGAGATTGAAAATTGTGAAGTAGCAAAAACAGCTGTCGTGTAAGATAAAGGATCCTTATTCCCTTTCATAAATCGTAGCATATATGTACTGACGCTATTTTAGAATGTATAAGAGCTTAAAAATATAAGGGAAGTTGCATTTCTGCATACGTTTGCTTGAATGAGTATTTCGAAATTGTTTAATGTTGTTAAATTAGGCACAAGCCTTCGATAAAGGTTGTCAGCTCTTTTCAATAATGAATAAATCCCACGCTCATGAGTTTTACTTTTTTAGCGTAGCTTAAATCGTCGAATCTGTTTGCATTTTCAAACGGTAGACATTTTCCATATTTGCTGGAAACGTTTCTTATTATGATCAGCCTGGTTCATCAGCTGTAAGGTGTAATTCCAACACATGGAAGCAAGCTCAAACACAAAAAAGGCAGCCGATACGTTCAACAGTTGAGGTATACGTAAATTATATAATCGTTCTAACGAAGCCATATCAAAATAATATACAATTTTTAACGCGTTAATATTTAAATTAATTACGGCCGGTGATAAGCTCGAGTGCAAACGATATTTAGTCAAAAAATTGAAACGAATAAGGAATTGATTTCCAGTGAGTTTAATAAACAGAATCTGATGTCAATCCTTTAATTATATTTATATCTATATTAATTTCCTAATTAAACTAATTAATTCGTAGAAGTGGCTCGGATGTATTTCCTGTGATACGGTAATAATAATTTTGTTCTGAGGGCGTATCAAATCAACAGTGCAGAGAAGATCTTATAATCATTGAATAAAAGTGTTTCTAGCACTGATCCCATGCCAAGTTCTTTCCTACGTAATAATCCTGACTCAAATTGAGCACCATGTAGAAGAAAGTTTTGATGTAACAGTAGCGTCTGGGAAACGTTTCCGATATAACAAAACACAAAGAAATTCTCGCATCTTGGAAATCGGCCGAGCAAAAGTAAAGGCGTCTGGGATGCAAGGCTGAAATCCTTGGTGGAAAGGAGTTAGTAATTAAGCCCAACAGCTGCCGAATTGTAATCACTAATTCTAACGCACACGGTTGGCAACAAAACAAGCGAATGGGAAATCGTCGCCGAAACTCGAATAGCGATCGAAATGAACCCGAACGGCGTAAAAAGGGAGGCAGGGCGGATGGCTAACGAGCAGCGAAGCTAACGCATTGGAAATCCCAAGTTAGCGCAGGGATTTGATGAAGCGGGCGCAATCGGGATTAGAGCTATGTCCGCCCTTTTTAGGAAAGAAAACAGAACAGATAAGCGCGTAGACGAGCTACGTTTGCGGCGCGAAATCTTTACAATGCGAGACTTGCAATTAAAATCTAATTCACCCGTCTGTATTAGCGCACATCCCGATGGAATTACGGAAATAATATTAGAGCGAGCTGCCGAAGGGGGATTTTTCGGGACGTTGCCGAGTGTGGAGGGGTTTCATCACGCGCCAATGCAGTTTACACTCGGTTTTGTCGACTGAGTACCAATATTGACTCCGGTATGTTGGCCCCACTGGCTCCCTCCCCAATGTTTAATGGGCGTGAATGAGCCCTCCCCTCTCATCTCTCGCTTTAATTGGAGCGCGTGACTGAGGGGACTAAGCAGCTTTCCCGTTTACTTACCTCTTCTTTTAATGAACATAGTCGCCGTAATATTTATATCCGCTTTGAAGGGATCAGTTTTGGAAACGTATACATAGAAGCCTTTTTCTCGGTGAGCATAGCGGTAAGAAAGAGGATCGTAACCTCTTCTAACCTTTCTCTCCACCCACTCTCCTTTATCTCTCTCTCTCTACATCCTCTTCTTCCTCTCCCTTTTCTTTCTCTTCCTCAATACGTGTATTTTCTTGTTTGTATCACTTCCTTTAACCCCTTCCTTGTCAATCTTTTGAAATTGAAGTATAAGTTGGACTTAGGAAAAAGCATATCATATTTAATTTGCTAATTTGTGTTGTTATACTTAACTAAGATCGAGAAAAAGTCTTTTGCCCTTTAGGTAGCTATTTAATATTATATTTCACTTTTTTATTTCCTTAAATTTTAACCTGTTTGCGGTATGTGCACACGTGGTGTAAAACAACAGAGGCGTACATACAAATGGAACAGAGACAAAAGAAGGCGTGCTAGACTATATCAATACGCTTGAAAGTTTAACCGATATATCTTTTTTTAAGTAAAAAAATGGTCCAAAAGCAGAACATCCTAAATACGATATATCTCGAGTGATGTAATAACAATTGATTGAATTTTAAACCACTCTCTTCTACAATGTATCTCAGGTGCGTCAGGAAAGTGGAAAATATTTATGATTCTATTTGTTGTTATTACCACTACCGCTTAAATACGGCTAAACTTGGTTATCCTCGACAGGTAGGATCCACTGGATAAATGAACAAGTTCATAAAATCATTAAAAATCGTAATTCTGGCTCTAAATAAAAATACTAATGATTCAGTTGTGAGACGCTTCCTAATCAACATATTACATACAATGTAATGCTTACAAAACTAGAATGACTTCAAACGACAGCCTACATTACATTTAGCAGTCAAAACGAACCTACAACATTCTTCTCTCAGTTATTACTTACGACATCATAAGATAAAACGTGCCGTCACTTCAAATATAAAATATTAAGTAAAACTTTGATTAACTCAGTCTTCAAATGTATGCACCTCTAATAAACAAATGCATTTTTAAAGAACCTTTTGAAATTTTCTACTTTCATTTTTTTGCTTAACATTGAGCAGCTGTTTTAGAAGAGGATTCTTATCGTTCTTTAATTGTCACATTATTGTCGTTGATTATTTCGCTTAAACTTTTATTGGATCGAGCGGCATTGTGCAAGTTTTAACGCAGTTCTAGAAAATAAAATGATCAAATCTATGAAATTAACGAAACGTAAGCAAACCATAAGAGTTAGCATTAAAAACATTTTCTCGATTCCGAAAGACATTATGATCACGAAACTGTGGAATATATATTTGTGTTCCTGAAAATCGGCATATTCGAAAATCTCTTCTCACAATGAATCACCATCTCTAGAAAATTGCTCTTTGTAGTAATAATTTTGTTCTTTATAGCGTAATCCATGCGTTAGGAAATTTTACTCTTAACGATTTCAGATTATTCATAACATTATTTTGTCTGATATGTAACCCAAAAGTAAACGAACTGTGGTAAAATGTTTGGACATTAGAATCCTCTAAAATAGTCAAAAAAGTAATGTTAATTTGTTCGTTATTTGCATTATCACTGTTGTCAAGAGTGGAAAATTTGAAGTTTATATCTCGATGAATTTTTTCCCATGATTATTCATAATTTATTAAAAAGGTTTTAATTGGGGCCTCCTGTATCAGTTAAAGATATAATAATAATAATTATGTAACCTCTGAAGCAGATTTTTTGGGTATTTATTGCTATTGTCGTAGTAGTAGTATTGTTAAAAGTGCTTCGATTTCGCACGTTGGCCCCCACAGGGAATCGAACACAGGACCGCTTTCACCGAAGGCGAACGCGTTATCCACTTGGCAATCCGGGAGCCCAATTGCCCTTGTCCTCCGCTTTGTTTATCTTTATATTATTCTGCTATTTCTTCTATTATTCATGCTCTTCTCTATTATATATTCCTATGAATCTGTTTAAATCCAAATGTTAAGCTGTCAGAATATGCCATTATATCACAGGGAACCTCTGATACTTGTGTCTCCTTTTACCATTCAAATATCAAACTGATCAATTATTCTTGTTTCTCTCAAATCGTGTCCAACAGATTACCTCCTTCTTTTACCGATTCTTATCTGATGGAATTGGCATTATATTTTATATTAAAAATCTATAAATCTTTAATTGATCAATTAAAATTTAGGGCTATTTGACAAAAAAATTTAGAAATGGTGGAAATTATCGATAGATTGATAGTTGTACCCTTTATTTGCCAAGGTGGATAAGTGTATGCTGTGCTAAAGCAAAATGCATTTAGATCTACATCTACATGAATACCCTAAAAGTCGCCTCTCTGCGTGTAGCAGAGGGCGTAACAGCTGAGCGTTCGAGCTATCTAGCTTATTGTTGTCGCGTATCATTCGAGAAAAGAATGAGTCCCTATAATTATTTATCCTCACATCTATTTCTCTTATTTTACGCTCATTGTTGGATCGGCCGAAGTAGCAGAATGGGGTCGCATGATACCGATTACGTCTTCCGCAAATGCACTTTCTCTGAATTGATCAAGGAAGCGCAGCCTAGCTTCTAATCTCCTTCCTTTCAAGGATTCCCAACCGTCTGAGAGCACTTTCGTAACGCTAAGTCTTTTATCGTACTACAGCATTTTTTAACAAATCAAAACGCCTTGTGCTGCAATTTCTCGAGTTCACGAACATACGTTTCATCCGCAGGATCTCATATACTCGCCGAATGTTCCCTGGGAACGTGGGACCTGACCAAGGTTAAATAATGGCTTCGTCTATTCTTATCATCGCATCAACCTACAATACGCTTCATAAAACTGAGCTTTTCAGTCGCTTCACCGCAGATTTTTCGGTAATCTGTGCACCACTTTAGTTACTCCAAATCCTTCATACCTCATTAATATCATTTTATCGCTGTCATGATGGAGATCAAGACAAGAATGACAGATAAAAGGTATACTTTTCTCCCTCTTCTATCAAAAACACATTACACATTTATGTTCACATTGATATTGTAGCAAAAGGTGCTTCACTGATATCTGTCCTCAAATTTCTGACAGAACATCTTTGCATGTACATGGATTGCATAAAACTATTTCTTATGCGTTAATACTTGTTCTAGAAGAATCACAACAATAAGAATCTGTGTTATACTGCAGTAATGTGCCAAAATTATTAAGTTATTTATGATCGTTAAGTTATTTGTAAAAGTGATTCCGAGATATTTAACTGACTCGACTAAATTTACATTCATTACATCAATATTGTATGGTTAATTCTGACATTTTATTAATTTTAGATTAACTTCCCTGAGATTCTGGGGCTTTAAGTCAGCGAGAATCTTCTTAAGTATTAAAAACTTCAAAATTCATTACAATGGGCTCTATCAAAACTTGCACAATCGTTAATTTAATTGGAGTACATACGAATGGGAACGAAGGTACACATCAGTTGCAGAAATTCTCTGTATGACACCCAAGGATATTCCGCCAGATAATCGCAAGGAAATGGGGTTATAAGATTGATAATCCGTAGTCTAAATTTAGAAAACTCATTCCAAGTCTGTCTTTTGTTTCGTCAATCGCTCTAAACTGATTTTCGAATTTCTGTTTCTAGAATGACATGATTTATTAGCATTTGTTTGTCACTCATATCTTCAACTCTCTAATTCCACTCTTTTCTTCCTCCTCTCATCCTTCAACCTTTCTCTCCCCTCTTCCACCTTTCCAGTTGCCAGGAGACACGTTTAATCTTCCCCACACAACCATATTCCCCTTCCTTTTAGCATAGTCCCAAAGTCACTCAGCAGATGGCAGAGGCGCTCGCAGCTTCCAAAACTCCGCGAGGGGGGCGCCTTTCCGATTGGTTAGTCACCAACCTGGAGAGGCCTCCCTCTCCTCTTTTCAGTTTTAAACTTCCTTTCATTCATTCTTAATTATAAATATATATACATCCACATATTTTCGACGTCCTCGGGGAAGAGCTTGAAGCGTCAATGCCATTGAGTCACTTTGGTTTTTTTGCCCCTCCCCGGAGCCCTCGCCGGACTCATCGTCGCATTTTTGAATTAGTAATCTTTTTTATTATCTCTGAAAAAGCCGTTTCGTCACTCGAGAAATTTTTCCCCGTCTTTTTGCCATCTCTCTCAGTGCCCCGTCGCGTTCTATTGCGCCGTGGCACACATAATATTCGCCCCGGGAGCGAAGCAGGGGCATAAAAGAGGCAGGATTCAGCTCGCGAGCGTATTAAAATCGCGAAATAAAAAGAAACAGGCGTCTCTTTTGTATAACGACATGCATGCACATGTATGGGCGCGAGCTTCCATCTTTGTGACGGAATATGTTAGTGCATTTATTAATGTTGCGAGCCCAACACCATCGGGCACTCGTGGGCAGAAGTCTCCTTCAGAAAAAAGAGCGGAGTTTCGCGAGGCGAAGAAAGGAGAGAATGCGGAGAGCGCCATCTTTGTCCCGACGAAATAAACGCCGTACAAAAATCGCCATTGTGAAGAAATGAACGGGAGAGCGGCCATTTTGTTGGGACACTGCAGCCGTTTGGTTCGAATTGCTTTTGCGAGTCGACGGAGAGAAAAATTGAGGAGATTTCGTAGAAATTACGCCGTTTTTCAGCACAAAAGGAGATTGCGTGGAAGGAAGAGAAATTTCGCGAATTTTCTTTCGGAGAGCGAGCGCGATACGTTCTTTTGGAGCGTTCGGAATTAAATGAAATTTTCGATCCCTCGAGCGAAAAATTTCGGCGTTTTTATTTTTCTTGTTTTTTGATTCCGCGAGGAATGCCTCGCGCTTTCATTCGCGCGTGTGTGATCTTCAAATGTTTATCGCGTGACTTGTGACTAGAGAATCAAGGACGGGCCGTGGCGCGCATCGGGGAATGAGGGAGCGTGCATTCATTTCTCGATTCAGGAAAAGCTTTTTCGGGTGGAAGGGTGTTATTTTATTGACAAGATTCTATGCCTTTCTGAGAATAGAGCAGGAAAAGAGTTCAGGAAAGTGGGATTTTAGTTCGAGTTCGCCTAGGAAAGTGGAATTTTATTTCGAAGATTGGAATTTCCTCATCTTTCGCATTTGTTATATTCGTATACTCGAAGAGTTCGGTGAGGCGAAGGAATTTAGTCTTCACAGAGAAAGATAAACCGCTCAATTCCTAAAGCCTGTGTGCCAGAATATGTGTATTCTTTCGTACAATTGACTACATGGCACAAGTATTTACGTTTATCATATTTGTATTCTGTATTGAGTTTCGATACGGATAGAAACATTCCTCAGAGTTAATACAAATATAGTTTACCCTGATGTGAAGAGTGTGCTCTGGTAGAAGAGGAAGGTAATTATAGATAGGAAAAGCTAACTTAACCGAGTCGGATACTTAATTCCTTTCCTTTATTTTAAGAATAATCATTATTTATGAATGTGTTATAATCGTGAATAGGTAAGAGATGCGGAAATTACTAAAGGGGAAGAATTTTATGTCATCCTATAACGAAAATAGAAAATTCTCATTTGTAATTTTCATCCACTTACCATTCTACCTAGGTAAACCGAAAATTTCCGTCAAACTCTGACGTCGGCTTCTCCAAGCCTTCTGAAAGAAGCCTACGAAATCCGGAATAGAGACTAAAGGAAACTTTTACCATCCTTTGACCGTAGCCACACAATGTGCTGTTACCACGAATAGCAGTGGAAGGGGGGAACCTCTAATTTCTCTATCCCTCAATCGTATGCACCACGCAATGCACCGCTGGATGTTTATTGAAGAAACCAGTTATTCGCAGTGATGTACACCTGACTATCTTCCAGAATTAACTGTCATTCAATGATCATGCCTACACATTCTGGCTATCTCATAACTAAGGTTAATGATAAGATAGATTATATTAAATTATATTTTGCCTACTTAAGTGTCCTTGTTTACACAACATAAGATCAGTTTCCTTTATCCTGGTATTCTTTCGTACGATTCAACGTGTGTGTTTGACTCCACCATTTTCACCATGTATATTGTCCGGTCTTTTTCTTTCCTTCTTTGAGGCCCTACAATTGTGCGACTTTGCTAATAGCATTTTGATAATACGGGTTTGGTGATCCCAATTATTTTAGTTTTTACTGTTTGATTGTACCGGTCTGGTAATCTTATTTTTCAGTATTCTCTGTGTAGGATCATTTGGATCTAATAAGGCTATCTTGTTATGAAATCTTGGATTGAAAAGCCATATTTCCTCTTTAGACTTGAAAGAATAATCAAATTGGTAGTTTATTGCTTTTATTTTACCCCAATGGATAATTTTCAATATCAATCGGGTGAATTGTGTATTGTAAGAACCGTTCAATGCTTCTAGGAGTTTTAACTCATTTGAATAGTAACTGACCTCTCTCGCTCGTTCAATTCAAATATCTTTTCCGTATAGCTTTTGGTGACTGATAATAAATTCAGAAAGGCAAAGAAATATTCCTAAAAGATATATTGATGTTTCGTTAACGTGAACATCTTTCTTGAAGTTAAATGCACTAATTTATCTTAATTCCAAATTTAAGTTGTTCCTGATGCGTCACTGCTCATATTTGGAAAGCTAGGTCATTTTCTGTTGAACATTCCTCTAACATTTATCGGTGTTTGATTCCAGTTTAAGTCATCAGCTCATATAAATGATTTCAGAATAATCTTATTGCTAATCTCTTGTCTAAGCGTACCAAATAGAGTGTAATTCTTCTACTTAGAAAGTATGCTATGTACAGTTATTTACTGAGCAAAAAATGGACTATTAAGGTCAGACGCTCAATACATTTTCATTTCACTACGTTGATATAATGTAGAAAATTATGAAAACGATTATACAACCGCGAATACAGTATTCGACTGCCTTTTATTTTCTCATATATATGGTGCGAGTAATATTCATGTTTCTAGAAAAAAAATCTGAGTTTTGAGGTAACAATATCCATGGCAGAATCTCTTCTTTTATAAAAACACCTATCTTTCCTGATGGAAATATTAACCGGAACACTATTAGCCAGCAATGCGTTGAGAAAAATGTATGAATCAAAATTTTGTGAATACGACAAATTACGGTTTTCAACGTATTGCAAATTGAAGTCACGCAAAAATCTCACATTCTTAGGGAATTTTCACTTGAATTTGATAGCAACCTAGACTAACTTGGTTAAATTCCAAGTACTCCGCATTACAATTTTGTTATTTTGGCAGCTTCAATGAACTTTAAGGCCTCAATGAACAATATGTAAATATGAGAAAAAAGTTCCCTCTAAATGGGGTACATCATTATAAAAATGGTAATAAAGTTTTCGATGAACAATATCCTTTGCAATTTCTCCGATTCGTATTTCATAATCTGACTCGGGTTCTGAATATTTTTGTAAACATTTACACCTGAAATGAATCACGATTCTACGAAGCACCTTTTCATGCCTGTTATTGTAAGAGTAGTTTCTTTGTCAGCGTTTTACGAGAAAGATATATTATATTATATATTATATATATTATGATCTCGTATTACTATTTGAGGGAAATCGCTTTACGGGGAGCGAAGACATAGACTAGCGAAGGTGATTTCGGAATCTTTGTCAGCCGAGGCATAACCGTCTGTCATTAAAGTCACCAGCCCGAAGCTTGGGTGGGTCATCAACCTCTTAACCATTATCAGCCAAAAGCTTTTGAGAGAGAATGACGCATGTTTGGCAGGATGAGGGTCAGGTAGTTTGCCATTACTGGGCTAGAATGCTATCAGTGGATGTCATGTCTACGTGATTGCAACACCATGACTCTATGAATAAACTTTTTCGTTGAATTCAATAAGCGGTGACCAGGTAGGATTTAGGCTATCAGGGGCCAAAAGCACAAATATCTGGTTGAAGCCCAAGTTCAGATTCATTGGGGGAAAATTTCCCTTTTATTGTAAAATACATTGAAATACACCATAAAAATACTGTCATCAATTCGCAGCAAGAATAAGCAAAATATTGAATTATAGAATGACATTTATCAATTACCAAGAGCAATGGATAGTATTTACTTTGCTTGGATACATAAATTATGTATTATTTTCTATGAATAAATAATACTAAGTAAAATACAAAGAGGTAGGGAGTAGAAATACTCAACATATGCAAAAATCACCCTAGAAGTAAGAAATATGAACCCGTAAACGCTCCATGCTTCTATTAAAATTTGAAAAAGTAAGTTACTGATAGTCTTATATAGGCTTCCATTATCAATTCCATCGATAAGGTCCTCAGCTAGCTTCTGGTACTTTCTTTCAAAAACTCTCTACCTGCGTTCGAGAGCATCTGTGTAACGCTAGCTTTTTTATCGTAGCATTTCTTAGCAAATTATATTGCCTCGCGCTGCACTTTCTCGAGTTTGCGAGCATACGTTTCATCCGTTGGATCCCATGCACTCGCCAAATGTACTCCAGATGGGGCCTGACCAATGTGAAATAACATCACTCTGTTATTTTTTCATCACATCTTTGTACAGTGCAATTTACAAAACCGAACTTTTTAGTCGCTTTAACGCAGATTTTTGGGTTACGTGTGCTCCAGTTTAGTTACCCAATATCTTTCATCCCAAAAATAAAATAGGTCAAGTAATTTCATATTATCACAGCTATGATGAAGACAAAGACTAGAATTATATACAAAAGATTAATTTTCTTAATCTCCTACCAAAAAAACTAAAATATGTTGCCTCCACATTGATATTGGAACAGAAAGTGCATCACTGATCTCAGACCACAAATCTGTGACATCTTTTGCAGATCTACGCATTGCATAAAACCATTTCTCAGGAGAATAACGCTTGTTGTACAATTACATTAATCAGAACCGGAATTCTACTGCAGTAATATCGCTCACATCGCTTTGTCTTTTTATTAAAAATTCCGACAGACGAATCGATCGTTAAACAGACTAAAACCATCTTCGTCGTTCATATATGCCGATAAAGGGAAAAGAGGCCTTTGATTCGTTAAAAAACCCGCATAGCTTGGATAATCTGATTGATTCACAAATCACACCAAAGGCAAAAGCCAAAGCAAACATCTGATCTTTTTCCTGTGTAGGAATCTTTTGACGATGAATAATTCAAATAAGGGATGGCGGTAGAGAGAAAACGCAGAAGAAAAAAGAATGTAAAAGGATGCAAATCACATGATTGCTTTGGTACAGCTTAAAAGCAAACAACAACTAAAATCGTGTGTTTAAGGATAAATCACATTGTAATCATAAAGGGATTATATCTTGAAAAATTCGTCGCAATATTTTACCAAAAATTCCAAAGTTTAAATTTAACTCTCGTCAAGCTTCCTTTGAATTTTGAAGTATGCGGATTCGAAATGCAAGGCCTAATATTAAAATCCATGAAATTGAGGTAAAAGAAACAGTAACAAAAAGTATCCCAGCGATCGACCGATGGATTTTGATCAACTGGTTATTAACCCTCGATTTTTGCTTTCTTTAATATTTAATTGGCTATCGTATGTTACACTTTTTACGGTTAAATAGTTTCTCTTTATATGAATTTCATGCTTATTTTTAATTTTAATGGAAATAGTGATAAAAATGATGATATAAATATTGATTAAAATGTTTTACTACTACTTTGTTACATCTAGACACAAATGAAATCTAAGGAAGGCATCAGGCACCATGCATAGAATTGAGACGTTATGAGTATTTAAATGGCTGCTCACCGATGCTCAAGTTATTTCACGAGATAGAGAAGATAAGTTGCTAATGGCGGTTCATAAATTACAACGGATTAACATGTATAACCTAAAGTTCTAAGAAAATTTAGATGCTAAACCAAAAACTATGGCCATTTTAGTAACACTACCCGATAGAAAGAAAAATTGCCATAGAATATATATAATTTCCAATTGCATATTTATTCCAGAGCTTGTCAGGAACACAGAGGTATCACAAATAACTACGTTGCACTTTCTAAAATCAAGTTTATAAGACAAAAGTCATCTTTTTTTGAACAGTCCACACACAAGTCCAATAATGAGAAAAATTAAACTTTTTGAGGTTGTTAATAAACAGTCCGCCTCACGATTTATTCCATTATAGAACCAGAACTCGTAAATTTTTCCACAAGAATATGTTAAAATCGTGACCCATTTCAAAGTACTGGTGAGAAGTCATGATAGACTATATAAAGAGGAAGACATTCTATGAGAATTCAGCATTTACAGTTACGAATGTTTTGCACTGACGAATCGGAGAGACACATGAACGTTTACCAGATTTCCTTAATCACCACGAATTCGCCATTTGGATGTCAACATTGGTAATGAAGCAACTAAATTTGCTCTTTGTTGAGTAAATGTTCTTTTACATACTTACCCTTTGGGCCACACTCGGCGTATGGAAGGGGGTCCACAGACTCACTTCCCCAATCGGTTACTGTCGCGTATCATAGAAGACTGTCGCGTAAATAATTACATAATTCCATGTCTCATTTGTTACATTAGCCATCTGTTGTTTCAATAAACGCTTCCAAAACTGCTCCTTTAAGAAATTAAGCTAAATATGGTAGAAGAAGAGAGGATTTTATTCGGATCGGAGGTTATGTCTATGTAAGTACTCTGTAAGCCGCCTTTTTGCCTGTGGCAAGAGGTGCATGCACCATGACTCTACTTCCCTAATCGATTACTTTCGCATATCGTTCGCGGAAAAGATGAATTTTTGAATCGATTGGTTCTAGCATCTAATTCCTTGATCTCCCTCACAGTATCAGAACGGCCTCTGTAACAGAAATAAAGCATTATATCGGCTACATCTACATCGGATTGTTCCTTCTCTGAATCTATTAAGTAAATTAAGTATTTCTTTAAATCTTCTTTCTTCTGGAGATTCCCATCCTGCATCCTGAAGCATCAGAGTGACGCTCACTGATTTATCGTAACGATTCTTCAGAAAACGTATCGCCTTTCGCTGAACCTTTTCTAAATCCCAAATAGAACACAATATGGGATATAGGATAAACTAGAAAACAGTGGTAAAGGGGAAAACAAGAAAAAAGAATCAGGGATGGAAAGAGAAAGACCGTCTCAAAGAGAGAGTAAGATAAAGGAAAAGAGGCAAGTAAGGTGATGAAAAATTCGGAGAGGAGGAAAGTTGGCTGGAAAAAGGATTCGAAGCGTGGGAGGAAGAAGTTATTCCAAGGGACGGCTCGCTAATCTATTCATGCACCTGCTAATGAGCTCGTTTTCCGCGGTGCATTGCCATTAGAGGAGGAAAATCGAGAGGGCGTGCGGGGGTGCGTTTCCCGAAGAAGGGGTAGTCGTAGCGTCGATCCGAATAGCGATGGTGTTGTTCTCTCCAAGGCGGGTTTTGTTCCGCGGTTTTCTACACGCCGTTAGAGGGGGAGAAAGAGGTCCTTTATGCTGTTTTTCACTCTCTCTCCAGCGAGATGAGGCGATTGTGCACACAGAATGACTCCACCGTCGCCTCAAAGGGCTGCGGAGGCGAATACCCAAAGGGAAGGTGCATGGGGCCAATGTCTTTTCGGGATCCTATTTAGGAGGAGAGAAAGGCGGGGTATTTTTGGCCGATGCAGGATTCTTTTGGTGTTTTCTTGGCGCGTGACCTCGTCGGATATGGGAGTTGTGCAAGATATCTCGGCTTATTTCCTTCCCTACATAATCTGTAGGTCTCCCGCATGGGAGTATACGTGAGGTGTGCTCTGCGCGGTGATGCATTGGAGACTCTGTGTAGTTCTTGGATAATTGGAGGATACATCGACCGCTCCCTTTGGTATTCGTTTTGTATTTCATTAGGATTGAGTATGAGAGGGATCTAGTAGCGTAGCCATGAGGGTGTTGAACCACAGTGTTAAACCGCAGTGCCAAAATGGGTTTCAAAGAGTATGGAGGGTTATGGGAGGTGAATGATAACAGCTTAAATATCTATAGTTACGCAAGCCACTGGTGACTCGCAGGAATATATGTAAATGTAAGTGTCGGGTGATGCTTCCTTCCTCTTCCTTCCTGCGGACGTAGCAGGACAGCTTAGGGAGATCCCCCAACCCTTCTTTATCTCCGGTAGCCGTGTGAAGATGTCTACCTTGGAGAATACAGACGGTCGGTTGAAAGAAAGAAAGAAGGGTGAGAGGAGGTGAAAGCGGCCAAGGAGGCAGTCGGTAGAGGGACGTGGTAACGCGATGTATTAAAAAGAATAAAGTACTCTTCGCTACGCCAATGATTTGTTCTCTTTTCCCTGCTATTCCCTAAGCGAACCTCAGCCAACATAAGCTAGAATTACATAAATATAAATATGATTCCATATTTATTACACCTTGAGCAGATGTTTACCTTTGCCGGGAATGTAGGCAATTTTGCGTCTATTCGATGGTTCAGAACATACACAAGACAAATTCTGGCCAAACCCCTGGTGAGAACAAAGATTGATTTGATTTGCTTTTGTCGATTCTTTACTATTTGATAAATGACGATGAGTGGAATTCGTCTGTTTCATGAACTAATTCAATATTTGTGCCTTCGACCGAGTAATCTAAGGAAAAGTTTCACCAAATGTCGCTCGATTTAATTTGTTTCATTGGTATTTACGTGAAAATAATAATGCCTCTAAATCAACAAAGATGTACCTTAAAGTAAAAAGATATGCTCAATTATAACAATTTAAGACTTAATTATCATGATCGAAAAGGTTGTTTTAAACGCTTTTTTTAACTGAAAGCAATACGAAATTCATTCGAGCATCAACTACGTAATGATAGATAGTTTACGTGGGCTGAATCATTGTAAATTACGTTACCTTTATACACCTGGAGTAAGAAAGAAACATTTCTGTTATATATCCAGGCTTGATTGTGAAACGACATCAAGGGTATAAAATAACTCTTTTATTTTCCTCTTTATGTTTTTCAGATCAAATGTCGATGTCGAATTCAAAATGAATTATCTTGAATTGTAATGTAGGAAAAAAGCCAAAAATAATCCAAAAAGCTGCTTTTCGAATAACCTTTCATCTTAATGTCAGTTGTTGCTCAAAATACTCGTAAGATGCTAGGTAGATTTCCCTAAATAAATAGATGCTAAATAAAGAAATGGTTAAATAGATGCTTTGGTCTTTCCTAATATTTCCTTTTCTTCTCTTATTAAAATTTTCAAGAAAGATTTTTAGATTGCTATAGCTATTTTCAGCATTCATTTTAGAGTACCGATACTTTATAAATACGAGTTAAGTGCTTAGCAAGGTTTGGGAAAACAGCAAAAGAATCCAATTATTTTTGATAATTTAAACTTAAAAAAGATTTCCACTAAATTAAGCTCTTTACACTCTCAGCATGCAGCTTTATGGTTTCAGGATGTTTTCTTTGACTAGCCGATCCGCGTCAAGTTATTTGTAATATAAACTACTTCCTGGTTTGTAAAAGGTTGAGATATATTACTAAAATAGGAAAACACCGGCAAAGGAGGTGACCGTAGCTGCTCCAGAACAATAGGCTATTATAATGGAAGTCTTTTATCCTAGAAACCTGTATACCTGCTCTATCCTTTGATCTTCCTAATAGAACCGTTCCCTTTGCCCTATCCTAGACCACGTACGCATTCCATCTAGGCGTGGGTGGCATACGAGAGGAAGGAATCGACTCCCTTTGTGGCTCTCACTTTACTTTTCACCTCAAAGGCCAAGAAACGGCGTTCCCAAATATATTCCCCTTTCCCACAATCCAGCCAAGTGGCTCCAGTGTGGCTCTTTGTTCCTCTAAATCCAAAGTCCCTTTATCGCGGTGCATTACATTGCCTCCTCCTTTGCCCGATTTCCAAGCCAAGGGTTCAAAAACGAATTTGGTGCAGTCGGAGTTAGAAAGCGAGAGGAGTGAAGGCGCTAATGAGCTCTCTCTCTTTCCTCTTCACGCAATCCGCCTCTTCCTTTTTCTCCGACATTCTCTTTTACACGCTTTTCTCTTTTTGCCAATTCCAAGTTCGGCCTCTTCCTCTTTTTCAAAGTTGTTGAACTCCGGCTGTGCGTTTCGGTTTGTGGCCGTTAACATGTAGACAGTAAAGTTCGTTTATGTTTATGCCATTCCTTCAAAGGGAAATCTAGTAATGTAATCCATATTTTTCATTGTTATTTACAGTTCCTTCCATAAAAATCTGTGTGTTGCGTGATACTTAAGATTGATTGGGAGGAAATTCGAGATGCATCCCTTCAACTGCTTTGCCTAGTTACTCGTTGCAACAGCCCTATTTGTAACAATAGAACTGATTTAAAATATCATCGAAAACGCTCGTGAGGCTGAAACCCCTTTAGAGATAAGTAGAGTTAAATAAAAATATTAAAGCAGAAAAACTAATTCTTGAACCGGTTTGTATATTTTTATTTCAGTGAAATGAAATTCTGATTCCCTCCACACTAAATATATTTGAGTAAAACACTGAAGATGAGGAACCCTCGGAACCGGTCGTATTTACTCAATTTTTTGTGGACCGAGCCAAATTTTGCTTTCATTGAACTGAATATGAATAATTTCCATCAATTATTGCCAGAATGAATTCAATTTGTAGACTTCAGATCGGGATTTCCCTGCTGTTTCCGTCTTCATAACACTTTGGCCTTAAGTTCCCATATTGTACCCGACTATTTTTTATGATAAGAAATTAAGTCTTTAGTTTACCTCACATTTTCTTTGAAAATATAGATAAATGGCCATATTAGCACCTAAATATCAGTTCAATTACGGGATAACTTAGGGAATGAGCTGAAAAATCTGACTTTAAATACTTTAATAGAATAACACAATTATGTACCAAATATTCCTCTTCCTCCAGAAAAATCTTCCCCTACACCTCGGAGGGAAGGGTACCCCAGGTTAGGTACCCCATTCATACGTTCGCTACTTCGGAAAAAGCTATAAAGATTTAGAACTTTTCAAGGAAAACTCAAGTTGAAGATTGGAGTGGACTGAAGAATGGCAAGAGAGGCATCGGGAAAAATAAAGGGTTGTTGGAATTAAAGGAAAGAAGGGAAGAAATACTTTGAAATTGAATTAGTCCATAGTGGCTTATACGATAAAAAAAATAGATTTATTTTAGTGAGGCTTTGAGTTTCGATAGTGGTTCAAATCAAAGATAGAAGCCCGATTAGGGCCGATTTCTTGCAAGACGATTCCTCGATTACTGATGAAATCACTTTAAAGCTTCATAATCTTTACCACCACTTATCTTAAATCCGCTTATTTTACGCCGAATATTACGTAAATTGTTCAAATCACCATTCACATAAAGATAGCACTTATGTTTGTAATGTAATGGGTAATAATATGCAGGAGTGCATTGCTAACTTCTGACTCTGCAATACGATTCGATTTTGTACAATAGGAACAGTTGTAGTTTAAGGAAAACAATTATGGGAGGCCAAGTGGAGAGCTACATTTATGTGGTTAGTAGCTTTGGAAGAGAACAATGATTGGGGAATTGAAAAATCGTCTACGATTCGGGAGGGTAAGAATATAAGTGAGATAGGTTGGTGTGTTTATATATGTATAGGTATGTATTTATTTATGTTGATTGGTGTATCTCATAGGATTAGAGCAAAATTTTACCTAAAATATAGCTCCATCTTCCTGTCTGGAAACTCCAGGTGTTTCTAATCGTTACAAGTATACGTGAAATGAAATGGAAGTCCTTCCCCGGCAATTGAACTTCATGATATCGTTCACTTAGAAATTTTCGGATATAGAGTTGTGGACGATTTTGCACGTTTTCGGTCCCATTCACAAAACTATCCAGTTGGGTGTTTAGAATATCAACTCAGTGCATTTTGATTCTCATTACAATATCGTAATTACCTCTCGGAGCTTACTTGTACGTCAATGCGTTTTGTAACGGAGAAGAAATGAGTATACATCGCCGTCTACATCTAAAACAGCGGACACATAAAATAGAGTTTTCTAATCTTTACTGACCGCAAGGCACGTAGGAAATTTCATCAACCATGAGAAGGCGACATCGATGCATTAAAACAGAGAATCCCTATTGCGTATCAGTGATCGAAAATTCCGTATTTTCGTATAACTATCTTTATATAGATTGTTTTCACCAACGGCTCCCAAGCTTATATTTCCAGTCGGCTGGCTGCGTTTTCATCTCGAAATATTACATGTGACCGGAAACCATTTTCATCCTTTCACAAACTGAAATTTCTTCACGAGCGCCACTGATTCATCTTTAGTTTTTCGATAATTTACGAAAAATTACACGTACCTTTATTGAGGTTCTCTTTGTGCACTTTTTTCGGCCAAGACTTGCTTTGTCCGAATGCCACCAAATTCTACGGAAAACAAGTGTAAGGAAACAAGGAAAACTTATATTTCTAAGGGCCACAAAGGAGACGTAGCCTGGTGGTTGGAAATATTAATTTATTCCAATAATCACTCACTTAGAACGAATATATATACGTAACCTTTAAAATACTCACGCAAAGAGTAAATAACTATTTTAAAACGTAAAAAAATATTTTAATCGAAAAAAGGATTTAGGTGATTTTTATTACTGTTTTATCAAGCTGTTCATCAGAAAGACATTTAATCAGAATATTTTAGGAAGATTATGGTTCAAAAAACCACCTTCTGCAACCATCAACAACTCTGATATGGAGAAGAGAGAAGTAGATGTTGAAATGGAATTCATTTTTATTCAATATAGCACAATTTTTCACTCGTGTTTTATTAGCATACACATTTTCATCAGAAAGGCATTTATTCAGAATATTTTAGGAAGACTATGGTTGAGAATCTTCTGTGGGCACTCGTGACGTACGTTGGACAGCTCTGATAGAATAGAATAGAATAGAATACATCTTTATTCAGGGCGTGATTGAGACTAAAAAGTCTCATCTTACATCTAACCCTTTATCATTTTAAACTGGATAAAGATAGAGAAAAATAGCAATAAAAAGAGAAAAGGAAGAAACTACAGAGTGGATTAAAAAAAACTAAAACTTAGGAAAAAATGTCCATTACAGGAAAACGCCCGCAAAAAGAAGGGTGTGAAAAACCTGCGAAACCTACAAATATAGATAGCTAAATTGTAAACGAAAAATTTAAAGAAAATAGAGTTCTGTAACCTGAAAAGAAAATAACATCAACAATAAAAGGAAAAAAGCGTACAATGGCATGGCAAAGTGTCCATACAGGAAGACATTGAGCAATGAATAATTAAATAGGATCAATAAAAACATAGAAGTTACAAATACATAACACAAACTTAGACTACAATATCGATACGGAGTGTAGAGAATTAGAAGTTGAAATGGAGTTCCCTTTTATTCAATACAGCATAGCTGAAAGTTGCCTTAGTGGTTCTCTTAGAGATGGCGAGGTTTTTAATTTCATTAGTCGTGTTTTTCCGTGGTAATCTATGTGACCGTGTGGCCTAACGGATAAGGCGTCGGACTTCGGATCCGAAGATTGCAGGTTCGAATCCTGTCACGGTCGAGATCTTTTTAAGGAATCTGTGGTGAAATGCTCAGCAAAATCTCCTCTCAATCAGTTGAGTCGTTCAATTACCTGTCGACGGAGAATTTTTTTATACCTTCATAAGCTCAATTTTATTATTCTTAAATTCGTAAATTTACTTACATTTTCCTCTGATTCTGCTTCTGATGCATGTTTGAAATCCTTGAAAGAAAGTAAATCAGAAGCTACATTGCGGTTGATTGATAAATTCAAAGTATATAAAAAATGCCAATCGCTCGGTGTTTATACCCGCTGCCACCTGATAATAGGCGGATTGCAGGTTATTAATTTAGATGTAGATGACGCCTATGACGTATAGGCAATCAAAGCAGTCGAAATCATATTTTTACACGAAGAAAATACTAAATTCAGGAACCACTTCTGGAGCGCGTCAAGTAATACGATAGCCCGTGTATTGCGTGGTGCATAAGATTCGGGGGTAAATCATCGCCGGCTGCATATACTTGAGGATATACCCCACGATACTGTGTAATATTTTCCAACTACTATATGGAGATGGAGGAAATTCTATGCTGCTTGGAGAACAGCAAGATTTTATATTGCAAATGAAAATTTCCGAATTTATTGAAGTTTGACGTCACATTGCAGGATTCCATCCAAACACCTCAAGTAACTCTGATACTTATCAATCCATGATAAGCGATACGATATAGCATTTTTCTACGCCTGCTTTTATGTCTTTAGCGAATGGATTCCTTCTCGTAGTTTTTTTACGAGGAAAAGGCTAATTATTATGTTAAGCAGGAACTTCTTTTCTTGCATACGGTCCATACCGATACTTTACTGCTATAAGGAGAAACTAATACACAAAATTGGTGTTAATTACTATAAGGAATGCAAATGTATGATCACTGTTACGTCCAAGAGCTAACTTCTTTGTTCTTTTTTATAAAAAATTAAATAATTTTTCATGTTATATCTGAAAGTAAAACAGTCTAAACGGTAAAAGTTAAAACGGTGAAACAATCGTCTAGAATCAAGGACATAATAAATAAATTGAAAAGATAATTATTTTGTGATTTCTCGTAGAATTGTAAAACGCGAGGAATTGCATGATAGATTTATGATGATGATGATGATGATGATGATGATAATGATAATAAATAACTTTATTCTAGGGTAGATCGAGAATAATTAGTCTCTTCTTACATCCAACCATATGTCACAGAAAAATTTAAAGAAACAGATTTTGGGAGTAAAGCAATAAAGAAAGAAAATATTAAACGGGTTTGAGAAAACCTAAGTCTGAACTTTAAAAAAAATACCCTGCAGGACAACACCCACAAGAAATGTAGCGTGAAAAACTTACGTAACCTACTGACAGTAGCTACTAAAATTTTAAATATGAGGGAAAGTTGAAAATAGGAAAAAAGAAAGTGTTTAAAATGTTTGCAACACTAATGAAAAGATAATGAATATTAATGCATACTCATATAAAAAATACGGACAGATGATGAATTTGAAATACAAAAAATAAGTAGTAGAATATGGTTAAACATCAGAAGTAAAACAAGGAAAGAAAGAAGAGAAATACTGAGCAACAAATAAAAGTAGCACACCATGGGTTTCATAAGGAACAAACCGGCCTCAACGATGTTCTATTTCCATGCAAAAATACCCTCCTGGACGTTCCAAAGCATCTTCTACTCCGAAATAAACAGCTCTGTAATAGGCAGTCCTTTTCTTACCCGTTCTATTCCTATTCTTTTTCTTGTCCTACACCTTTCGCCCACCCCCTCATTCTCCCTCGCCTTTTATTCCCATTCATCTCCTCCCCTTTATTCATCACATTTCCATCCTTTCCTGTTCCTCTTACACCTCACCCAGCCGCCGAGCATTTTTCCTCCCGTGCACTCATTAGTTCAAATAGCTCACGTGTCCTTTGTCTTTTTTGCAGTGCGTGCATTTGTTCCAGTGCCTCTCCCCGCTGCCTTCCCGTACGTCCTGCCTAAGCCTCCGGCTGCTCATCCGCTATGATCCCCTCTTAACGGCAGAAAACGAAAGAGGTGTGGCTCCTTTCAAAAGCGACGCTTTCATTTGTGCGAGGCGCCGCCGCCGGCAGTTGTGCGAACTACAAAGCGCGGGAACGATTGTTGGGCCAATGAATGTTGGCGCTAATAACGCAGAACCCCGCTCAAAAATGAGAAAAAATGGCGAAAAGGAGGTTTTCCCCCATTGTCGAGGATCGGCTTATAATGCAGTTTTAAAAAATCCTTTTTCTAAGATCGCGAACTGAAAATCACTCCATCGAACAAAGCGTTTTCTAAAAAAAGGTGGTTTTTTTTTAATCAAAACTTTTTGCTCATTAAGGTATGTCGAGAGCATTTAGTCTTTGTGGGGGGACAAGTGCGGGGACTTGTGCTGGCGAAGGTTGTTTAACATGGGAATGCACGTTTGGCGGCGGAGTGGCAAAGTCCGCGATAACGGCTCTTTGCGATATTTTGCACTTTTTTTATTCGAAGTCGTTAATTATTTGAGTGAACGAGCGGATTTATAGGACCGTTCATACGAGTATTTATGTTTTCATTTTCGCATCGTCTTTTCGGGTGCGTGGTTACGGGCGAATTTTAGCTGAAGAAGACGAAAGGAGTTCATCGGTTTTATTCATATCATTGCCTATCATTTTAAAGAGTATTTTCGCAGAGGTTTCTGCAAATATATTAACTAAATTGAAATAATAATACATAAAGCGCTTATAAAGTAATTAGTTTCACATAAAAATAGAGCGATTCATGCATGTATGTACACTGGATGTATGTATGTACGTATACTGGATCTACATTGGATCTCAAACGAGATTGCGGTAGATATTTATACGCAAGCACACTTTCTGTGATCGTTTTTCGGTAAATATTTTAATTATAAAATACAGGATCGGTAAATTTATGATTCTTTACACAAGTAATATTAATGATAAGTAACCAACTGAAATTTTAAAATATCTTCCATCTTTAGCAAGTGTTTATCTCATGCAAATATGTATGCATTTGTCCAAAGTTAAGGTATATTATGACAGAATATTTCATAAGAAGTGTATAAAATATCAGAATAATGGGAACACAATTTAGAGACATTTTTAGTAATGACGAAAATGTTGTATTTGTTGTCGCATCAAAATCAATCCTCCCAATTTCTTCATTTATATATTAATATTGTAAACGGACATGTTCCCATTCGTCCATAGAGTAGGAAATAAAACTGATTGTTCATTTTTCCATTTCAATTCAAAACATTCAAAGACAAAATCGGAAGTTCTAGGTGCCATATGGAGTTCTAGGTGCTTTAATCTATTCGCTTACCCGCATATGTACCATCATATGACTTACTACTTTTACTTTTGCAATGACTGACCACGCCAGTTCAGCATAGATAAGCAAGTATCGGTATAATAATCTGAGATACTCGGATAAAAGAAGTGAAAACTGCATCTGGACAATTGACGTATATATTATGACTGAAAAGAGAAATGTTTTACTCAAAAAGTTTTTTCGCCAGAATAATTTTTTTAGGAAATAAGGAAATTTTTACTGGAAATAACGTGTTTATATCATAATTTACGTACGCAAGACGACCCTTCCGTATTATCCGAGTTTCCGGTTATTCGAGGTGGCCCCGGTTCGCATTAACTTAGATAATTGAGACTATTGGAACTGAAGGTCTGTGTAATCGCTTACTATCTTGGGCTCCTGGATAGCCAATTGGGCTGCGCCAAGTGGCAGCGGTCCCGGGTTCGTATCTTGGAGAGGATCCACGTGCGAGATGATCTCAGCTATCGAAGTGCTTAAAAATATACTACTTAACTATAATATAATCTAAGGGGGAAGTCGAGATGTTGCAGAAGTTCATTATTAAATTAGAAAATTTGGTAAACACATCTACAGAAAATTTTGAACAATTATAATTTATTTGTGAAATTTAGAAAATTTCGTTGGTTTACCCTTTTTCTACGTTTTAATAAAAACAGTTTTGTAAAGCCATCTAAAATATGTACAGAAACAGCTAATTGCCCTTAATGAAACAAATACGTGAAATGCTGTTTCGTCCGATAGTAGAAATGATCTATTGAGTGAAAAATTTAATGATGAAGAAATGCTGGAGGTAATAAATGGAAGAATAAACATGAGAGTTACATGAAAGAAGTACCCCAACTGGAGAATTTATTGGAAAACTTTCTTAAATATAAAAGTGGGTGGGGGCCCATATGTGCGAAATGAGCTTCGTTGCCGTACCACGTTTAACAATACCACTACTACTACTTTCTCTTCTTTGGAGATTTTTTTCACTGCGTAAGATAATCTGTTTCGCCTCGGCGGAACCCAAATAAAGCAACGGAAGATAACCAGCAAAACTGAATTCCCTAATTTTCTTTTCAGTGGCAGATTGTCATTCCACATCTTAATACGACCCGTTCTGTTTTATTTAAGAGTACACGCTGTGATGCTGCATCTCTCTCTTTAAGTTCGATTCTCTTCCGTTGAACCTTTCTCTCCATCCGAGGCCATTGTCTTTCACCGATAAATTGGAATGAATAAAAATAATACTCCTCCTTTTTTCTTATTGAAAAGATAAAATCTGGATCCGGGATTGGGTTTCGAGGACAAAAGATCACCCAAAATAGGTGCCTGCGATATAATTAGAATCATTGTGCTTTTGGAAAACACATTTCCTCTGCCCCTCTTCTCCTTCCTTTTCCCTTTCTCTTCCCGTATTCCGTATCATTCGTTCCTCTTCTTTCATTACAACTTCTTTGTCTTTTATTATTTGTGGAAAAATGAGCTGCAATTGAAGCCCCAAGTGAGATGGAAATGATGAATAATTATCTCGTTTACTAAATAAAAATAAGAAAAATCCACACTGACATAATGAATGCACTGTCTTTTCCATTGCTTATCATTGAATAATAGAAATCGGTTGTTAAACTATTGGTTGTTAAATTGTTGTACAACTAGTACAACTACTAGACTACTACCATTGATATGATCTTATCTATGCATATACAGGAATGTGTATGCTTGGAATTATCAGAAGAGACATGAAACGCAACACTTAGATGAGGATGATGACAGGAGTGACTGACATCATAGGTAAGGTAAGATGACAGGAGTGACTGACATCATAGATAAGGTAAGATCACTAAAATGAATGTGGGCAGGCCACATGGCAAGAAGTAATGACAGTTGCTGGACATTAGCAGTTCTCAACTGGACACCAAGAGATGTGAAGAGACCAAGAATAAGGCCAAAGTACCGATGGAACAGAGATACCATCAAGTAACGGGGTAGCGTAAATACACCTAATCCAAAGTCGACAGCTTATGTCATTTCGCATGTAGACTCGCACTGGGAATCGAACCCGGGATCGCTTTCGCCGAAGTCGAACGCGTTGCCCACTTGTCTATCCGGGAGCCTAATCCTATGTCATAGAAAGATTTGTAAGAGCTTTTGGGATTGAAGTAAGAGAAAGATCAATATAAAGAATAAACCACTATACCGTAACGTAACTTTTTCCGTACGTAAAAGAAAAACCTGGGTAATACGTGGGTGAGAATGTTGACAGGATTAACAGAAGTTATTGTTAAAACAAGGTTTCTAAGATGGATGTGGGCAGGACAAGTGGCTAAAAGAAACGACAATCGTTTGAAGCCAGCAGTTCTCAAGTGGACATTAAAGATGTGAAGAGACCAGGAAGAAGACCAAAGGACCGATGGAACAGAGATATCATCAATAAATAAAGACGTTTTTATTCTAATCTGTATACGAGTACTCTGTTCTATTCTATAAGTACCTATGGGTAACGTAACAAAGAGAAATTCAGAATAGGGAAAACGCTTGGGGAGGCCTACATCCGACGTCGGATTAAAAATGGCTGATGATGACGATATTGGAATGGGATAAGAAGTATCTTTGGTTAGGAATCTACCGATTAAAAGGTGCTCAGAATAATTGCTAAAAAACTCTCTAACTTTCTATCATGGATTAATTACATTTATTTATACCATAGAATGATTATGTATATATGATAGAAATACACATCATGTTGTTTATTAATGAATAATCTTGTGTAAATTTTAATCTTCGTAACTGTAAGTATTAGTTTGTTGCATACTTTGAGCGTTTACAGTTTGTTCATTTATGGTTTAAAAGTGTATGAAATAACGAAAAACATCAAAGTTAAAATAATATAGCACATGGCTTCGGGTTTGTCTTAATGGTATCCGATAAGGGATATCATCTCCGATCCTCTGCAATCCTGTAAAATAGGCATTATTACTGACCTTCTCTTAATGTGTTTGATAGAAAATGGAAATGAGTCGACAACGAATCTGTATTTTTTCAGTACCTTTTCCAATGCAAAGTGGCTCAAGAGAACAGGTGAAGTATGTGATATTGACCTAGTGCTCTCTCGGGAGAAGTAATGTTTATTAAAAATAATGATACATCTCACTGACCGTGAAGAAAAGTTCATCTTTATTTACATGCATAACAATAGTGATAAAGATGAGCTTATACCCGAAGATGAGGAGGCATTGAGAAGGGTAAATGAAAAAAGAGAACTGATAAAATTTATAAATGAAAGGAGGAAGAATTGGATAGGACACGGTCTAAGAAAGAACTGCCAACTTAAGGATATGCAGGAAGGTATGATGGAAGAAAGAATGAAGAGAGGAAGGAGAAGAGTGAAGTTATTGGATTGTTTGAAGAATGGAGAGGGGTACAGAGAGATGAAAACAAGGGCAGAAGACAGAACTGGAGAAACAACACCTAGGACCTGTGCGAGCAGACCACCCATGATGATGATACCCGAAAATATGTTGTAAATCCATATCTGAGGTAATTATAAATCCATTTGAGAGATTATGCAGCAAGAAATATAGTTTATTGGGAAATGTAGAAGATGTGGAAGAGAGAGAGAGAAAAAAAAGGTGGATTTTAAGAGGGAAACGGTAGAAAAGGAGTTGTGAACATGGGAGAGATTGAAAAAAGTTAAATAATAATGAAATTTGTAAATGGACATCAAATTGGTTATAACGAGGAATGGCGTGAATGAATTAGAAGTTACTCTCAGAACGATTCAGCAAGAAATATAGTTTATTGATAACTTATCAAAGAGCTGAAATGGCTATTGAGAAAACATGCGGCTAAAATTTATTTTTCCATGGGGAAGACGTGAATTCGCATCCGTAGTAGACGGATTTTGAAATAATTCAGCTTAATTTTGCCGTTTCCCTTATAGGATTAAGGAAAGGTGTTTATACTTTGCACAATGAAGTCGTGCGGCTGGTAGTTCAGTGGTCAGAATACCCGCCCGGAAAATGGGAGACCTGGGTTCGAGTTCTAATATTCTCGCTATTGTTCACACGTGTTATTTTTCGTTTCCCTTACAATTTCTACACTAATTAATTAAAGCGAGATAACCATACTTAAGTAACGATTCGACTCCATAGTGCAAGAAGAAGAAGTTTGTTTTCATCGGAATCCTCGTTCTTCAAACGAGGAAGGTATTTAATTTAACTTCTCTACTGAAAACAGGAAGACCCCAATTACACCCATTTTAATGATTATTATTATTCATGAACACATAGCTATTCCCCAGCCAGAAAAACCGAGTATCCGGAACTCGAACCCGGGACCTTGCGGTTGGAGCGATAGCATGCTACCCGATCCACCGCGGTCGGTGAAAATCAGAATTGAAGGAACTGGGACATCGTTACAGTTATTTTATTATTATGGATGCATTCATCAATAGCGCATAGGTTTCTGGCCTTTTAAGATGGGATGAATAACATCACACTGTATTATTTGTAAGAAGCAATTAATTAACCAAAAACAGAAAATATATAAAGGTAGTAGGATAAATTTTAGCGTAGAAAATGGTATAATTTTTAATTGTATATAAGTGGTATGGTGATAAATAAAATATATATAAGTTGGATTATTTTATTTAAAAGTTGTAACCATTTTTAGGTGAGAAATTAAAAAAATCGCCAATGTAGGGCCATTAATCGATTAATTTTAGCGCTTACTCAAATTTTAAGCATAATCTTCAAGCAAGTTACTAAAACATTGAGGAATATCATATAAATATGATTCAGACATATCGTGCTGATGTCCTTTCGTCAATATCAACCCATACGGGAATGATTAATATCGAACTCTCTCACGACAATTTCATTCCGAGAAACATCCTTAAAATATTCAAACCCATTTCATTGCGTAACTCCTCAAAACAAAGGAACTTAGCGTCTTTTCCAAATTTGCATTGATTGCCAGTTGCATAAATTATTGTCCTCCCTCGAATTGTCCTCCAGGAAATCCCGCTCCATTATAATTATTCATCGCAAAAATATAAATTCATGCCACGAAACGAGTCTCTGGAAATCCATCGCGGAACAATCCGAAATCCATCTTCTCATCCCCATTTCAATACAGCATTCCTTTTCAATCCACTCCCTGCTTCCCAATTATCATTCTCGAATCCTCTTTCTCGCTGCACACCTGACAATTCCATCCCTTTCCCAAAACACCCCTCCCGAAATTCCCATTGTATTAAAAATCCTTAACCCTTTTCTCCCCACCCCTTCCCGTTTCCCCACTCCGTCCCAAAATCCCCTCATTCCAATCCAACTCCGCATCTTCCTCTTCTTTTTCCCTTTCACTTCTATTCTTTTATTCTCTTGTGGCCCATTCTCACTTATCTGTTTCGTTTCCTCCTATCAATTTATCGCTCTCCTCCCTTTCTGGTGTCGCTTCGTTTCCTGCAAATTATTCCCAAATATAATGGGCCGATTCGGGAATTATGTTACTCGCAGTCATTAATTTGTTTGTAAAGACTGAAAGAGCGTTGATAAGCCCTATTGGGCATTTGTAAATTTTTATCTCATTCAAGATTAGATGAGGCCATTATTCAGTGAAGTAACTCAATCGCGCCATCTTCTTGGTGGTATCCAATGACAGCGAAATCCGTTTTCTGTTCTATTTTTTAAGATTAGAGAGGAGCCCTCGTAATAAGGTTTGTTATCATTGCGATCGGTCTTAATAATGAGGAACTTTCCTCACCGGTTCATAGCAACCATCTTTACTTCAACTATTACTAGTTTTACCTACTTCTGAATACCCGCTCTTCAATGTATGTACAATTAGGAGCGAAAGGTCGCTTCATCCTTTATTTCTTGTTATTTACTCACTCGCATTGCTCCCCTAATTAATGGTGGCAATTTTACACATTTTATTCTTGTTTTGCGCATTTTATCGCCAATAACGAGATATCTTTTCAGTTTTTATGCCTGAAAACGGAGTTCAATATGTTTCATTGGAGAATATAAAATCTCTGATCCTTTTTTCGGATCTGATCTTTGGTCTATTTTGATGCAGATAGCTCTCTCTGGATAACGAAGCAAGATACGGAATTTTATCGTAATTCAATGAAACATTTCTCATTATTACGCTTCAAGATTTATTATCACAGGTGGATTTTAAGTATTTGGCTCTTTATAATCATTAATTATCTTGATATATCTAACGGTTACGTCTGGTTGCTGTATTTAGGTATTTTTAATCTCTGAAGCCATTTTCATTTCCGTATAACTTCGAAAAGCTATTTGACCCATCTTCTGTCCTTCTTTCTCAAATATTACCCTTCTAAATATCTATTTAAAATGGAATTGGTATTATATATGACACACATAGTTAAACTTCCTTCTTTATATAATTTCTAAGAATCTTCTTTGTTCACCAGCCTCTCGCAATTACTTTTGCTGTCATTTATATGTGTTATCTCTCGAGAGATCTTCAAATTCTCGTTTCCATCCGTCATAGTTGTCTTATTTCCTCTCGCCGATAGCCCAACTCTATTCCGTACGGAAAATATGCATAAACAAAATATTTGGCAATTTTTCCATACTTCGTTATCTATTTATTTACATGTTAACATAATTAATTGTTGTAATTGCGTCGTTTTTTCCTCAACTTCTTTCTGCCGAAGCCTCTCGGCCCACGTTGTATTTACTGTAATTGAAACTCCTTTCCCTGGCTATTTTTAAGGCTTTCTACATACGTTGATAGAATCTTTATCTAGAAAAATTTGATATTCGTTTAATAATAGAACAAGGCTGCTACCACGTTAGCTCCAATAGGTGAAAAAGTAGACGAAATGAAAAGCCATAAATTTTGAAACGCCATCACAAGCTATACATTTGGAAACATCAAAGATTATCATGCAAACGGGACATTTAGTGCAACCTCAGATCATATTGGGTACGGGAAATTTGGTTGATTGATTCTCAATGCAGTACAAAGGTGACCACCAAGTTGCAGTCGCCGTAGGGTGACTACAACAGAAAAGTTGCTCAAAAATCATGCATAAGAGTAGCAACGCCCTCAGAATATAAAATCTTTTGAAATAAAGTATTTTGGTACTATGCGGGTAAGCAATATTAGTGTCAGTGCCCATTTTCGAGAGCAAAACATCCTTTGACATAATATAATGAAAGTATCCCTGAGCTGTTGAGCAAGAAATCTAATTCTGTCCAACAGTTATGACGCTAACAGAATGCTAACCGTGGGAGGGGAATGCGGAAGAAAAATCTTATTTTCGAACTCTGACACAAAAATCCGTCAAAATATCGGGTTGGAATTTTCTCGCGGACGCAAATAAGGAAGGGAAAGAATGATCGTCCCCATCTCCGAAGGCATATATACTCGTATATGGCATTCTCACCCCATGGCCATTATTCCCACCCGTTGGAGCAGGTCACGTCTCCCTCCGTTTCTTCGAAGCCTTGCTAATGTGGTGCAGACGAGTGGGGGAGTAAAAGGGATTATAATCCTCCGGTGCGGTCGTAATACAGATTTAATTATTTCACGATTGACTGCAGACAGAGATTCTGAAGGGAAGGTGGATGAGGAATCAGGAATGGGGGAGAGAGAGGGGTGGGGACGAAAGGGAAGGAGGAGAAATATAGGAAATGAGGGCGAAGGTGTGGAAGAGAGAGGAAAAAAGAGATAATAAAGGTGGATAATAAGGAGAAATGGCTGGAAATGGTAGGAAAGGAGCTATGAAATGGGGAGAATTAGGAAAAGAGGAGAATTATAAGAAAATTCGCATTCTTTCGCAGAAATGGTGTAGACTGCGAACCTATGACGCAAGTGCCCAAAGTGGGACGCGAAAGAATTATTTAGGCACGCGGTACTCTGACTACACTGTCCTTTTTGTGTGTTCTTTAATTAAAATTTGAAGCCTCATAGTAAATAAATGTGGATTATTTTCATTAGTTTTGATAATTACCGATTATTTACGTCAATTTCTACATCTAAATCCTTTCATTGAGGATAAAATAAATAATATCAGTATCTCAATTGTTTATTTGGAACCACATTGGTTGTTAAATCCTTTATTGAATATATGGATCTCTTTCCACGAAAGGTTCACCATCCATAATGTAGATGAATTAGACTTCACAGAATAAACAATTTTTCGATCTTTTGGATCCATGTAAGAAGTTTGTTTTGGGATGAAAAAGTACCAAAGGCAGAAAAGATGCTCACTGATATATTTACGCATATAATGACGTATAGGAAACTTGCACGATTAAAAAAAAGATGCCAACAGAATTGAAGCGCTAAAAATGATATATTTAAGAGTAGTCGTGCAAAAATACAAGATGGAACATAGTGATGGAGAGATAAAGAAACAATTTTAATGCACCAAATATGTGATTAAAAAACTTGTTGCGAGATCGAAATATAACGTTTCTGGAAATAGAACAGATGCTAACAGGACTCAAAATAATAATAATGCGACTTTATTAAGGCGAGATTGAGAATATCAAGTCTCCTCCTACTTACTCATCTCTCTTCGTCATATGAAATTTAAGAGAAATCGTTACGAAACGTCCACAGAAAAAACTGCTATGTGGGCTTGAAAACCTGTTTTCCCTTAAAAAAAATACACAAAAGCAGGAAAACACCCACGAGAAGAAGGGTGCGAAGAAAAACCTGCGAAAGTCAACTAAGTTTTAAGGAAAATGCAGGTTAAATCACATTCGAAAAGCAAAGAATATGGTACAGGCACTAAGTAAGCATAGAAATAATTTTTCATAAAAAAATAGAAAAAGAGCATTATGAAATAAAATATTACGGTTCCAAAACAGATGAGTGTCACGATAGCAATAAAAGTACTGAGTGTAAAGATAAAATTAGGGAATTCAATGGGTTCGTTACTGGTGATCAGCTTTGTCAATGTTATTTGATATTAGGTAATTAAATTTATCATAATACTAAGTCGAGGACGTCAAATATATTTGGAAATAAGATATTACATGAATAAAAACATATTTTCACCCATCCAGATAAAATCTTGTCAATGAGTACAATATAACAAATAATTTAGCAATAACAATCATAGCTAAATTACAATTATATACATTTATAAACAGCTATATTGCAATGTATACAAATATTTCTTCTGAGATGGTGTAAATAAATTAGAAATTAAACAATTCTGCAATCTTTTATCGCCATGAAAGAAGTTTATCTTGAGATGAAATAGTACCAAAAGCAGCAAAGATGGTTACTGATATATTCATACCTATAATGACGAATTGAAAACATGTTCGTATAAAATGGAGATGTTAGCAGAATTAAAGCAGTAGAAATTATATATCTAAGAACAGTTGTGCAAAAATAACCAGGCGGAGCATAGTGATGGAGAGATAGAGGAACAATTTTAATGCACCAAACATATTAATGAAAAAGTTAGTTTTAAGGTTGGAATACAATGATCGTGTAAAAAGAATAAACGCTAAAAGTACTGCGAAATGATGTTTGTAATAGAAAATCCAAAAAAAGTAGAGCTGAGAGAGCAGAAAAAAGGTGAATGGGTCAGTTACGTTATGACCTAATTCAACAAGGAGTTTCATTATAATATGTGAAAGTAAATAGCATATTCAAGGACAAACATGAAAGAAGCTTCTGAGCACACTGTCACACAAGAGAACGGAGGTGCTAAACTGATGGTGATGACAATGAATGATGGAACAGACAGAAACCCAAGTAGTCATAGATCGTAAGCAAGAAACTTTCATCCACGTAAAATTGTTTAGAGTGAGCAGTTAACATTTTTGTGAACGGTGATAATCTGCTGACGTTTCTTCAAAGATTCTAATTTTTCCACAACGCTCTTTAAGCTCTTCATAGGTTAAGACCTTTCTGAGAATTTTTTCACGCAGGAAATATTAGCAAGTTTGTAATTCTTTCTTAAATTCTTTTTGCATGTCTTACGTCCAGTTGTTTTCATGAAATGTCTTCGGTTTCGAAATGATTGCCTCAAAAAATTCTTTTAAGCATTCTGATCGAATGTAGACCATTATTTCACCTCCGGCATAATAGATATATTACTAATATTCAAGCTGCTTACCGAATAAGATAATTTCCCAACTAAAACTTGGTTTATTACTTTCAGTCCTTTTGTATTTGAAACTAAATTATATTTTGAAACGGCTTAAATCACCGAATTATTTCCACTTTGTGTGTTTTTAGAAACGTGTGATAAAAGGAATAAACCTTTATAGTTTAATTCTGGTGTCGTTGGATTAGAAGCCGCAATATAATAGAAGATCTATAAATTTAAAATGCTGGCTGGTGTAATGGCAGATCTAGAAACCTGCAAAAGGGTTGGAGAGTGAGTAGGTCAGTGGATTAGAGGTTTAAAAACACTCCGTAAGCCTGTCTTTCAGCAAGCGGAACTTGCGCTCAGAGACAAACGGGAAGCTCCGGATTGCCGATTTCTGAGAAGGCCGAATGATCATTTCGGAGACAAAGCCTCCATCCTCAGGGGTCTCCACAAAGGAAGTGATTCCATTCACTGTTTCGTTGACTCAGGCCTCACGTGGATGACATGCTAAATAAGACTGGTCAGCCCCAACTTACCAAAAAGCATTAATCGGAATGCTCCGTCTGATTTTACTGCTGACGAGGTAATTTTCTCTGTGTGTGAGTATGAATTTGTGTCTCCTTTTTGTTCTACCATTAGGTATATTTACTGAGTTTATCACAGAAAAGAATTTGCATTTGTTTCCGTAAAGTTTACTTTATTCTTTAAACTTTCTCAGTGTTTTGGTGATAAGAGATTATCTTCGTCAGCCATCGGTTACTAAGATCTTTCTTAAAGCATTTCTTTCTATATTTTGTCAATATTTATATTCATCACGTGACTACAAGTAGAGTCGGTTGGAAGACACTCTATGTGCCATAATCTAGCGAATTATGTGTCCAACTATAAAAATCCGTAAGCCAGCTTTACATTGGTGTTTTAAACATCAACGGGGATAGACTTTCAGAGATACCCGAGAAAACTAGATAGATGTCTCTTTTAGAAATGATAATAGCAACCGTTTTGAAAAACGACCCAGTTTAATGTAATATGCATAGAAATAAATACCACTGAAAAATTCGTCACTACATCATTGTCATAGGTGATGATGATGCTGTACGGAAAAGAGATCTTTGGATTAAAAGCGGTATTTCTATGGATACAGCTAATGATGAAGGATTTAACGTCATACCCAGAAATCTAACGTAATGAACGTTTCTATTATTCTTTTTTTATACTCTTCTTTGTTTATATTCTTCTTTATTTATATACTTCTTTGTTTTTATTCTTATTTCTATTCTTCCCAAGCTTAGTCGATGCTCCCGTCACGAAGAGGCCCCCAGTTTGCACCTAGTGCGTCTAATTATAAATCCGCCCTTACCTTTCATTAGTAATTTAAAGTCACTTCTCTGGTTAAATAAACATGTTTCTGTGAAGTAGATTGGAGGAAGACAAGGAGATAGACGAATACTGCGAGAGAGGGCGGAGTCGAAATGAGAGGGGACGAGGAAATAGCGAATCGCTCGTTTGATTTCGTCAAGTGGATTCATTTTTCCCGCCATTGTCACCGATGTGTATGTGACGATCGGAGTGCGTTGCTTCGACTCCCTTTCCGCTCCAGTGAGCGCCGAATGGCTTATCAGATTTATCGGGCGCTCTTCACCCTTTCCAACGCTTCTTCTCGCCCTATAATGATGTGCCAGGACCGTTTCTACACCCGCTCGGCTGACTTCAGTTGTTAGATTCCACTTACTGCGCCATTCGGCGGAAGAATTCGGAAACAACGCGGTTCAGTGAGAAGTTTGGGGAGGCGCGAAGAATTCCGTAGCTGATATTTCGTGCGAAGATTCTCGAAAAGCTAAGCGTTGAGAGCGATTATTCCCTTGCTATTGACACGGGCACGGTTGGATTCAGTTGAAACTAGCGCTATGGAATACAATATAAAATGCGTTGAATGAAAAAATCGATAGAGGGTTGAATATGCCATGTATGTATTTTTCATTCAGTATGGTTAGTAAAAAACACAATTCAAAGTAGTATTACTATTCTGTCACAAAATTAAATTATCAGCCGATATCAAAAACTCATCCACTTTACTTAGATGACTTCATGTGTAAGTTATGAGTCGTTTTATAAATGTGCCATCCAGCTTTTCCATAATTTTACGTATTGTTTAATGTTTCCAATCAGATTATCCAATTCCGACTTGACGACTTGTGTAATCGAGATATCTTGTCATTGCAAGTATGATCGCGACTGAAAAGTTTTAAGTACCCTTTTAAACTCAATTTTAGGATCAGAATTGTAGTTATTTTGAATTTTTGCTTGGAATATTAATAACCTCTTTTTCTATACATATTTTTTCAGAATATTTATTTCTATTGAAATGGAAATGTAGAATTAGATCATTTCCGCGAAAATTTCTGTATTTACTATTGATAAAACCAGTCCCAGAAATTCAACTTTTCCGTGCACAATGCGAAAATTTATGATGTATTCTCCATGGAGTAGTAAATAAATGTATTTGACAACAATAAAAAAAATTCCTTCGTGTAGTATATAAGAGTTTGCATTCAATCACATCGTACCTTTTATTTTACTAGCATATTCTCTTTGTAACTTATCCGTTTTTCCAGTTGTTCTCTATTTCAAACACAGGATTACTCGCGTACTTACTGAACTTCTGACTGATTAAAAATTACTAAACTTTATTAATGATTATTAAATTTTTAAATAAATGAAATTCTTCATATAAAAGCAGGGTATCAAGGTGGTATAAGAGTGCCCGAATAGCGGACATGGCTCTCTTGCGGCACTTGCTTATTAGAGATCAAAATTATATGAAAGCAACGTATGTTTTTCTGTTTCCATTTAATTGTTGGTATCTTACATAACATATATTTACGAGAAACTACGATGAAAAAGCTGCTGTTTAAGAGAATAATTTAAACACAGTTAACGTAAAACTTTGCCCGGAAATGAAGATATTCCTTTTACATTCCCTCTATTACTTATCGAAGAAGTTACGTCACGGTACTGATCGTATAATAGTTTCTTCTCTTTATTGCTTTTCCTTTTGTTTTAATCCCAAAAGCTCTTTATTTAAATCTTTCTATGACAGTTAGATGCCAGAAGTGACTTACTAGTCTCAGTTTCGCCCTGAAATAATTTCGTTTTATTGTTATTATTTTAATGTTATTATTATTGTTGTTGTTGTCATTTTCGTTACTAATTTGTTATTATTTTCATTACATTTATTATCTCCACTTGTGATTCCAAGCATACATATACTGTTTACGAATGCCTCAATGTTCCGCGCTAGATGTAGAATACCATTCAACCGGAAGGAGTAAAAAATCCATGGAATTATTCATAACCTTAATTTATGTGAAAATTATTACTTTTTATTATTTCTCTCCCCATGTCCTCTCATTCCATGCACGTCTACCGCCATTTCTATTCCTTTTCTATCGCTAACAGTCTCCTCTCCTCCCTAACACTTACGCCTCCATAGCCTTCTTTGGCAATGCCAAATGTACCCCCAAACCTCGCGACTTTAACGTGCCAGTATACGATGCCACAACCAAGTCCTCCATTCAGAAGGCGAATTTCTCTCGTTTTGCGTTACTTGCAGCTCTTTAACCCCCGAGAGCGCCCTCCCCATTACACTTTGCTCTCTCTCTGAAATACCCCACCATTGCACTACCCCTTGCACTGAGTCTTAACAGTGTTACCCTTCTTCGAGTTATTCTCGCTGAAAGCTTCTCCTCCTGTTACCATCCTCTTTTTTCCCAAGGCTCTTAACTTTTACTCTTTTTATCCTTTTCGAGCTCCATTTATTCATCCCCACAGTTCATATCTTTATTTCAACTTATTTTGCCTCCTCTCATCTGCTCACGGCTGTTTCTCGACTCCTCTCATAACTGCTACTGGCTTATCTTATTCACGATTTTTAAACGCTATTCTTCCTCTTTTAATGCAACTTAATTCCCGGCAGTCAATGACGAACATATTAATAAGTATAGCAGCCAAAAAAGAGTTAAGCTGTTAAGAATTTTCTGAAAAGTAAATATGCTTGATGTGGCAAATCGTAATTTTTGAAGAATTGGTATATTTTGAGAGTAGGGTCTCTCCCATTTCATGTGAAATATTCATACTCATATCTACTTGATATATTTGAAACTATTAAACTATATATTCTGAGAGAGAATATGTATAGATTGTAGAACTGTGTGGGTATTTCTAGAGTATAAATGACGCAATGTTGCTGCAGTTTACGGCAGAGTGTAAACTGTACTTTTGGCGAGAGCAGTTAGTTCATAATAGATGTATTATAGGGACAAGTTTTCCGTAACTTACCAAAATCTTTTATAATTGTCATGGATTATGTAGCTTTTTATGTTTTACACATAAAAAAATTCTTTTTTGGGCGAAATTGGGACTAGAGTCTTCCATTTAACCCTCGTCAGAGTTCGCTACAAAAGAATCCATAACATGATATAAGATTTTAACCAAGAATATATACCTGTTTTTAAGAAATTCGGTGGAAGTTGAAAAGTGAGACGAAAGAAAGAATGGTGTTGTGTAGGAAAGAACTGTGATTTTTTATTAAAGAAATTTTTTCAATGTACATAATTATTTTATAAAATTTCCTAGCCCTTCAAACTGACTTGCGATCTACTTGCAAGATCTTCCAGTTTAATCTAATATAAAACATTCCGTAAATATTTCAGTGAGTTCAGATAAACACTAATGTGGATTTTTTTTATTAATCTGGAAAAATACAATTCGAAATTGATATTAGATAACACAGGCTAAGGCGATCTTCATATTGAGTCTCTTTGAATATGTGTTTGCTCTCGTGTTTTATTAAAATCGATGCATTAAATATGAACCCTCAAAGCTAAATGAACATCAAGATATCGGACTAGTTTGATGTATTATACATACTTATCAATTGTTCGTTGAACGACGCACTGCTTCCATCGACCTCATGAGTCAAATAAAGCGGAATCAAGCGGAAGAGGAGACTTGGGAATTGATATATCGTTTGCCAGTCTTACAAATGATTTCCACATTTTCTACACTATCTGAAGGGGGTTTGATACCCCGATAAGGATCAAGCCCCGTTATGAGAACCATTATTTTATCCATATAAAGATCAGTGTCTATTAATTGGCTAAATTCGGTCTTTAGAGTGCATTCTCAATTATGCAGTTTGATATTAAATTACTGAGATAATTGAATACATTTCATGAGCAACATTGTTACTTATTCAAAGACTCGTAAAATCTACAAGGCATATTCTTCGCTGTATAATATTTATTTGGTCCGATTCTAACCGAGTCCATAGGATATTGTTTTGAATTTTCTTCTATTTATGTGATTCCAATCTTAAGAAATTACCTGAACAGTCATGACGAATCGTAGTTATTAAGGGTCCAATTTTACGCAATTATGTTAACGTGAGCCAGATTATAAGACTCATCGAACATTTTGAATTTTCATAACTTTGGGATCGCTCACGTTTTATTGAAGTCTACTATCTTTGGAAATGTCAATGGTTAAATAATTGGGAGAAGTCACGTTATAAATGCGTCGATGTTGCTCAACCCTGTAATGTATTATAAAGTGATCCCAAACGGAAAGCTTTCTATAAAACGTCGTCCCATTAAAACATAATATAACGATAAGTTTTTTCAAGAATCGTACGTTGATCCACGTTATTAAATGGTTTCTTTTCATAAGTAATTGGCTGTTTTGCAAATCCTTAAGTCTTTAGCTTGACCCAAGATCACTTGTCTGTGTCTATGTAGGTACCCTGCAAGCCGCCTTTCGGCGTGTGGCAGGGGGTGCATGCACCATGACTCTATTTCCCTAATCGATTACTTTCGCGTAACGTTCGCGGAAAAAATGAATTCTTGAGTCGATTCGTTCTAGCATCTTTTAGTTCCTCGCAGTATCAGAACGGCATACGTAACAGGAAGGACGCATTATATCTGCTACATCATCCATGAACGTGCTTTCTCTGTACTTATTTAGTAAATTAATTCTTTGTTTAAATCTTCTATCTTCTAAAGATTCCCTGCGTCCTAAAGCATCTGATTAACGCCCACTGATATATCGTAGCAATTCACAAAACGTATCTCCTTTCGCTTGCCCTCTTCTAATTCTCGCATACAACACTTGTCGGCAGGGGACCATACAATGCATGCATACGCTACACACTACACATTTTCATACGAAATGTACTACATACATAAATAAAGCTCATTTATTTATCTCATTCGAACTGAATTGAATTAATAAATTAATAAAGATCTCTTAAGCCCATAAAAAGTGTCATAAAAATGGAAATCTAATTTCATCGTAGATTTTGTTATTTATTCGAAATTTCGATATTTTAATAAAACACTCCAAAGTTTCCTAAAATTCATCGCTATTTGAAAACCGTTACCTCACCAACCCGCGCATTCGCTGAATGGTTTATGTATGGCAGAAAACGCCCCAATGGGTTCAACGAAGAAACCTATTGTGTCTGCTTTAAATAAAGCACTATTCAGTTTTATGAAATGTAACTTCTCTGCAGTAGCATGAGCGGCAGTGGAGCAAAAACATTTGGGAACTAAGGGATCTGAGGCCAATAAAGCGTCTGAGTTAACTGAAGTTATTCGAAAGCGAATGCCAAGGCTAAGACCGGTAGTTAAAGAATAAGAATTATTTTGGATTGGTTATAATCAAACGAAGTCAACGTACATAAACATAAATTGTCATCACAAACAACGAAATAAAGATGGAAATTAAGGAAAAAATTACTTAGGATTGGTTACAATCAATCGAAATCGTCGTACATAGGTATACTACCATCATATACAACAAAATATAGGTGGAAATAAAGGATAAGCCATTTTCAATTTCAAAATCCTGCTTTTTAAATAACGAGTCTCTCATATTTATGTTTTATCAGCTGATAACAAAAGTTGAAAAAAGCAAAACTTCCTTAAATTAATGATTTTTTTAAATAAAGATGGTAATGAAATGTATATATCTAATAGAAATTCTTTAGAATTTACCATTTTCCGTTTCAAAATCACGATTTTATAATAACGAGCTTCTCCGATTTATACTCTACCAGCTGATGATGACGATTGAAAGAGATCTCTGTCATCAAAAAGGAATCAAAATTCCTTATGATTTACACAGTATTTTTGTGTCATTGTTTCACTAATGAACGGGATTTAACCATCGTGATTATTTGAAAAGATTTGGTCACCCAAGCCTTCCTCGAATTTAAACGTTCGCAGCGTTAAAGACCTGTCTCGAGCAGGAAAGGCAGAGTCAAGAACAATACGTTTTTTGAGAAACATTCGAACCTTTTGCATCAAAGAGCATGACCATTTGTCCAAGAAAATGATTCGATACTAAATCGCAAAGCGGTCGGTAGATTGCCTCGTTTTGCCACAACTCCGTCTTTGTTCCTCGGAACCTGAAAAACGCAATCGAAGAAGAATTCCTTCTGAAAGTGTTAACGAAGGCGCGTGAAAAGGAAAAAAAGCGAATTTCGCTGAAACGCGGTCGGTTTGGCAGCAAACAATGTTCTGGAAGCGTTCGTTGGAATGGAAACAGGACCAAGGGAATGCCAAAAGGGATACCAATCGAATTTCCAAAGACTCTGTCACGGTAATTATGGTTTCTTTGGGGAAGGTGTTCGACAACACAAACTCCGGTGGGAAATGGTGGGCGTATTGTTCGATCAATACGAGGGCCGATTCCGAAGAACGATCGGGCGAACAATAAACACGTCGAAAGCAGTGCCTTTGGATAAGAAAGCGAGCATTTGCTTTGTTCTTATTGAAGGCGGAGATCTCGTTAATTGAATCCATCCTTCAGCATCGAGAGAAGCTATTAAAACAAAAATAGATTCGAGAGAAAGCCAAAATGAGAGGAGAAGAGGCTCGGATATGAATCCGCCTACTCAGTTGCGATACTAAACACGCGTTGATCAATGGTAAGTTGGAAATTGGCAGAAATACGTAGGTCCTTTCACAATGCTAGTTTCAGAATTAAATTTATTTTGCGATCGTTTAAGTTAAGGTCCTTTGTGATCGTCCTTTCTGTTTATACCCATTATTATGACGTGTATTTATATATATATCGCAGGCTTTACTCACCCCCCCATTCCAAGTGGGTGTTTTCCTGCTGTGAATATTTTTTTCCTAATAATCTCTGAGGTTTTTATTTCGACACTTCTTCTCATTTTTCATTTTTCTTTAATTCATAACAGTATGGAAAATGACGATGGGTTATATACAGTAGCGCATCCAGGGGTTCGAGACAGTTGAAAGAACGAAAATATGCCCACCTTAAAGAGGCCGCTACAGTCATGCACGCTACGTCTTACAAGAGATGTTAAAAACATTATTGGATAATAATGAGGAGATTTACACGGTTATGTAGGGAAATAAGTGATCTTTCCGAGAATGAGGTACTAGATTGTGATATCTTTCTTAAAGAATTTAAACCTCTTTGGGGGGGGTTTAACCCTGAAACCCCCCTCACCGCGCCAATAGTTAGGTTTTATTCTCAATCTCTCCCAATAAAGAGGAATTGTTATTATTATTATTATTATTGTTTAAAAAGTTTGGCCATCATTTTTATCATCACCAATAAATTGAAGCAACTCTTTCGATTACAAATTTCATCACTGGTAAATTCTAAGGAAAAGTGGGCGGAATTCTCTATGTTAATTTCAACTGTCTACTGACCCATTTAAATGTATTCCAAGACTATTTTCTCATGCTTCACCACTTTTCATATCGTTTCTTTCTTCCAACATTTATTTCGTCTCGTTTTCAAATAACATCTTTGTTTTACTACCTTACATTGTAGCATAGTCATGAACAAATGAAACGAAATTTCAGTGGTTTATTTGCATTGGTGTAATAATCTCAGACCCGACATTATAANTTCATATCGTTTCTTTCTTCCAACATTTATTTCGTCTCGTTTTCAAATAACATCTTTGTTTTACTACCTTACATTGTAGCATAGTCATGAACAAATGAAACGAAATTTCAGTGGTTTATTTGCATTGGTGTAATAATCTCAGACCCGACATTATAATAGTTTTTCAGAGTTAAAGTGAAGATTACAGTTAATACCAATGCTAATTAATCATATATGTAGGATATTAATTATAACCTTCACTTTAACGAACCATTATAATACCAAGTCATAGAGCGAACATTAGTTAAAGTCCATGTTAAGTAAATATTTTAATACGGGGCCTAAGTTTAACACAATGAAATTCTTTTTGTCATTATATATTTCATCGGTGTCATTTCTACTAGCAGCATTAAGCCTTTCCACATTTCTTACCCATACTTTCGAAATTTTATGCTTCAAGACACAAAAATACTTTAGAGACCGAGAATGGACGTTGAAGTGTATTAACGATACCGCTTGTCACGACATCAATTCGTCCCACTTGAAATAAAAACTCCTGTATCTCAGAGGTAATTATTTCATTCTATAAGATCCGAATTTTCAAAACAACAGTAGATGTGTAGCTGATAATGATGTTAAATAGTACGACTCATATCAGTGATTTGACTTAAAGATACTCGGACAGTCGGGAATCGACAAAGCCCCGCGATTCGGCTCCCTTTGAATCCCACTTTGGGAGGCAGACTATTAACGGCTCTGCGATGATGCGGAATCATTGGCAGGATTCCACGCACAGAAAAGAGAGAATTCCTTCCATTTTCGCGTTTCTCTCACTCCAGCTCACTCTCTCGGTTATGAAAAAATCCTCCAGATTTAAGCACGTCTGCATATGGACCTGAAAGTAGGCGGCGATGCGGAGATGGTCTTAATTGGAGATGTGGGTGGAATCAAAGATATAGAGAGAGGAAAAGTGGGGTTAGGAAAAGGAAGAATATTAATTGGGATAATCGCAATCCGATATGGGAAAGCGACGTTGAACGGGCGCATGAAATATAAATAGGAATTTCGAACGTTATGAGTGTCAAAAGATAAAAGGATAAGGATGAAAAAGTATTACCTACTACATCAATCTAATATTGTACTTGAATATCAACATATTCATGTGCTTATGTTAATCAAACTGTAATGTATTATGCTCTAATTGAATCGATCTTAAGATATGAGCAAACTGTAATATTCGTGTCGCTATTTTTCACACTTGTTATTCCTTTGGGATTTTCGTAGGTTTTACAACCTACTAAGTTACCTTCCTTTCCTTTATCCTTAATATTCTTAAGATGATATACAGTTCCTGTAGGTCAATTAAGAAAATGGAAATCGGGGAAGTTCAAAAATCTTTTGGTAAATTACCTCTTGACAAGTTATTAAGCTATATGATTACCAGATAGCTATTTTAAGGGTGGATTTAAGATATTGAAGGTGAAAAAACATGATGGAAAACCGTAACCAAATAAAGTACTGTGTACCTCCTTTCACCAACCCATGTGGTAAAAATGAATTTGATGTTATAGTGCCGATTTTTTCCAATAAGCTACCAAATAACTGGTGTAGTAATAAATGCTAACTAATTACATTGTACAAATGATTATCTAATACAGTACAAGTTATTATCTTTTAAATAATGAATGAATTTTATTTAAAGTACTAAGTGAAATCTGGTGGAATTTCATTTTAAAAAACGAAGAAAAAATCAATGATTTACTTTCCACAGAATTTATTACTGCGACCATGGTTTCGGTGCAAATTTACACCATCGTCAGGCACTGAGGCTTCGGTACAACAGCTTAAGTACTAACCAGAGAGGGGGGAGGTGAAGGAGAGTTACAAAGTAAGGGGGCCAATTAGTTATTCATAATAGGTCGTTAAGTGAAGGGGGAGGGGGTAATGAACGGAAAAGGCTGGTAAACAATGTAGAAGGATTCTCGGTGAAAAGGAATTCATTGGCAAGGGAAAAGGAATGGTGGAGATGGTGGAGTATTTGAAATTTTTCTAGTATATCTATTTTGTACGTATTACGACAGGACTGGAGGATTACAGGTGAAAATTCTGACTGGTGATTTTTGACTAAAAGGTGTTCGGCAAAATGAGATCTATGAGGGGCGTTATTAAGGAAAGCTCTATGGTGTTCATTGCATCTGGTAAAAATATTCCCACTACTCTGGCCAATATAACTAATTTCACAGTCATTACAATGAATTCTATAAATACCAGGCTTAAACAGGGGGTCAATTTTACCTACTACAATGCACTACTTGTGTACATTTTTTACCTGCAATAAATCATTGAGAACATCACAAAAAGTGTTCCATCACTAAAAGGCTAAAAAATAAAAATTCTCAGTGAGGGGATATTAAAATAATGAATTATGAAATTTCGTCTTATATATAGTAAATCTTAACATTTCTAATCAAATTTCCATTCAGAAATAAGATGATCTTTATTTAAATCAATTATTTCGAAAATATTTTCCCACGATTTTATCGCTATGCATTTATTATTCGGTAAACATAAAATTATGAATGAATAATAACGAAATTCTGTTTCGTATGCTATCAAAGTCGTAAGATTTGTGGCAAAGTGTGGGATAAAGAGTAAAGATAACTTATGTAAATGATGATTGTTGGATCCAGGAATATAAATTAGGATAGTGTTATAACAATTATTCATACATGATTTTTTATTTTTAAGGTGTCTTTTCTTTTTTCATTCGCTGGGCCATTCCATGTCAAGTGGACCAAAGGTCCCCGCTAGACCATCACCGATCTCAATGAAATTTTGTGTGAACATAACTTTATATCCTCTATGAACATTTCCCAAGTTTTACATCCATCGATGAAATATTTGCTGAGATATAGTCATTTGTTTGCCCCCCTACCACAGCCTTCTACAGTATGACATCGATTGTTATCAACTTTGAGACACGTTATCTCTGGCAGTATTCCGTTGAGCAAAACAAAACTTGGTATTCCTATACAACCTATGTTTCTCTATTATACAAAATAATAAAAAATCTTTTATGAGTGAAATCTGCGAAGAAAATTTGAATTGATTGTTGTCGTTAACCTAAACGGTCGTTATCCAAGGCACGATTTTCCACAACTATATTGCATGTGAAATATGCAGACATAAGTCATTTACAAAATCTACGGAGGGGGCCGAGATATTGTGAAAATCCATAATAAAGGAAAGATATATACTTTTCTACACAAAAAGTATCGGAAAAGTATATATCATTCATTTTAAAACTCATATAAATGTCATTAAAATATGGTACATATAATTCATTCAATAATATTTACTTGAGAAAATTATCGTTAAATAAATGAGTTAAAATCCTTATCATATCAGATTATTATCATATTAAACTATCATTGATTAAATATATTAATAGCAATTTTTAATCGTCAATCTTCGCCAGAAGGTGTCGTAAGCCAAAGCATGAGATATATTACACGATACATTTTCTGATCACTGCCACTCATCGTTAGCCAAGTACGTCGTTAACCAAAATACCAATGTGAAAAGTTTTTTCAGCAGTCGACCAACCGCTTGATCAGTTAATAAAAATTATATTGACTCCATTATAAATGCTATGAATGAATGAGCACGCTCTAAAATGTTTCATCTTGGGGCAAAATTTCGAGATCCAGAAACTAGATCCTAACAACGATTTGCAACACGTACTTTATCTAAACTTATGTTGTCAATTTTCATTGGTCTCGCGATAGATGATATATCTAGAGATATTACGACATACCTGGTATCTATTTCTAGAGAACTCTGTGATTTACTAGATAAAGTTTCATAATGTCGTTAACCTCTTATCCTCTCTCATTTTCTGTTAAATACCGAGTTCGTAAGTACTGTAGGCTCAAGTGGTGGAATACTATTATTCATTGTCAGTTAATAGAAATATATTGAGTCTCTTAAACATCTTATTTGATTTTTAAATCAGAATATAATGTAAGGTAAAAGTCATTTATCCAGACGGGCGTATACACAAGTTTGTAGTATGTTTGGCTAAGATATAAACGTGCCCAGGTTTTATTCCAGTAGGAGATTTATAATTCAAATTGATCAACAATGATTGCTTTTCAATTCAAATTGATTTTTAAGTAGCTAAATGAATAAATCAATCTTCTATGCATAAGTATGTCGGTATATATTGAGATTTACATTTCACACTTTGTCAAATCCTTATTTCAGTAACCTTATGTCGGTATTGTTATACTATCTATTCAATTTTCGTCTATAACTAATTATATTTGTCATTTGAGTTTCCACTCATTTCCTTCGATTCTGCATCTCATTCTAAGTCAAGCTGAAACTTCAGTCGCCTAAATACTCCGATTCCAGCTAATAATTTTGTTCCCCATGACTGGGTTTCACAGTAGTGCTTCCTACGCGTACGTACATATTGCGCGCAGAATACATACAAGCATGCATACAATTTAGCACTCAAAGAGGGTGGGGAAGCGGGATCGAAAAAAAAGAGACGTTTTGGAGTAATTCCGGAAAAGGAACGAGATAGATCGAGAGACTTTCAGGGCGACAGAGTGAAATGAAATAATCTCTCATTCGTTCAAAGCGGCAGCTCGGAATCGTTAGGTGGCAACTCGCACTTGAAAATAAATAAAAATAAAGGCGAGGAATTGAATGGCAGTCCGTCGTCACTCCCCGAATTTAACGCCCTTGCACTTTTCCCATCCTCTCGCCTATAATTGAGACCGGCGTCCGAGGCGCCAAACGTAAAATATTACGCGGGAGCTTGAGTTGGAAGCGACGAACCGCATCTCTTTCGCGCCGAGGCGCTTTTATTAAGATCGGTGTATAACGCGAGTGCCACAGCGTACAGTCCCTGCACCGCTTCCCTTTCCTATCCGCTGCTTCTTCGCTCCACTTCCATCCAATCATCTTTTACCCGAAACTGCCCCTCATAATTCATTCCATTCAAGCTGCGTCTATAACTTTCCAACTAATACGTACTATTATGCACTCTAGTTTCTCTTTTTTTCGGAGAAGTTTTTTGCGTCGCTTTGCTAAGACTTGTGAAAGTAATTATTTGGTCGGATGAGATAACTGGCGAAGGAACTTTGTCTCTTTCTATGCAGTGGCACGTTTCCTCGAAAAGTCAAAATGAAAGTCTAATATTCATAATTTTTAAAAGACTGGCTAATGATGAAAAGAATAAGAAACATGAATGCTTTCCAGCTAGTTTAATGCTGAAAGGAATTTTCTGTCATAATATAATGAATCAACATAATAATAATTATGTTGATTCATATACGGAGTTTTTAAAACCAAAATGACTCATACAATTTTTGCTCTTGTTTTGTCTCAAAAGTTTGTCTATTAAGAGAAAGAAACCTGGTTTTATTTTATTGCAACCAAATAAGTTTTATTCCAAAAATACAGGGATGTAGCAGAATTGATCTCGATATATTATCCAGCAGATATTTAATATATTTGTTGCCGATGCTGAATCAAAAATGATTGAAAATATTGTCTCAATTAGGAGTTATTCAAAGAAGATTCGCTCTATCATCAACACAATATAATGGATTAAGAAGGGAATGAGTAAATGAAATTATCTCGGAGCAGTTAGTATTGTAGGTTATTTAATGATTGAAAATATGAATAAGGATTGCACGATGAAGGTTCATTTTATTTCTTAAAATCGAAAAATTCAAAATTGAATGTTTTGATTATTAGTTTTCAAAATATGAAAGATGCAGGAATCCACAATTTTTGCACAATTTACCTCGTTTTTAGTATCACTTTTTACGCTTTATTGAGGATTTTCCTTTTCACTCGGTGATTTTCGAGCATATCGTAGAATTAATTATCATTACTCGGGAAAGAGTCCCTTTCTTTAAGCCCCTTCTTCCTTGTGTGTATGTGAGCAGTTAGAGATTTTATCATCTGCTCTCATTCCGAAATACCTCCATAAATACCAAGGCGCATTTCCGCCATTAATTACTTCAAATCATCTCTCCAGAAATCTTCCAGTCTTCGCCCTCGCTTGGAATGACATCCGAGTTATTAATTAATTATTCCCCGAATCGTGCCAAAAGGGTGAAAATCCCGCAAACAAGGATGCTACGGCAAAAATCGGTAGTTCACCAGAAGAGGCGCTAGTGGTATTCAGGCCATCCTTTTCCGCCACCATCCAATCACCTCTGCCATCGCCCTAATTTGAATGCTTCTTTTTACCGTCCCTTTATCGATTGTTCGAGAGCGGTGGCTGAAATAAGCTTCCTCACCTTTTTCGACTTCGATCAGTCTCGATTTCCCGCAACTTCACAAGAAGTTTGGCGAAAACAGACGTCGAAAAAACCTCTCCAATAATTCAAGCGTCAGGGGATTGAAAGTCGATTTTATTCCCGCAATACCCGTTTCGAGTGAAGCCGTGTGTGACAATTAGAATCGAATGAATTAATAAGGTCGCGAACGATTTCGTTCTAGAGAGATTTCCACTAACGATTCCCTCATTTGTCACCCATTGGTTCCAATTAAGGTGACATTAATGAACGGTTCTCCGTGTATCCTTCCTTCATTATCAAACAGTGACGCACGCAGAGACAATGCAAGGCCTTTGTGACGCCCAAGATCGCTCACAGGAATCACTCCAACGCCCACCGGCGACAATAGACTCGATGCCGTTTTCGTTTTGCGCTTTCCGTGTTTAATGAATCGGATCGTTTTAACGAAGAGCCTACTCCCAGCGACTCTTCCTTTGGAAAAGCGTTCTTGCAATGGACGTGTCTTCGCTGAGTCGACCGATTGTCTTTTTTTCTCGAGAGATGCGTATCTTGATTGGTAGGTGAGGACTGAAATTCGGGATATAAGGAAGATTTTCGAAGTCACTCTTTCAAATGAACGCACATATTAAACAAAGACGTGTTATCTGGCTCATTCATATTATTTATTTACAGAATAATTCGTTGTAATATGGTCCTTAGGTTACATCTACATCTGGAAAAATACCCTCCAAGCTGACTTCCGGCGTGGGGCAGGGGGTGTAAGAACTGGTCATTCGAGTTACCCCATTAGCTTATTGTTGTTGCGTATCGTTCGCGGAAAGAACGAGTCCCTAAAGTAACTTGTCCTTGCATGTATTTCTCTTATTTTACGCTCATTGTCGGATCGGCCGAAGTAGCAGGGGGTTACATAATACCAATTACGTCTTCCGCAAGCGTACCTTCTCTGAATTTATCAAACAATTGCAGCCTAGCTTCTAATCTCCATTCCTTCAAGGATTCCAAACCTGCGTCTGAGAGCATTTGCGTAACGCTTGCTTTTCTATCGTAGCATGTTTAACAAATGGATCCCAGAAACTCACTGCATATTCCAGAAAGGGAGGTAATGGTCGAGGGGGTGTAGGAAAAATACAGTGGAACCTTGGTTAAGGTCGGTAATCCGTTCCAAGATTATCGTCGTTATCCAAAAGCATCGTTATCCAAGGCACGATCTTTCAGAACCATACATCATGTCAAGTATGCAGATAAAACCCATTTAAATTTCAGTAAAATATGGTACATATAATTTATTCAATTATATTTGCATAAAAAATGAAATGATAAAACATGTACCTATACCAATTTCATTTGCAACCTAGGTTTCGACGCCTCCCGTCATCTGATACGTTGCAAGATGGCCTGATAATGACGCAACGCGTCGAAAATTAGGTCGCCTATAGTTCGTGGTACGGGTAAATGTTTTATCATTACCAAAAAGTCATTCCATAAGGAATTGATGGTATTGTATTTCAAGCAAAAAAATATCATTATAAAAATGAAAATGAATAGCCAAAAAAGAAGTTTTTAACTGTAAATCTTCACCAGAAGGCGTCGTAAACCAAAGCCTGCGTCGTTACCCGAGACATTCTTTTCTCACAGCCACTCGTCGTTAATCAAGTACGTCGTTAACTAAGGCCGATTTTATGAATGCTTCTGAGGTATGAGTGATGCCGAATTCATTTTGGCCACTCCTTTTGAAAGCTGCTAAAAATGTTATTCACAGGGCAATTGTATTGCATTTACACGAGCTTTATCCGCTTATAGCATTTTGCTCAAAAAGGAAAGCAAGGGCAAACTACCTCATTCCTCATCTTGTCTAGTAAGCCTCAGTGCCTCTCTGAAGCCTTTGACAGCTAATGATGGGAGAGTTGAGGATTCAGCTAGCTTTTGGGCTGAGATTTTACAGAGAGTCACCCTTTGGTTAAAGGGCTCTTGGGCGTGATACAGCTTCTCCTGCATTTTTTACATTTATACTAACTACTTTCATAAAGTAATATAAAACCTTACTCGAGCAAACGGAGTTGGACGTGGAGGATGATGGTGATGATACAATATTATGGTCAGTATCATCTAAAGTTAATAATAAATCTATGAATTAAACTCATCGTTTGCAAAACAAATTGAGTTGGACTCGAAAAATAATTCCTTCTGGAATAATTTCCTACCTTTCCTGAGTCGTGATAAAAATCTCTCATTTTAAAATTTTAACCTTTCTTTTTTAAACCTCCAAGCCGTAACATTTATAAAGACTTTCCTTCTAGCATCTTTACGTCAATAAAACTTCTATTCAAACAAAAAATCTATTCAATCAAAGAATATCTTAAGCGTCGAACAAGACTCTCGATCGTCGAAATATAATACATATCGACAAAATGAATTCAAATTTTTCAGTAAAATTACAAAAAGTGAGTTTATGGTTATTAATGATTATACAATTATACGCATTGTATGTACGTTTCAACACGTACATTCGGTTCCTTTATATTGACACTTTTATAGCACATTTATACACACCACAATAACAAGCATACTAATACCATGTTATATAATATTTATTATTATATGAATGTGAATACATGGTTTTAAATGAGATTTTTAAGTAGATTATACATATTACAATATACTATTATTCAGACAAAGGCACAGATGGCACCAATTTATATGTACAAAATACAACATTAATACTCCTCACTCAACGCCATTTCTTTCGCTTCCTGGTCACTTACCCCACCTGTTATGCCATCTAAAAACTTTTTTCTTTGTCTTTCCCTCTGCCTTTTCCCTTGTATTTTACCTCGATCGCATCGTTTAATACCCTTTCCTCCCCGATTATCTCTAGTATCTCTGTGTTTGTTTTTCTATCGACCCAACTCTCTCCCTCCATTCTACGCCATACCAACATCTCGAAGACCTCTCATCTTTTAATGACCTCCTTTCGTAAGTTCTACGTTCCATAAACATACAGCAAAATCATTCCACACCAAGGATTTACCAGTATTTTACCGATTCCTTTACTTGGCCAATGCTCCTCTTTTTCGAACCTCATCTCTACACCTCTCATTCCAAGATTTCTACACTTCCCAAGTAAGAGAAATAATCTTCCTTTCTAGTTTTCACCATCTACTCTGATCGTTAACTCAACTTTCTTTGGTAAATGTAATTACTTTAATTATGCTACGTTTATTTTGATTCCAAATTCCCTTGGTTAATCGTTTAGCGTATTTAATATTTGTAAACCTCTCTCGGAACCACACACAATAGCTTTATTGCCTGTATATCTCACTAACTTATGTTCACACAATATTTCATTGAAATCAGTGATGGTCGAGCGGGGCACTTCTCTAAAATTGGTCCACTTGACATGGAATGCCCCTAAGGAGAGATAGATGAAAATTCTGAAGACCAAAATATAAGATAAAACGAGGAAAAAAATTAACTAATTCTGGGATGGAACTCTGTGCATAGTTTTCGGAAACAGACTCCTTACCACATTTCTATCTTGTGCGCTGAGCAGTACTCCAATGGTTAGCATCATAATCGTAGCATATATTTGGCTGAAACTTAAAATTTTTTTCTGTGAAAACTATTAGCCCCGTAAAACCCTAGTTGGGGGGTATTTCCTCATTCTTGACTCGAAATCTATCGAACTAGCAAGTTTTATCGTCCAAATCTCTGGCGACACTGTACACTATCCTTGTGAGTCTACATCAGCACCAGAACAACTTTGTGAGTTTTTAACACTATTTCTGAACCTTATTCTAACCAAAATCTAATCATTTTGGTATCTATGGGTGTCCCCGGGCTTCCTCCATGTGTACTTCCTTCTGTTATGGTGCTGAAAAAGGGTGTTTGCGACACAGAGGTTATTCCATTTACAAAAGTCTATCAATTTCTGTATTCTATCATTTTTTTGTGGGGTATAGTAAAAAGTTCACTCTAATGGAGCGTTTTAATATGTTTAATATTAATAATTACCACAAGGTTAGCCCTAAGTCTGTATCATTTACTTCTATTTGCTCATAAACTAAGTCTACTTTGCCTTTGTAGTGATCATTTGTGGGTAAGTACACCTGAACTATCACTGTGTTTACTGACTTAGCATTTACTTCTTCTGACATAACCCAGTAGCTTATTAGCTCTGTGGCTGTCACCACTGCTTCCACTCTCTTTTCCAACACAATCAAACTAATCTAACATCATTGCTTCAAAAATCTCCCCCATTCTTCTGTTGTACTTCACATAGCCCTATTTTGTTGATGTTGGACCTCTTCATTTCTACCTTAACATTTTCCAACTTCCCATTGCAAACACTTTAGGTGTTTGAACAATTTGCATTTTCAAAAGAATGGGTATTCTCTGAATTCATTTGAACTATAAAATTAGAGCTAGAAATTGTGAAATCTCTCTCTTGCCCTAATATCCACTGACAACCTTTTCCCCTCCTCTTCCTGGATCTTCTCCACAGCAGTGACAATTCAATGTCCACCCCCTTCCCCTACACAGCCTTCCCATAAACACCCACTCTCTCACACCCCATTCCATCCCTCCTCCTTTTTACACCCACTCTCTCACACCCCATTCCATTCCTCCTCCTTTTTACACCCACTCTCTCACACCCCATTCCATCCCTCCTCCTTTTTAATATATGCACTGAACAGGAGATGTTCCCTTAGATCATCATCAGATGACCGAAAGGGTCGAAACCTTTGTAATGGAATAAAATATTTTGGTAAAGTTATAAGCACTCTTTTTTCATTATTCTTTAAAAATGTAGTAAAATCTGTCCATAAAGTATTCCTCCCAAAAACTTTTGGATCCACCAGCTACCAAAATCCATGGTAAGAAACATACGCTTGGCAAGATAAAGTGTGAGGTAGTTTGCTCTAGTTTCTCTTGTGGAGCTAGGAATTCTAGAAATGGAAAATGAGATACGTTCACTACCATTATCCTTCATCTAACGCTTTGCTTAAAATTCCATCAGGAGCATCTTAAATTAATGTAATCATTCATCATCACTCATACCTCAGAGGTATATACTTTGTTCACAGAGATAAACATAACTGAAAGAAAAGCAAGTGAAAGGTACATTTTTATGCTGCAGTGAGAGAAATGAAAATTCCATTCATCTATACACACAATATTAAGAGTAAGAAATGTAAACCCCTTAAGAAATACATAGAAAAACAAATTACAAGAATAATTTACAGCATTCCCCAGTAAATAAAAGTTTGATATTAAGGGATTCATAAGTAGATCTAATTAGTTACCATAATTATCAAAAGTGAAGTTTGTCTTTTTCTCTTGTAGAGTTCATAACTAAATTAGAAATAATCAAGTTGAATATTAAAAGGAGGTAAATATGGCGATAACATCATGCTGCCAAAATTCACCACAATTCTTATAATGGGGGTTAAATAATTTTTGATTGGAATTTGTGAGAACTGTGATAAAATAGGCAAAAATTTTATGAATTTTCATGGCTCTAAATAAGCAGTCCCCTTGATGAATGAGTAAATTGTTGAATCTGAGTTAATACATTTTCTCATTAGAACAGAAAGAGAATTTGGGTCAATTTTAAAGGTATGTTTAAATAGATGGTAATCTTTTTAAAGAAGATTGTTATTTTTGCTATATTTCGCAAAATACAATAAACTAGCTAAAGCATTAACAAATTTATGACCTAGTATGAGTGTTTCTTAACCAGCCCAATTATCAAAAGGAATGTTATATGTTGCTTTGTAACAATAAGGAAGGCTAGGAAATATAAAGATATTAATCCATTGTAGGAGAGGATTGAAGAAAGAAAAACATTTGAACACTTGGAAATTTTTCATCAAAAATGAGGAATACAAAGATAAAGTATTGATTGCATAATTTTTGATAAAAGTTCTTAAATTGATTTTTTGAGATTTTATTAATATATCTTTCTTTAAATATTATTATGGTAGATATTTACACTGAAATGTGATCCAGTACCCATCAAACCCACTAGCAAATGATATCTTGTTAATATTATAAATAAGAAGTATGTTAGACTTTAAAAGATTCACAATTCACAAATTTTTGCATAGAGGGAATGTATGTGGCATGTATACAATAATATGTATTCATTATAAATAAGTTAAATTAAGGTCCATCATTTTTGACAGGTGTGTTCACTAGTCAAATATGATAGCAAGTATGTCATATAAAAGAGACAGAGAAAAATTGCATTTTTATGTCTTCTATAAGTACTTTATTTCAGTCAAAACCTGGATGTAATCAAGAGAAAAGATATATGAGATAAAGACAATATTATTATGAACTTACCTCCTCTTTAATTCTTTATTTTGGCCATTAAGTACCAGAAAGATTGATCTTCTCAGTCACAAAGACATTTCAAAAAGTTATCACTAAACACATACCTTGGTGATGAAATAAACTAGCAGCTGAATACAAAAATTCACAGAAGGTTATAATTTTGTAAAGTACTGAATATATAGAATACTTTTAATACAAATTGTTGATAAACTACACGAAGTAATTACCTCGATTAAAATATGAACATTGGAAGATCATTTTTTTATCTCTACCCCATTAAATTTCATAAGAAATTCACTTTTTAGATTATTGCTTTTTGGTAGGAATATGAAAACATATTTTAAACTATAACTATGTATATCCAAATTATCAATTTTTAAAAACATTTTAATTTGGATTTTAGTGAATAGAAATAACTGTTCAGAAAGACTTTCTGCCAGTCTATATTCACTCCATACCCTATAAATGCTAACTCTCTCCTCATTTTCTTAAGAATGCTCCTTATGCAATACATACTAACAAGGGGAATACCAAACATGCATAACAGGGATTTGCTCAAGACTGTTGGGGAACATTCCTTGCAATTTAAGAACTAACTAGACAGTGGATGCCTTCAATAGACATTTGTTCATGAAATATTTTCATCTGAAAATTGGAGTAGAAATTTAAAAAAATATTTTGAAGGCTAAGGTTATTTTGCATTTGAAACTAGAGAAAGAGACTTCTATGGCAACATTATTTTCATTACATTTTATAGATTGTGAATTTAAATATTTCTAAGCAGTTGTTATGTTTGGAAGTAAGGTTTTATAACCTTTGCAGTTTATATGTATGAAGTGATTCTTTAGCACAAAATCACTTTTGATGGTGTTAAGGTACCATATTTTCTGGTAAATAACACACGCAACTAGATAACACGCATTTTTAAAATCTCTTTACTGTGATAATGTATAGATAACATGCATTTCAAAAATTTCTTCTGTGATAAATGCATTGATAATGCACATTTCAAAATTGTTATTATGTTGATGAGAATGTTTTTCACAACTGTAATATTTATGATAATTGCTCTTGTATTTTGAATGGAATTATTTGATTACGTTAACATTTACAATATGTTGGTTGAAATAAAATTGCCCTAGTACGTGAGTATATACTCTGTGACTTTCACGTCACATGACGTGTGTTGTTTAGTCATTTGTTTCCTAATTCAATATTCAAGATATTCAATGAAATGAGATTTTCCATTGTATATCACGCACAATTATTTTTATCATTTTTCTATATTTTTTGTATAGATAACACACGGGTTATCTACCAGAAAATATGGTAATATGGTATTAGGTAACGGTGAAGCAAATAAATTACAAGAAGAAATTTTTAATTCTCTTCACACCAAGATCATAATTTCATCATAAAGGAAAGGCAAGGCAATGTCTGGAAAGACACCAAAAGATTGTATTTCTACTTCTATTGTAACATGATTGAAATGAATCAATTAAATGACAGCAGAATGGAAGGAAATATAATATCTTTTCTTTGGAGGAAGCAATATCCAGTTCTTCCTTAAATAAAAGCTGGAAATCAGTAGTCTCTTTCACTATCTTAATTAAGTTATTGAGATCCTGGGCTCCCAGATAGCCAACTGGACAACATGTTCAACTTCTGTGAAAGCGGTCCCAGGATTAATTCCTGCAGGGGGCTTATATGCAAAATGACCTAAGTGGTTGAAGCACTTTAAAGGAGAACCTCTATATAAAAATGATCTTTAGTTCTAATACTCTGAACTTCCTGGTATATAACATAAGCCCATTACATATGGCTCATTTAAAAAATTTGATTTTTTATGACTATGTGGGTAACACTCTTTTCAAAACTCTCCTGCATAATAACAGAATGAAAACTACAAGTATTTTTCACAACTAAATTTATAGTAGAAAAATCTAACTTTGAAGAATGACAGAAATTACAATAGCAATATTTATGGAATTATTTACCTTTGAAGACTGTAGAATTTGTGACAAAATAATATGCAAGAGTTCATCTTCCTAAAATTAAGTAAATTAGAATTAGTTACCAAACTGAAAAATGAGCCTCATGTTATTTCCTTAGTTAGACATTGCACATCACACAGAATTTTCATATTGACTGATTGGATGACACCAATGGATTCCCTCTGTCTTTAAGGTCAGATAATTATTAATTTTCAACAAAAAGAAGCATATGCTGACACAATAGGTATGCATGATCATAAGTGCAAAGTGAGATATTAAAGTAAAGAACTGATTATCATAAATACTTTTTTTAATAGAGCAATTGAGGAGTGGAAAGCTACTAGCAGAAGTCTTAGAGCCTTCTCCAAAATATGTTTATATTTACCAAGCAGAAAATAGAACATTCAACATCATTCCAGCTAGGTACTGTTTCCATTTCCATCCACATAAAACAGGATATGCATCCATATGGCGAAGCTGCTTATCTAAATATTCCATGAAGGTAATATACATAGTGGGTTATTGCAAATTACACTTGATGGATTTCTCTGTTGTTAGCCTTCATTTGTCTTAAAATGGATAAACCTGTGGAATAAACAAACAAACATTTTGTGATGAAGTTGGTATATACAATATTAGCCTTATAACTTGTAAAGAATAAGTGTTTCTGTTGACATAAATTGATTTAAATTACATTTGTTACATATTGTAGTATCTTTATGTATCTTTCAATCTTTTAATCAACACTTGTTAATCTGCCTAACACTATTTGCATTGTGTAGTTTTAGAAAGTAACACCAATATCAATCATTCCAAATTGTAATCTTATACCCTCCAGACTTTTACATTTGTTGTTTCTCTTGTATCTTAATCATTTGTATTATATTCTTATAGTTTCCAAGTATTTCTATTATATCTTCAATTCATATATTAACTTATGAACTTTTTATTCTTATCTTCCTATAAGTTTATAATGTGGTTTTTCATTTTTAAACAAACTGTCATATCTCCTTTTTTATTTTACATTAACAACTCTGTGCATTTCTAATTAACAAATTTATGTAATTTTGTAAGTGGGCTATGCCCGTAATGAAGCATTATTATTATTATATTACTTGTCTCACTAGAAAATTTCTCATATCCATGTATAAAATCACCTTCATCATTTTTTATATAGTATTGCCTTCATTCTCAGCTTCAGTCATGATTCTTCCATTTCTCAATAATTTCTCTCTCTGAGACCTAGGTATCTAGTACAGCTGAGTAACATTCCCTAACAATTTGTCATAAAAGTGAATGGGATGCACTTATAAGAGATTGCTTTAGCTAAAGGTGAATCAAATCAAATTGATTTTCAAAACACCTTTTAATTGAAATGGAAGGTTTTCTCAGGGCATAAAATAAGATAGTATTGCCTCAAACAACTTGTCTTGTGATGCTTGGAAATAATGAAATCCATCTCATCCTGCTTTGAGAAAGAAGCAGTCCATATTCAGTCCCAATGAATTAAAGGTAATCCTTTATAATTTCTTTAGTTCAAACTGAATAATTATGAAAATATTGGTAAATTTTAAATTTGACACTCTCTACATCCACTTCCCAAAGTTCAGCAGCACTCTGAAGGCAACTGCTCAAGATAGGAGCAGAGTTCCCACATCAATCAAAGTCTACTAATGCAATAATTTCTTAAATTTTGCAAAGGCATCATTTCCTTCTTCATACAAGTTAAACTCTCCAAACATTCCATTACTAATGTCCTCAATAAATGCTATGCATTTTTTATGACCATATTGTTTAACTTACATAGAAATTGTCTGCAGTCTCATAAGGTATCTTCCTTGATTCAATTAATTCTGTTTGTAACCTTCAAACTCTTCCATCAAAATGACTGAATAATTATAGGATTTTTTTCAAAACCATGATTAATTCTATCCAAAATATGAATTTACATTTTCATTTAAAATTATTTGAGTAACATTAAGAAAATGATTTGCAAGTGCAAAGTTTACTATGTCTTGCATCTCAGTTCTAACAACAATATTTTTTTCAAAATGACAGCCAGAGCTGCACCCAGCCTATCTGCTGCCTGGATGCAAAAATAATTTGCTGCCCCTTCAAATTAAATACCAAAACCTGATTCCTTTCCTTCCCTGATTTGCAGGTAAAAATTATTTTTTAAGGCTGTGAAATACTAGTATTTTGTGACTTTGAGTCACAAAAGACTTTTTGTTGGTCACCAAAGATTATGAACAATGAATCATCTGAATGAGAGCCAAATGTTTGCCTGCTTTGGCTCATTGATGAATGGAAAAGGTTCTTGATGGGGTGAATGGGAAATGTATCATGAAGAAAATGACAAATTATGATGTTGAAATAATAATAATAATGGTTGGGTATGCTTCTGTTGCCACCCTTAAGATGCAGCTGCCTGGGTGCAATGAACCCAGAGGATGGCACAGGTCTGATGAAAGCTATGCAATCCATTGACTTGTGATCATTCTGATGCTTAACAAGATAAATATCAAGTGTCCTATGCAATAGACCATATTCTGGTTTGCCAACAGATTTGACCAAAAAATCTGCAACCTTTCCTACAGAGACCTCACATTAAATTTCTTTCTTGTTATTGGTTTCAGTGTAGCATTTCAGATTACTACCCTCTTTATTTGCCACCAAAAATTTTTCCAAGCTGAATACTTTGCATTCAGCTTGTCATTCATCTTGGCTAGATATAAAACATGGATGGAAATAAACTAGATATTTGCACAAATATCTAGTTTATTTCCGTTATGGAGAAATTCCACAAGGTAATGTCTAAAACCATTTTATTGAATAAAACGGAAATTTTCCATCTCCTCAATATATATCTACACATTAAATAATTTAAAAAATAATTCTGTTTGGTTGGGGTACTTAAATATTTTGTTTGGTAAATTGTTCAATTACTTGAAATAAAATAGTTAATCCCACTTTTAAAGTTTATTATATTTATTATGTTTGTTTGATTTTTGTAATGTGTAGTTCCAAAACTTAATAATACAGTAACCATAATCTAATATACTAAATACAGGTTTACCTTCATTTGCAATAAAAATTAGCTACTTATGAGATAGCTTTAGTTCATAGTGTGCACTGTGATTCCTAAAGGAATATTGACAAGTATCAATTAGCTCTACGTCTTTATCACTTGTGAAATGACCTTAGCATGAATGAACCTTCCAATAAATGCGAGACGAGTAGGGGATTGCCAGGTAGTTGGAGACTTTGTGGGCCCAGGGGCCACTACAGTATCCACGAAGACCAATCAGGAACCCTGAAAATATCTTTTGTACGCTGTGTTTTGAATGCTGTTTGTATATTATTGTAGTTCCTTCGCAATGTTGCTGATTTTCTAATATTTTGCATTTATGTTTGTAAAACTTCTGTCAATTATTTAATTGTTAATTAATATATAATTATAGCTTCTACCCAAGGTGAGTCAAGATTAAACAATTAAGGCAACAATATAAATGCAACCATACTGCATATGTTAGCTGCGGCCTTGTCAGCTCTTTTATCAGTTGCCAACTGATTTCCATGTCTCAACCAGCTTTAAGAAAGGGGTGCAGAGTCAAATTATTCCACGCCTTTCGCCGCTAACCATCATCAAATGTCTTATATTTACACTAGCAGAGAATGTCCCTCGATGTTCGTTATAATTTTCATTGCACTTAATCATCTTTCAGTTTCGGCAGAATTTACCGCAGTTTCATTGTCACTTTATCGCCACCTGCTTAGGCGACTTCACTGCTTAAGAATTCCTCCTAAAAACCCCATCCCCTCTTGATAACTATTTGAATGAGCGCGTCTTATCAACATCTTTGGTAATAGAATTGGAGGGTATTTTAGCTCAATTTTATTTTCACTGTCAGTTTCAATGAAGTGTTAGCCTCGTAGTTTTTTGCTCTTTCTTTCCTTAGGGTAGCTAGGTTTGGAGGAGTAGGAGGGATAGTGATGCGTAATACATAGCCAACTCCTGTCCAGTCAACCTCAGCTGACCTCAGCCATCAAGAGGCGTATTCTGAACTGACAAAATGTTTATACAAACAAGTAATCTTGTAATAAAATTCTACCGAAAGAGATAAAGACTCCGTTAAAGAAAGGACACGATAGATTCATAAAGGATGAAAGATTTTAGGTACAAAATATGATAAATAGAGAAGGATAAAAATACACATATCATTAGCCGCGAACCCGGGCACGTAGAGAAAATCTAACCACCCGACTACATCTACCGCCAATTCCATCGCCAGTACGTATGTCCTTCTCCGCTCTGTTAAGTAACTATCGAAAGGGGATTGATGAGAGGGGGGGGGGGGGACGTAGACTTTTTAAGCTGTAATATGTATCTCCTAATCGCGTAATGAGGAACCCTTATAAAAACGGCATCACTCAATTTTGATAATCTGTCACTAAACTATTCTCGTTCCAAAGTCGCGGAGTAATCAGCATTGTATCGTTCCTTGCAAGTTGGAACAAGTGACAGCGTGTCGTAGGTGTCGTACTTGGGTCTGGCATTTCCTGTAATGGCGAAGTATTTCTTTAACCCATTTGCTAACTGGCCATTAGATTATTTTGGTGAGTTAAAGTAAGGATTTTGTATTTCGCGTAGCTAATTTGCATACATTTAATAATTACTAGTGTGAAATTTTGAACTCAATCACATTGTGGAACGTCGATCCTGAAGGATTAAGAAATAAGTTTTCCATTCAGCCTGAAATTACTTGTTATTCCGAGCATATTTATACGTCAGCTTTTAAATAAGGTTGATCATTTCAATTCATATGTTAGGGGAATCAGTTAAATCTGAAATTCAACTTCTAGAAATCGTCCTTTATGCACTCATTCTGCTTGAAATTGTTTTTGCATGTTGATTTCAGTTCTCTTTGTAATGTATTTCTTAAGCCATGAAGGTTACTTTTCACATGACATCTAAATTAGTGCTGCAGTAAAGAATCAAGGAATGCTATAAGTTAATAGTGCATTTCTACTTCATTACTGTGTTACACCATTTTTGAGGGGAAGATTACTGCTGCATGTATGGATTGTCATTGTTGTATAGGAAATTCCATTGTTTGTTGCATTTTATACTGTGAAGGTCGTTTTTGCACTTAATATATATTTAATTCCACTATTTAGAGTATTGTAACAATCATATATGGTTGTTACAATATACTATTATAATATACTATTATAATATACTATTTACTATAATATACTTCATAAAGTTTGTTGCTGAGAAATAGTATGACCACATCTATCCTTCCACTTATTGATTTTCATGTAGTACTTGTAGGATCTTGTAGGAAGTGCATAATTTGGATTGATGATTGGATATTTCATGAAATTCTTCATTGTAACATTCTTTGAGATGTACCCAGCTTAAAAAATTAATACAACTGGAAATATATTGATATTCTCAGAGTGCTCATATTTCAGTATTATTTCTTAAATCATTGTTTTTAACTTGTAATTCAGAGAAGTCATTAGTACTGAATTATCCATTTGTTGAGACAAAATAAAGTTGAGACAATTTTAAATTGATTGGAATATCATGGTGATACCAGTAATAATGTGAAATCTTCAGGAGATTTTCTTAATTTGGATAAATAGCCCATTTTTAAGCAATTATGGAATATGAGTCATACACCATTAAAAATAAATCATTGAAGAATTAAATATTTCTGTTACAGTAACCTCCCAGTGACTACCAGAAAAATTCTTCCCCAGGCTGCCATGGAGATCATCAGGTGGATTATGGAAGAAAAGTGTGTAGTTTTTGTGGATGCAAGTTATTAGGCAGCAAGATGAAATTGTTTGTCGACATAGGGATAAAGTTTCCTTGTTTATTTTATGATTCAGTATACCTGTTATTCAGTGAACCCCTTCCCTCGGGCTTGGTGAAATGTAGTTGGTGGATAGTGTCTGACATCTCAACTGTGCTATTATGGCTCTGCAGGAAAAAAGTTTTGCAACTGATTTTGGTCTCAGCCCTGACAGCACCTCCAAGGAAGGAAAATGGTCTTCAGAAGTAAGTCCTTACTTTTGTGAGTTAGGATTTCTCTTTCCTACTATCTTTCACCACTGATAAGCCATTTTTTCTGTTACAACTTTTCCTTCATATTGATTGTTGTTTTCTATGTTTGAAATTTTCTCATGGTTTGAATTTTGGAAAGCTTATTTTTATTTGCCCATCAATTTCTCCTAATTTTTTCAGGGACTTTGTATTTAATGACTATGCAAGTATTTCTAAGCCATAAAACATTTCATGCCAAAGTTAGATTGCCTTCATTACGATGACAATCAGGTCAATAGCTATGAAACAGTAATCTTCTGATAGATTTTGTAATTATTTCCATTCTTTGATCAATTTAATTAGAAAAATACATGCATTGGTGTTTATTCTGAAACCTCATCGCTACCTTTCTCCAGTTATGAATTTTCATTAGATGCCACTTTCCTTTCACATAGAATTAAAGCTTTTATTGTGATATTCCAATTGCAATCAGTGGTTTAATCACAAAAAAAAGTTAATGACAAGGAAACCCTTATCAATTCTTCTCATTGGTATATACATTCAAGAAATTGAAAGTAGAGATTGAAGAAACTTTTTTAAGGCAAGTTGTTATAGTGTATTTTAGTAGCAATAACTTAGGTTTAAAAGATTTATGTCATTGGAGCACCAAGTACATATTAGATTCCATCATGGTAGTGAAAAAAAGAGATCCTCATCTATTATGCTAAATCTATTAATGCTAAATGCAATTAAAATAATCCTCTTTAATAATATTATAATGTAATTAACTTCATATATCATTCTTTTTGCAATATGTTGTGTTCTCAATAGAAATGTGTTGCTATTTGTTTCTAATCAACCTCATGAATCCATCAAATCATTCAATTCACGGTTTTAAGTATTAATTCTGATTGCAAATCCACATGAGCCTGATAAACATAAATATTGTAGCAACTTTGATAACTTGGAATTAAAGGTCAATTTCAGTTAAATCAAAAAAAATTCAAATGTAAATATGGGGCATCAAGAAGTCTTCATATCTTTATGTGTAGCATTATTATGGATGTACTTCAGGGGACACCTGGAATTTTTAAGCTTTTGAGGGTTATTTTCTATCAAAAATCAGTAACTCGGTTAACTCCACTGATAGAGATTGTTAAATAGAGTGAATTCTAGAGAACTTTGATGGATGTCAGTTTTTGTTTTGAATGAAAGGAAGTATAATTGTTTACTGCAATCATTATTTACTTAGAATCATGAACCATTTTGACCTAGATGTGTAAGTTAGTGTGTGATTTGTTTTATGACTTTAGAAAATCTTGTTTCGATGTGGTATATGCTTTGGAAACTGCAATATTTCTGTGTGCTATGGGGTATTACAATCTCTGTGTTTTTATTAGATTGGAGGAAATTCTTCCCAATTTCAATATTCTTCTCAATGTTTGATCAATGCCTTCAGTTTTATGATCTCCTTCAAAATGAAGAACTTCAGATTATACTAATTTAGACAAATTCATTTGCCATTGCTTAATCCCCCCTTGGAACTGCAATAATTTAAAATGCACTTTATGTGCACTGATGCTCATATTGTTTGACCAGGGGATAAAAATATGTAAAGAGTTCATGCCATTCCCTCACTAATTATACAAAGGATTATTACTTAAATATGTATAAGATTATGCATTTAAGCTCTGATCTGAAAGAAAATTAAATGTAAATTAGGACAAATGATTAATAAGTAAAAGGATCGGGATGGCTTTTATTTTTGGAATAGTTCACTCAAAATGTATTTTGCTTTCAGAATCAAGTATTAACAGTGAATTCAAATCTTCAAGATACTTGAAATAATAATCAGAAATGGCTTCCTTCATAAGTTAAGGAATTCATATGTTTTGGCAATCTGTGCTGATTCTATTTGTTTTTAACTAAATGTGCAGCCTTTCTGGAGTAATTATTCTGTGAGATGAAATCAACCTGTGCTTTAAACATTAATTAATACCTTAAATTCACGAAGATTGATTATCTAATTGTTGCTTTTGCTCAGGAAGTTTGTAATCCCTGATATATTCAATTTGAAGATCATAACATTTTCTCATTTTTGGTCAAACAAATCTTTGGGTCATAGTTTCTTCTATTGCTTTTACTTATTCTTTTTGAGGTTTTACTGTGGTTTTCTTTGGATCTATGTGTTACTTTGGGTCACAAAATTTTCAAGACCTTCATATTCCTAAGTTCAGTTTATGTTGCACATTTTAATCAAATTAAGTACTCTTTGCAATAGGAATACTGCAGTGCAAAAACAGTCCTTGTTCATTTTATCTATGTTCCTCTAGCAAAAACATTTTTTGTTAGATGTCTCTATGTGTAACATTTGGGGGAAAATTTTTTTCTGACAATTCTGGTTTTCGTTAGCTTAGTGTTACATATTTTACTTTGTTTTGATTTACCTCATGCTTTTTTACAATAGATTTAAGGCCTGTGTCATTTCAAGTACTCTGCCCAATTGCAAACTATCTTTCATTGTGATAGATTTTTCGTGTTCATACTATGCATTGCTGTTTTATATTCTTTGAAATCAATCCTAAGTCTTCACTTTTACATGGTAGATTAATTCTATAATTTTCCAATTTTGTTCATGCAATTATTTTTTACGTATTTCAAATTTTGCGTATTAATTTTTGTATTTTACGTATTGCAATATTTTTCATTATTTCTCAATTTTGATCATGTTTGAATTCTGAGTTTACTGAAAGAAATTATGTAGTTTCCAGAACAATCTAGAATTTCCAGAAATTTTGCTTTAAACATTTAGTACCGCTTTAACCATTTTAAGCCAGAGCAGCTGACAAAAGTATTGCAACTCCCCAAGATCATTCAACCAGTTAAAAAATAATAGTGCTATTTGGTTTGGTGTGATTATCGGCAGGTGGTTTCTTATGTTAAATTAGGTCTAAGGCTGTGTTATTTTCTAGTGATTTTCCCAATGGCAAACTAAATTTCTTTTGGATACCAATTTTCATTGATTTACATTTTACATGTTAGTGATGTTTATTGCAATTTTTCACTGGTATTTGGTAGTTTAATTCTGGTTCTCATCATTTTTAAATTGTTACATGTAAT